>CM070876.1:68877608-69477608 GCA_036365515.1 Torymus aiolomorphi
GACCAAAGATATTTGAGGTTAACATTTTTTTATAATTTCTTATATTTGCATTTTTTAAAAGAATACTCGATTTATTGACTCAAAATTTTTACCACTTATTACACTTATCGTGTACAACATTGTGTTAAAATTTCAAGAGGATATGTTGGTCAAATTTTTTTACTCATTCGAAATTAACCCCAAAACACAAATATAAAGTTTTAGAGCAAAATATGTAATAGTTCTATTTAATTTGTATATCATATATAAATAAAATAATTATTGTGTACTAGGGCATATCCCCGAGAGACTAATTTCAGATTGAGTCCCGCAGCAACGTGTACTAGGGCAACGATAACAATTGACTTTCAAAATATGAATTTCGTAAAAATTTCAGAAAAACATTTCATAAAAATATTTCATAAAAATATCGATTCTTAAATATGAAAAAAACTACCTCTCTGTTAAATTTCAAACTGATTCATTGTCTTTTGTTAAGAAGTATAACTTAGTTATTATATTTGTATGATTGTTACAATGATGGATAAACTTTAAACCACTAAGTCGAGCAGGATAGTAGTTAAATACCTGTTTCAAAACAAATATTTATTAGATTATTGCCAATATATACTATTCTTTCTAAAACCAATGTATTTCTTTAAAATTTTTTATAACAATAACTAATTGTTTGTATAGGATATATAAATGAAAAAACAAAAAACATTTTTTATATTCAGTCAAATTGTTTAACAAACAACAAAGAACCACAAAGAAAACAGTTTTATTTATTAATAAAGTTTTGTTGTAAAAAATTTACTTTTGTTTTTAAAATTTAAAAAATGGAATCGATAAATTAGCTTGAAGAAGCATCTTGCCAATGAATTGGCAGCGGTTTTTTATTTAATTTCTAATGCTTTTATTCTTATTTGCGATTATTTTTATTGTTCTTTTCACGATACTCATGTTTTTCTTAATTCGAGTTTTAGACGGTTCCGCTTTTTTAACTGGTGGATATAATTGAGAATTTTCGGATGTTGAAAATCGTTTTAGTTCTAACTTTTTAGTATCAGCTAATAATCTAACACAGTGAAACGATTGAGTTTCAGGCACTGTTTTCGCTGAATCTAGCCTTTGTTTTAATTTATCTGTAGTCTTAAAATATTCATCTTTTGATGAAAAAAAAACACAATATATTTTCAAAGTATTTAGTCGCCCACTGTTAAAGATCTTGCGGCGTCAATACATAATTATCGGATGCCTTCTGCAAACTTGCTCGCCTAACATTACTTTTTATACAAGCACCGATTCTATCACATGCATTTTTTCCGTGAGCAGTCGCATGAAGGTACCACTCAGCTTCAAGGGAAAAATCTTCATAATGATAAAGAAGCTGAAATTTGTGTTTATTTTTAAAATGTTGTGCAGCTCCATCAGTAAAGTAAATGATTTTTTTAACGAAATCGAAAGATTTTTTAAGGTAATCGATTATGATTTCTTAAATTAGGTAAATTGCCACAGTAACATGAATTAGGTTATTTGAAAAAACCGCCATCCTTTTGTGTTCAATTCTAGAATCTAAACCTTTGTAGTAAATAACTATTGTTGCCAAACTACATTGATTATTATTATAGTCGAAGGATTGTGTCGCATCTTGTGCAATGAACGCATAAATTTCCGAAAAATCTAGGGAAATTAAAAATTCTCCTTTGCTTAAGGATTCTCTTAAGATTTGAAAATAAGATGACTGATATTTGGAAATGAAAGAATGAGTTTTGAGTTTATGTAAAAGAGGAAGAAAGATATCAGTAAATAAAGAACTAGAAACAATTTCAGTTTGTAATGTTGATCTATCAGTAGTTTTCCACATTTGGCATTTTATTTCATTAACCCCAGACCTCTCAAGAAATAGTTCCGTTTTTAGAGGTTCAATACCAGGAAAATTTTGACACATATTTAAGGGAGCTAGAATCCTTTTTTCTCTGAAATAAGAAGTCACATTTTAATACATAAATGTAAACTAATTATTTCATACTTCTCACATATAAAAGTGGGTATATTTACCTTACCTTAAAACTTTCCCCGATGGGCCTTTTATACGGTCCAGAACCATAGTCATCGATGAAACAAGTTTTTTCACTAAGCGTAAGCTTTGAAATTTTCCTGTGGATGGATTGACTCCAGATTTGAACTAAATTACTCCTGAATAGTATAATTCTCATATGAGTGTAGGGATTTTTGATCTAATGAGAAAAAAAAAAATTGTGCTGTTTTTCAAGAGTTTTTTTTTTAATTTTTAAAAATTTTTTATATTTTTTCATAATTTTTCTGATGTAAAAATTGTTTCCGACATTTAATCCTAAATCCCTACACTCATATGAGAATTATACTATTCAGTAGTTCAAATCTGGAGTCAATCCATCCACAGGAAAATTTCGAAGCTTACGGTTAGTGAAAAAACTTGTTTCATCGATGACTATGGTTCTGGACCATATAAAAGACCCATCGGAGAAAGTTTTAAGGTAAGGTAAATATACCCACTTTTATATGTAAAAAGTATGAAATAATTAGTTTACATTTATGTATTAAAATGTGACTTCTTATTTCAGAGAAAAAAGGTGTCTAGCCCCCTTAAGTAACATTTCGCTGTTGGTGTTTTACAAACTATTTCAGCTATACAATCTTTGTAAGTATCCATTTTATCGAAAGAAGCTCCTGAAACTTCTTAAACCAGCTAAGAGTAGTCTGACGTTTTGATGATAAACGCACACACACACACTGAATGCGTACCACTAGTACCAGCTAAAACACAATATCCAGGATGACATTCGGCAAATTTAGTGAATCCTATTTTTGATTCGGGATACTGCTGCTTATACTTTAAATATAACTCTCTAAGATTGTACAAAACAAGTCGTTTCTGAACATAGGTCTTTGTGCCATCATTTATTATACACTTATTATCTTTACAACCTGGCTTAATTCTACTATTATCGTCATTTTCATAGAAAAGTTTTACTTCATTCAGAGTATCACATGATATTTTTCGATTTCCCCTTTTATCAACTAAAAGGGATTGACTATCTGACAATTTACATTTTGTTACAAGCCAACGGGATGAATTACAAAAATTAGCAACTTTACGAGAACTCCAGTTTTTTGGGAGTAATTTTAAAAGCAACATTCGTTAAACAATTTTTGTAAATCAGAAATCATTTCTCTAGATTCTTCCATTGACACTACATTTTCTTCCTCAATTTTCGCATCAAATTTTAATCGATAAGAATCCACATATTTTATCTTTATCTTGTAAGTTCAGAAAATAAGCTTTCATTTTTTCAAAAACAAACCTTAGTTTAGGTGAATGCTTTGCTTCATCAAAAGGGTTACAACAGCGATTGAAAATCGTTGACATTTTAAAGTTTCTTTTACTATGAAAATAATAAATATTGAGAAAGAAAACATTTTCAGTGGGAGATAAATACCTTCCAAGGAGCTTTTTTAAGTATTGGGAACGACTCTGTGGTCTCAGTCCCTCTAGTGGCAGAAATGATAACACGTGAAAGTGCAACGATTAAAGTATAATAGATATTATATACGCATACAGAGGCAGGTCCAAGCGCAGAACTTGAAAATTTAGGGTTCTGTAGCTTATAACTTGTACTTTCGAATGGTGCTATGCATTTTGAAGAACAACATGTTATACTTTAAGAAAAATGGTTCTGAACTTTCTACTCGAATTTCCGACCGAAAGAAATTGTTTGGGAGTAAAAAGAATAGCATCATTGGAAGGAGCAGAAAAAATTTATTGATATATGTCTTTTTTTTCTGAGAAACTCAATATACGCGAAGAGCTCACGCGGCCACTCTCCGCTGTCTTTTTCATCTTGTTACTTTTGAGCCCTTCATTCTTCTAATTTGAAAATTTAGGGTTTTGTAGCTTATGACTTGTACTTTCGAATGGTAATATGCATTTTGAAAAAAACATGATGTGCTCTGAAAAAAATTGCTCTGAACTTTCAACTCGAATATTCGACTAGAAGAAAGAGTTTTGGAGTAAAAACAATAGCACCATTGAAAAGATCAGGAAAATATCTCTCGATATATATCTTTTGTTTTTTTTCTGAGAGACTCAGAATCCGATTACGAACGATTTGAACAGAGCGTGATTTGCACAAAAAATGCGTCGCGCACGCCCGCTGGCTGGTTTCTGGTGGACGCTCCCGTATGTGAGATTCACGACATTGCGCTGGGATTGCGATCACTAATGAGATAGCACACAAACAAGTTTTTCACACTTAACGTTTATAAATAGATGATATAACAATCAATATAAAGGTTTTTATCTGTGTGTATACGTAAGTAATACATAATATGTATTATATGTACACGAGCCTACTTGTATGAGTTTATGTACCCATACATTTGTCAGCCAGATGGCTATCGTTAGACCTTTTATATACTAAGAAAAGTTCGGTTTCTGCTATATATTACACCACTAGTATTTTTTAAAACTATCATATTTTTGAAAATTATTATATATTTTCATCTTATTAACTCAACGACGATATCTGAATATTACTCAACGACGATGTCTGAATATTACTCAACGCCGATGTCTGGATATTACTCGTCGAAGAGAATCAAATATGCAGATCTTTTACATAGAAACAAAAATCTGTTACGAACCTATTACCGTACGTTTTAAACAACTTAAGGTTCTTGCTCATCCATTGGAGCACAACTATCCTGATTTACCTTTGACGCCATCTACATATCTGCGTAAATCTTGCTACAATCGTGCTTTATAATTGGTGAGTAGCACTAACTGACAATGAATTTTCAACGGATAATAAAGTTATCGCAAAGTAGTCGCGTCATCGTAGTTCGCTTCTTAAGAAGAAAAATTTTGTACGTGAAAAATCAACGAAAAATTACGTAAAAAAGAAGAAAAAAAAATGTACGTTCAACATTGTCAAATACTCTCGATGTGAAGTTGAACAATGTTTATGAAATTTCTGTAAAAGCAAACGAATCAACTCTATGCCATTGTACAGAATGGGTAGAAAATGTTGTTGTAGTATAGCAAAAGTGTTCTACAGTATCAGAAAAAATAAAAATTCTGACTTCGCTACCCTTATCCTTAACGAAAACTGAAATTTCATCCTTATTTCCAAATGTAACAATATACATGATAGAAAGAGCGAAAAAGTCTTGTACAAGAAATAGGAGTTTATTCGGAACCAGAAGCATATACAGGCCATCCAATTGATGAAAGCACCGAAAAAATTGTTATCTAATGTTATATAATCACGATTTTAATTGATTAAGACAAGATCCTAATAAGAGTGACGTTATTATCGTTAAAATAAATGATAAAAAAGAGAAGAAAGTTGAACGTTTCCTTACTCGAAATCTGAAATCAACGTATAAAGCATTTAAAAATGATTATCCCGAATTGAGAATTGGTAAATCGAAGTTTTATAGTTTGCGACCAAAATATGTCTTATTTAGCACCATCAAAGAATTTTGTCACTGCATCTATTGTGCAAATTATGATTTATTTCTTACGAGCTAAATTAATTTCAGAGGGAGTAACGTTACAGAGTTGGATGGAATTCGATCGTAAATAAGCGCAACAATGTGTTCTGATCCATCTGATTTATGTCATTTACAAGAATCTAAAATTTGTCCAGGCATTAAGGGAATGTTCTAAAACTGTAAGATATAGAAGGGACAGAAGAAACTACATATACTTCGTGGGTTAATGGAAACATGATTAAAATAACACTGTCTATTTCTGCCTTTAAAGATGTACTTTCGGTCTGAACTATGAAGGTTAGTACTTACATGTATATAAAAAATATGCAACGCAAAACTATAAAAGCAGAAAAAGAAACTGATAAAAAAGAACCACATGATTTAGTTCTTCAAATCGATTTTGCTGAAAACTGGGCTGTGATCCATAATACAGATGTTGAAGAAATTCATTGCGTTAATGATCAAATTTCTATTTTCACAGCAGTATCTTATCAAGGGAATTTAACACAGTTTCGCAGTCACAAGTGATGACCGAAAACATGATTCAGCATATGCTTTGCTGGCAGTAGGAAAAATTATAACCTACTTGAAAGAAAATTGTTATGATTTAATAAAAAAACCGCTGCCAATTCATTGGTACCTAGCTTCCTCAAACTTTTTTCATTGATGCTGTTTGAGAATGCCATAATGTAATAAGGAGATACTGTGGTTGTTTACATAATAAATTGAGAAACAAACACTTTAGTAAAGTTAACCACAATATATTGTAAAAAGTCTAAAACTATAATCACTAATACATATTTACAATCACGATAGAACAGTTGTTTTAAATGATTTTAATAAAGGGCGTATAAATGTTACGAAATTATATTTGAGTATATGAGTGTTACAATAAATAGTTGAGTGTAAGACTGTTTATGGTTTCGTTTTACTGTGTGAGTGTAGATGAGTTTAGCTTATGAATACCGTTGAGTCTCATCGTGAATGCACTGCTTACTCAAATTTACCCAACCAAATATAATTGATTTTTTGTGGTCTGAGAGTTGCCGAAAATTACATGTGCAGAGTACATTCACGTGTATTACCACTGCTTACGTGTATACAAAATGGCTGTACGTGTATGAGAGGTTACCTTACCTTCATGGCGATTGTACTAATCTTGAAGTCAGTGAGAAAGCCGATTGCGATGTACAGCGATGATGATGAAGCCGAATTAGATGAGCGTGTAGATGCGAAGCAGCCGATAAGAGAAGCGAGATAAAAAGCCATGTGAGAAAAGCTAGTTGATAAACGCCAGTTGAGAAAAACCAGTTGAGAAGAGCCAGTAGAGAAAAGCGACTGAAGTTTCTTCGCTGAGAATAGCCATCAAAATGCAGTAGAAGTTGCGTGAGATGTTGCCTCTTGGTGCACTCGAAGCATCGAGCGCCGGTGAGAAGACGCCGTGTGAGAAGCTCTGCCGTATTAGAAGTTTCCGTGTGAGACTATAACGTGTGAGAGATACTGCCGTATGTGAATATACTGTGCGAGGCCAAGCCGTATGAGATGTCCATGCTGAGGGAGAGTGACCAAACTTGAGTCTATCCGATGAGAATTGCGGAAGGTACACAGTGAGGTTTTCCACGCGGCAGACAGTTTGATGGAGAGAGATTTTTTCAGAGTGATTTTGAGTAAGAATATCCGTCTTCTTCCACGGTGAACTTCGTCACCGAGGCGAGGATCAAATCAGCGTCTCACCCATTTACAGGTGGAAGAGTGAGAGCGGCAGCATGAGTTCTTGCGCACTGCGCTGCTCAGTACAACGTCTCCGCTGTTCCGCAGTGACGCTGCGCTGTGCTACCGCGCGGCAGCGATGCAGTGAATATAATAAATTCGCGCCGCGGTGAAGCAGTGAGTATAGCCAATTCGCGCGCGAACGCAGAAAGCTTGAACGTTACGTAATTCCCAAACAGATGCCTACAAAAAAAAAGTTCAGATAATCTCTTTAAATTTTAGTTGAATTTTTTACTACATAAGCGTAATAAGTGGTTAAAATTTGGAGTCGATAAATAAAATATTTGTTTAGAAATAAATTAAAGAAGTATAAACCATATTTTCATTGTTAACAAATGACAGACAAAGATAATTTTAATTTTAAAAAAATGTAGGTAACTTCAATAGATTTGAATATACATTTCATTATATTTATTCATGGTTTTAAAAGGTATTAAAATTTTAATAAAATTTTTAACCTCAAATATCTTTGGTCGCAGTGGTAGGATTCTTGTGGGCAACGAACGCGGTTAGAAGAAAAAAGCTATCTCTATGCCAAATTTTAAGACGTTTGATTGATTATTACTCCTCTTATCGCCTGGGAACGAAGACGCATTTTTTTTCTAAAATATTTTTTTCCCTGAAAAAAGTGCAGATAATCTCTTGAAATTTTAGCTTAATATTGTACTACATAAGTATAATAAGCGGTTAAAATTTGAAGTCGATAAATAAAATATTTTTTTCGAAATAAATTAAAGAAATATTAACCCATGTTTTAATTAATAACAAATGAGAGACTAATGATAATTTAAATTTAATAAAAGAAAATGTAGGTAATTTAAAGTTCTTTCAACAAAAATTTATGATGTTAAGTAATAAAAGCTGTAACATATTAAAAAATCGATAAAACGAAAAATTCGAAATCGTTTTTTGGTTGTAAAACAAAACTTAATCGGAATAATCAAAAAGTAGATTATGTCATTTCTATTCTCCTTCGAAACGAAGAGAATAAGCTTTGTTCGATGAAAATCGGTCAGATAGTTCAAAAGTTATCGCCTACACACACACACACACACACACACACACACACACACACGCAAACACACACATACACCCACGCACCCACGCACGCACACTTGGCTAACTTCCCCAGCGTTTACATGCTGCAGATCAATCTCTACTGGTCTTGGGAAGCACAAGACCTTTCCATAGGGACCGCTAAGGAAAGAGGAGTAGGTATAGTCGTTCTCTCGGAGCAAACCCGAGATCTCCAGGCCGCGATGTGGTTTAAGGACAAGGGAGGTGATGCGACAATACACGTATGCAAGGACGAACACTACTGGGCCAGAGAGGTGATATTCAATAACGGTTACGCATCGATATACCGGGTGTCCCATTTTAAAACCACCAGGCAAATATCTCGAAAACTAAGGGAGATGGAAAAAAACTTTTAATACAAAAGTTGTAGGGTTCAGAGGGGCCCAACTGATCTTGACCCTGGTTATGACCTTGAGGTCAATGATCAAGTTCATTTGAAGGTCAAATCGATTTTTTCAAATAGGAACCCCCACTTTTGACCTCGTAAATGGAAAGAGCGGAAAATTTTACATTCAGATATGTTCTTGAGTCAAGGTCATGGTCATGTTCATGGTCATGTTTAAAATCAAAATCAATAAACGCATCAAAACATTCCCATAATTAGGTATACGAGACAAATTGTTAAATACAAAAGTTGTAGGGTTCAGAGGGGCCCAACTGATCGTAACCTTGGTTATGACCTTGAGGTCAATGATCAAGGTCATTTGAAGGTCAAATCGATTTTTTCAAATGGGAACCCCCACTTTTGACCTCGTAAATGGAAAGAGCGGAAAATTTTACGTTTAGATATGTCCTTGAGTCAAGGCCATGGTCATGGTCATGGTCATGTTTAAAATCAAAATCAATCAACGCATCCAAACATTCCCATAATTACGCATACGAGTGTTAAATACAGAAGTTGTAGTGTTTGGAGGGACCCAACTGATCGTGACCTTGACCATGAACTTGCGGTTAAGGATGATGTCGTTTGAAGGTTAAATCAATTTTGTTTAACGGCAACCCTCACTTTTGACCTCGTAAATAGAAAAACCGAAAAATTCTGATATGACCTTGGGTCAAGGTCATGGTCAAAGTTATGGTCAGTTTCCGTGCAGTTAAGAGCAAAGTCGGAGATGACCCGGTCACCTAAGGCAAGGTCGGAGATTACCCGGCCAGTTAAGGCAAGGTCGGAGATGACCCGGCCAGTTAAGGCAAGGTCGGAGATGACCCGGCCAGGTAAGGCAAGGTCGGAGATGATCCGGCCAGTTAAGGCAAGGTCGGAGATGACCCGGTCAGTTAAGGCAAGGTCGGAGATGACACGGCCAGTTAAGGCAAGGTCGGGGATGATCAGGCCAGCTAAAAATTCATTGGAAAATTCCACGTTCATGTGTATTTAGTCATAGGATCCAAGTATTTCGGTCACCATTTACTGAAGAAGATGCTCAAAAGTTGCACCATTTACTTGTTGATAACATTCTATTCTCCTTTTAAAGTTTCTAACAGTATTTAATAATACTTGACGTGGAATACTTAAGCAGATTTGTGTAATCCTTTGAATCATGTCATCTCTTGTAGTTGGCCTGTTGCGGTAGACTGTATTTTTTAGGAAGCCCCATAAATAAAAATCTGGAGATGTCAGATCTGGAGATCTTGGTGGCCATGCTACGGGACCTCCTCTACCAATCCATCGACCGTTAAACCTTTCATTAAGAAAATCTCTAACAATTCTGGCATAATGTGGAGGAGCACCATCTTGTTGTAGCCACATTCTGACCCTTGTATGGAGATCAACGTTTTCTAGAAAGAGTGGCAGCTCGTCTCTCAGCAACTGTAAATAAGTATGTTGAGTTACGTGACCTTCAAAAAAATAAGGTCCAATCAGACATCCGTTAATAATACCACACCATACCGTTACATTCCAGCGATGCTGATGATCAACTTCTCGCATCCAATGAGGATTAACAGGAGACCAGTAGTGGCAATTATGGCGATTCAACATACCAGTACTCTGAAATGTAGCCTCGTCGCTAAAAAGAACATTGTTAAAGAAATTTTCATCATCAGTAATTTGTTGTGTTGCCCATTGGCAAAATGTTATTCTCCGTCGATAATCTTCCACAGTTAAAGCTTGATTTAGAGTAATGTGGTAAGGATGGTAACGCGCATATCGTAAATATCTACTGGCCGTAGATCTTGGAATACCCATTGTTAACTCGATTTCGCGTAAACTGACATGAACATTTAAATGTACCATGGCTAGAAGAGCAAGAAAGCGAGGATTATTTTCATAATCTTGTTCATTCAGTGTCCTCCTTCTTCGAACGAAGTTTCCTTGTCGACCGCGCAGTTCAATGTCACGTATTACCGTATGATCAGGATGTTGTCGTTGAGGGAACCGAGCACGATACAATCTGCTTGCCTTTCGATAGTTTCGTCGACATTCTCCTAAAATAAGAAGAATGTCAACTATTTCATTAGCAGAATAGTCAGGCATTCTTTTTTAGTTGTAAATGCAATTATTTATCAAAACACACCACAAAAGAAATAATATGTTATTATACTATACAATATTTTAAAACGAAAAAGTTTAATTTTCTGTGCCAATATAAGTGTGCTCAATTTGAAAACAATTTGATGTAAACAGTAATAATTATTGACTATTACCGATCAATGCTGAATACTACCGGTCACTATTGGATACAGGTGGTCAACACATATTAACTTTTGTTATTATTTGATATAAGTGGTTAACCCTGGTAAATATTGATAATAGTAAAAATAGTAAAATTTTCCGCTCTTTCCATTTACGAGGTCAAAAATAGGGGTTCCCATTTGAAAAAATAGATTTGACCTTCAAATGACCTTGATCATTGACCTCAAGGTCATAACCAAGGTCACGATCAGTTGGGCCGCTCCAAACCCTACAACTTCTGTATTTAACACTCATATGCGTAATTATGGGAATGTTTGGATGCGTTGATTGATTTTGATTTTAAACATGACCATGACCATGACCATGGCCTTGACTCAAGGACATATCTGAACGTAAAATTTTTCGCTCTTTCCATTTACGAGGTCAAAAATGGGGGTTCCCATTTGAAAAAATCGATTTGACCTTCAAATGACCTTGATCATTGACCACAAGGTCATAACCAAGGTTACGATCAGTTGGGCCCCTCTGAACCCTACAACTTTTGTATTTAACAATTTGTCTCGCATGCCTAATTATGGGAATGTTTTGATGCGTTGATTGATTTTGATTTTAAACATGACCATGTCCATGACCATGACCTTGACTCAAGGACATATCTGAACGTAAAATTTTCCGCTCTTTCCATTTACGAGGTCAAAAGTGGGGGTTCCCATTTGAAAAAATCGATTTGACCTTCAAATGACCTTGATCATTGACCTCAAGGTCATAACCAAGGTCACGATCAGTTGGGCCCCTCTGAACCCTCCAACTTTTGTATTAAAAGTTTTTTTCCATCTCCCTTAGTTTTCGAGATATTTGCCTGGTGGTTTTAAAATGGGACACCCGGTATATACGTGATACTCCCAGGGAATCAGAAACAACGGAGGAAGTACAAAACAAAAGGAGGATGGTCACTCCAAAGAATGAACCGTGATACATTCCTACAGAGAATTAGCACAGCTAACCTGGAAGGCACTGATACTGCAGAAGAAGCAGCACTTATAAGGGACATAGCAGTTGCGTGCGACACGTCGATGCGACGCAGGCCATCAACCTACCACAGGCAACCAGCCTATTAGTGGAACGAGGAGCTCGCGTGTCTAAGGAAAGAATGCAACAAACGAAGAAGGAAATTCTAGAGGGCTTGGAAATCAAATGGGCGAAATGCGATAGCCGAGAAAGAGGATCCTCAGGATAGCACTCCGGAGGTGCAAAAGCGACTGTTGGGAAAACCTCATCGTGTCAATCAACCGCGATCCATGGGGCTTATCTTACAAGATTGTGATAAGTAGACTCCGGAGGTCGCAAGAGTCAAGCGTGCCAGAAGTAGAAGCAAGCCTGCGAAAAATTGTGGAAGTGTTATTCCCAATGGGAGAGCCACGAAATAGCTTTCCTATCCAAGAACATGGTGAAGCAGGCGAGCCCTTCAGCCTCCAAGAGCTGAAGGTAGCAGCGAACAGACTATCCCCTGGTAGAAGCCCGGAACTGGAGGGAATTTTCAACGAAGTGATACGCCTGATAGCAAAAAAGGACCTCCAGATGCTAATGACCGTCTTCAACAAATACCTAGCCGAAAGAACTTGTCCGTATGGATGCAAAAGGCAAAAATTAGTCTTGATATCCAAGCATACACAGAGCACGGCTGATGATCCTTCGCCGTTCAGACCATTGGGAATGATTGACTCAGCGGCCAAGCTGCTCGAGAGGCTTATTCTCAATAGAAGGGAGAAAGTGAGCGAAGAAGAGGAAAACGAGAAAATATCGGAGGCCTAGTTCCGCTTTTGAAAGGGGCTATCAACCCACCACGCACTGAAGAGGATAGAAGAGAGAGTTTCGTTCGGAAGTTCTCTACAAACTATCAAGCCCGTGAAAATTCTACGCCATAACAGCGCTAGACGTTAAGAATGCGTTTAACACTGCGAGCTGGGAGCGCATCTATCAGTCTCTGGGAGAAGAGAAGAAAATGTCCCCATATCTTCTAAGGATTATGAGTAGTTACCTACTGTCGGCGGGGGTAATGCAAGGATCGATAAAAGGCCCCTTCCTGTGGACCTGCATGTACGACGGACTATTGAGGATGAAAATACCGAACGGGGCAACGCTGGTCGGATTTGCTGACGACTTGGCACTAGTATTGGTGGCAGAGAAAGCATGGTTATTTGAGATAATTGCTAACGAAGCACTAGAGCTGATCGCTGAATGGCTGATCATCAGATCGTTGTAGCGACCAGTGCATAAATGTGAGGCGATCTTGGCAACATATCGAAGGAAGTACGAGGCTCCCTGGTTTGAGATCAACGACGAAGTTATCCCTCTCAGGCAGGAGATAAAGTACTTGGCAGTGTGGCTAGACAGGAAATGGTCATTGTTGGATATAGTAGTAAATGTTATACCTTGATCATATATCTAATTAGTACTCGTCGCGCCATCTCTTGATTAGCGACGATTTCGTGCTACGAGACAAGCGCAGGCGAGAACGGCGCACCTAGAATCTATCATATAGACATATATAGACACTCTACTTTCTGACTGTGATGTAGGCAGACGTGCTGACTGGCCACTAATAAAACCTTTAAACTATTATTACTAACAATATTGATTCTCACTTTATTCATCCCAAATCCCAATATGGTAGCAGGTACATAGTTCCAAAATAATTATCTTCTATACAAACTTTCAAGTTATATAGAGATCAATGGGGATAAAACCAAGTGAGATTAGAAAAGCCATGTGGAAATTAAAGGTTATTAATAAAAGTGTAAGATTGGACAGTTAAATAAAAGTACTTGTCAAGTGAAAGATTAAGCAATTAAATGAATGTACTTGTTAAGTGAAATGTCAGTGACGAAAGAAAAAACGTGGTTAGAAAAACAAAAAATTTAAAGTGAAGAAGAATCAGTTAAGAACAATGGAAATTGTAAAATATATATTTAAATAAAAAGTAAAAACTTTTAGCTAAAGAAAAACAAAAGGATTTTTCAGAAATAATTAAGAGAATACCGCGATGCTAATGGATTAAACTCGGTAAGTGGAACACGAAGTAAGATACAAGTATAGAGCACGTGGCAAATTTATAGGTTATAAGAATGTACAGATGAGTGACGAGATCAAGCCAGAGCAAGAACACGAATCAGAAAATAAAAGCGTTGAATAGATTCAAATAAAAAATCAAAGTCGAAAAGCATTTTTGAAGGAAATCAAGAAGATTACAGTACTTAAAAATAAAGTATACAAGAATATAAGTGTAAAAGAAATCGAGATAGCTAGGCAAGCAAAAATCGAAGATATTATGATATATATTTTTGATGGTGTAAATTACTCATGTTTGAAGATACGCTTAATGACTTTGCTAGAATACAAAGAATGCAAAGAACAAACAACAAAAAATATAAATACTGATGATAGACAAGATGACTGGAAGAAAGAAGATTTAAAAGAGATAACTATGTTGATGAGTGCTGTTACAGATAAACAACTAGAATATATTGGAGAGTGTACGACAACATATGGAATGATAAAAAAAGTTTAATAAAATATATTTAACAAAATCTACAGCCATTCAAATAATACGCAGAGGAAAAATAGAAGAAGTTTAATTGAAAAATTATGACCGAGTAGAAGATTTCTTTGTTGATTTTCAAAAGGCTGTAAACTAATTTAAAACAGTTGGTGGAAAATTGGATAAATCTGAAAAAATGAGATATCTTATCAAAAGTCTACCACCAAGTTATAGTCATATTGGAGACTATAGATGTTATTTCTAAAGAAGACCGCACAGTCGAATATGTTAAGTCAAAGATTAAAGGAAAAAACATGAATAAAATGGATAATGACATGATAAGTAATGTAAGTAGTTTTTCAACAAAAAATCAAGGAAAATCCTATACATGTGGAAGAGTTGGTCATCACCAGAAGGACAGTTGGCAAGGCCAGCAGGGCAACAGTGGCAGAGTTTTTCAATTCAATAGAGGTCAACGAGGAACCCAAAAAGGCTTCAACCGAGGCGGACCACACCGAAGACGTAACCAGATAGACAGGTCAGGAGGCAAGTCCAAGCTAGTTGAAGCAGAGTCAACTGCAGCATGAACAACGCAGGTCTACAATCCCCAAGTAAATCAAGTACTGTAAATATTGAAAGTGAATTAAAGTGGTTGCTAGATAGTGGGTGCAGAGACCACATAGTGAAAAGTGATAAATACTTTGATAAATATGTAAAGCTAGAAAATCAAATCGATGTAAAATTACCAGATGGAAATTTGTTAAAAGCGACTAGATAGGAACTATGAAATTGTATTTTAAAAATTATTATAATGCAATCAAAGTAGATTTAAGCAATGTATACTATGTCAAAGGTATTAAACAAAATCTGTTAAGATTCTCGAAGATAGCAATAAGTTGTACAATTATAGCAAAAAATGAAAATGCAAAAATTTACAATCAATCCAGAGAATTAATAGCTGTTGCTAAACAAATAGAAAATTTATATTATATGAAAATTTATTTAACAAAAAGGAGTAATAGTGATACCTATGTAAAAAGTGTCAAGCGAAAAGTATTTTGTGACTTTTATTGATGATTATAGCAAATGCACTAGAATTTTTTGTTTTAAAAGTAAAGCAGAAACCGCGAGTTGTTTTATTGAATTTGCTAATCAATTTGAAAATATTTTTAATAAAAGGGTAAAAAAATTACAATGTGATAACGGTCAAGAATATTGGAATCAAGACATTTGTCATTTTGTTAAAAGTAAAGGAATACAATTATTGGCATGTTCACCCTACATCCCCGAGTTAAACGGCGTAGCGGAAAGGTATAATAGGTTGGCTATGGACATTGGTAGGTGCTTCATTACAGAGGCTATGATACATACAAGGTGCTGGCCTGAGATTGTGAAAACAGTAACATACTTAAAAAATTGTATAATCGCCAATACTCAGAAGAGTAAAGCTTCCTATGAAATATTTTTTGCAACAAAACCTAATGTTAAATATCTAAAAACCTTTGGCAGTAGAGTCTTTGTAAGAGTTCCAGAAGCTTTAAGAAAAAATAAATTGGACGATAAAGCTAAATTAGGCGTATTAGTAGGTTACACTGAAAATGGTTATAGAGTTTTGATAAACAATAGAGTGATAAATGCCAGTATTATGTTCCGGCCGTATTTATTTGTGACACTTTCAATTTCACACTTATTTGTTCTATAGGATCCTGATCCCGGGGTCCTTGATATACTTTTGACATAATAATATTATAATGGAAAACTTTAAAGACGTTTAATCTTGAAGAATCTTTTTTTTTGTAAATCATGTTATGATTAATAACGTATAATAGTAACATGTTTTTAATTTACGTGATTCAGAAATAAGTATAAAATTCACATAATCTACTTCTATCTTATTTGTTCTATAGGATCCTGATCCCGGGGTCCTTGATATACTTTTGACATAATAATATTATAATGGAAAACTTTAAAGACGTTTAATCTTGAAGAATCTTTTTTTTTGTAAATCATGTTATGATTAATAACGTATAATAGTAACATGTTTTTAATTTACGTGATTCAGAAATAAGTATAAAATTCACATAATCTACGCAATATTTTAATGGTACAATTAATTTAGGTAAGTTACTAATGGGAGAACATAATTGTTTCGCAGCTTAAAGTTAGTTCGGAAACACGCGCGAGTGCTGTACCTACAGGGTTATCGAGCGTTCGGGGAGTGTATCACTGTAGCGTCCCGGCCGTGCTGTTGAGCCTACTACTGCCCGATTGGTCTTACCTGCATTGTTGTTTGTTGGTTGTTGCGTCGTTTCGTTGGGTGGTAGGAGTTGCTCGGTCCGTGATCGTCGCATGGTGAAAATATCGCTCCGACTGCCTCGCTTATTCGACGAAAACGTCGAGAGGAGCAGTAAATGACGAACGAGTGTTACTCCGCGCGCAACCGCCCGCTTTTCGGAGGTGCGCCGCTCAGCGCGCAATAAAATTAGTTTAGATTTTCACTGTGCGCGGTGGCTCCGCTCTTCTAAAGCACGCGCAGCGTCAGCATATCTCGCATGAGAACGCTCGACACCGGACACTTGCATCCATTGTCGAGAGTCTTTGTCTAAATCAATTAATTTAAGTTTCCTTTGCGCATCGAGACATGAAAGCCAGACATGTAAAAATCAAAAGGATAGAGAATATAGCGAAACTGAATCTAAAAATGAACATATTCAAAATTAAATGTATGAAAATGAATCTGAAATAAACGAAAATGATATAGATGAAAACGAAACTAATCAGTTATCTTCTATGTCGACTTTCTAGTCAAATAATACATAATAGAGATAACAAAACAAATTTTGATAATGTTGTAAATGACAAAGTAAATAATAATGCAAAGGATAAAGAAAATAAAAGTAAAGACAATTTAACGATTCAAAGGAAAATATATCGTTTGCTCCTGCAACCCAAGCACGATGAGCCTGTGATTGGCAGTGATATCTTTAGATTAAATTGTAAGTGCTACCGAGCACAATAGGTAACTATAGTTCATTTTATATTTATATTCGTATATATATATATATATATATATATATATATATATATATATATATATATATATATATATATATATATATATATATATACATTTGTTTTAACAGATTTATGGAGCCCTTTTATACACATGAGCATATTTATGGAGCCCGGGTCCCATAAAATATTTTTCTCGGGCGTTTATGGAGCCCGATCTAGAGTCTATAACCCCAGGGTCCATTATTTCTTTAGTCACTTGCCATAGGGATCTCTGGGCTGTAGGTACTAATATACAGGGATGGGCTCCATAAACGGATGGGGGGATAATTATATGTACTAGGGGGGTACCCCCCCTACTCGCTCCGCTCGTCAACCCCCAATTTTGACAAGTAAATAATTTATTTATTTTCAACGTAGATATTTTTCATATGTTGTATTAATATGGTATTTTTCATATTTTGTATGGATGATAGTTTATACAAATGTAACACTTAAGAGTAGTTCTTAATTCTTAATTTCTGAAACGAAAGAATAGATTATGAGATTTTTCATATTTTTTATGGATGATAGTTAATACAAATGTAACATTTAAGAGTCATTCATAATTCTTAATTTCTGAAACGAAAGAATGGATTATTGAGAAAACTACATTAATTATATATTAAGAAAACATATTGAAAATTATATATTTTATTCTATTTTTTCCACATCACCTTGGAGGTAAATAGAAAGATGCGTTTTATTTTTAAGTGGTATCCCCAGTAGGCCTAATCTACTGTCTTTGTCACTATAAAATTTCAGAAAACATTAAAATTGTTACAATAAAAGTATATTTTTTTATAATATAATATATATTTTGTAAAATTAAATTTAATAATTAAATGATTTGAATTACCTGATAATAAGTTAAATTCTTTGAAATGTTTTATTCAATTTTTGAATTGTTTTTTATTTTTTATTTTTTTTTTATATTTAATATTTTCTGCCCCCCTCGCCCCCCAGACCCCCTCGTGACCCCCTCAGGCCCCACTCATTTAAATGTTCACTTAAAAGTTTATTTTTTTCATGTATTTTTCATATGTTTTATTAATAAGGTAGTATATACAAATGTAACGTTTAAGAATAACTTTGAATTCTTAATTTCTGAAATAAAAGAGTAAATTATTGGGAAAATTACATTAATTATAAATAAAAATATATTTTGTAACGCGTGCGCGAGTTAGGTAATTCGAGATTCGAATTACCCGCGCCGAGCAGGTATGCTCACCAGGGGCGGGAGCGCGCGAGCATCCTGACCGGATTAGAACGGTCTCGCGACGCGTAATATACCCGTCGCGTACCCGCGAAGCTGCTACACGGCTTTATAGGAGTCACGGCAGCCATCTTCGTGTCTGCCATCGTGCCGAGAACTTCTCTCCAGTGTGTCTCTAAAAAGTTACCTCATCCGCGCCGTCCTAGCTTTTTATAGTTATCGCGAGTGTAGTGGAGGCGCCGAGTAAGGTGTGTACGTGCAAAAGAGAGACAGAGAGAGAGCGATCCTGAGCCGCGTGAGCCGCACGAGACTGCGAGCGACGAGTCGGCAGCCAGCCCGCCTGCCGACCCAATACAGCGAGCAAGAGAGAGAGAGAGAGAGAGCGCAACTGCTGTGCGAGCGACAGGGAGCGAGAGAGAGTCGAGTGCACCGGCTGCTCCTTCCTAACGTAAGTTTTCTACTCTCCTCTCGCGGGTTTATTGTAAAGGCTCGCACGGAAATCGCCCCGTGCAAGCTTTCTGTGCCGTGTACGTGCGGGTGTGTGTCAGCCTGCCGTACTTTAACACCGCGTGCGAGAATAGCAGCTTCGCCGCGCGCCGTATCGTTCGCGCGTTTGAATCTCAACGGTCGCGCGCGAACTAACTCATTTGTTTTAATCAGCACGTGAGATGTGCTTGTAGTTCTTAATGATTTTAATATACCGTGATATATAGTTACTCGTCGCGTTGTTCATTACAACCTGTCCTTGTCCCGGATACCGCCGCCTCCGCGGGAAAACGACTCCGCCGGTCGTTTTCATATCTGAGCATAGCGGCCGCGCGCTTTACTCTTCGAGCGCGTGCTTTTCACGCAGCGATCCAATTAGTTGGAAAGCGAAGTTCGTGTGCGATATTCGCGTTGTTTTCGGGATTCCAGGAGCAGATCCCCGGGCAAGTCATTTTACTCTGACACCCGCGGCACCGTGTTCTAGGGCATCGCTGGCCTGTGGCTTGTTGGGATTTTCCCCCATTAACCATCCTGTTACAATTTATGTATATTTCATATATTATATAAAATTAATAATTTATATTTTTCATATGTTTTATTAATAGGCTAATATTTATAGATGTAACGCTTAAGAGTAGTTTTGAATTCTTAATTTCTGAAATAAAAGAGTAAATTATTAAGAAAATTACATTAATTATATATTAAGATATATTTTATTCTATTTTTTCCACAGCACCTTGGAGGTAAATAGAAAGATGCGTTTTATTTTTAAGTGGTATCCCCAGTAGGCCTAATCCACTGTCTTTGTCACTATAAAATTTCAGAAAACATTAAAATTGTTACAATAAAATTACATTTTTTTATAATATAATATATATTTTGTAAAATTAAATTTAATAATTAAATGATTTGAATTACCTGATAATAAGTTAAATTCTTTGAAATGTTTTATTCAATTTTTGAATTGTTTTTTATTTTTTATTTTTTTTTTATATTTAATATTTTCTGATATGCTATTTAAAATTTTCCAACGTTATTTGTATATTCCATTGTCCTAAATGAAAGAAAAAATATTCTTGTTTTAATTAACTAAAAATTAATTAATTAATTAATAATTATATAAAAATTTACCTAAAAAACAAAATTCAATAATTGTAAAGAAAGATTTTTAATTTCTTCTAAAATTTTGTCAACTTTAAGTTTTCCAATTTTGAGTTTTGTATTTTTATTGTTCTGTTTTTTTTTTTTTTTTTAACTGATGATTTAGTTTTTTTAATTTATCTTTTTCAATAATTTTATCTGATTCTAAATTAATCATGTATTCCATATAATTTTGTTCATATTCTAAATAGTCTAAGACTAATAATTTATTATGTATTTATTTTTATTATTGAATAACGAATAAATATATTGTTGTTTTTTATAATTTACTTTCGTTCTGTGTAGTCGACATATTCTAAAAAGAAAAATATTTGGAAATTAATTATCTAAAATTTCTTTCCAAACGATATTTATAATTTCTTCTTTATTTTCTGAATTATTTTCAATAAAAATTTTATCTGGGTTTTTACATCTTGATAATGCTACATATAATTGACAATGAGAAAATAATGGTCTTCTAATATATATTCCACACTATCAAAACTTTGACCTTGTGATTTATTAATAGTCATAGTAAACGCTAACATTAAAGGAAATTATTTTCTATATAATATAAATGGTAATGATGAAGAATTGCCAGTGTTTAATGTAATTCGAGGAATAAAAACTATGTTTCCAGAGTTTTCACCTGTTATTATTTCTGCTTCTATATTGTATTTAAATAATTTAGTAATTTTTAATCGTATTCCATTACATAATCCATCGTTAATACTTAAATTTCTTATTAACATTACAATAGTATTTATTTTAAGTTTTAATTTATGTGGTGGTAGTCCTTCACGTATATTGCTTAAAGTTTCAATCGGGTAATTAATATGGATGTTATCATCAGATAAATCTACATCTTTATAAGTAGCATAATCTAAACTATAATACGTATTTTCTTCAGTATTATAACGGAGTTCCTGGATAAAATACGGAGAAAATAAGAATCTCGGTTCACCGTATTCTATCGAACTCGTTTGACTCTCGTTCCCGCGAATTCACGCATCTCGAGCGTTTGTTGACATCGCTCGAACGATGTATTCGCGATCTGCGCGGGGGGCTGCGCAACTTTGGCGGTTGCAAAGTCGCGCTCGATTCATTTTTGAATCAGATTCTCTCGGGCTGTCAAACCGCGCGTAAGCGAGTTAATTTGATCGTCCGCGAAGAAAACAGTATAGTGCGTCCTCATCGGTGCAGAGCAGCGCCCGTACACGTACCGACCACGAAGAGCTGCGCACGTGAGCAATCCGAGCCACTCCTGGGGCCCGAAGCGTCTGTAGGTGAACGCTGAACGTTAGTACTCGGCCCGAACACTCCGAAGTCGACCGGAGGATAAGGCCTGACGCAGGAGCGGATTCGTGAGGGAGCGACGAGAGGAGTACACTCCTCTCCCGGTAAGCCTCTTTGTACTTCCCGCGCAGCGATTTATTTGTGTATTTTCGACTCGCAGCGGCGAGTGACCGGTGGTGCGTTCTCCGGCCCAGCGAAAATAGATACCTTGATCCGCCCGCGCCGAGCGGCGGATCTCGTCTTCTTGTCAGCGCGCAACGCGACGCGTTTTTGATGTAAATGATTATTTAGAATAGACCTTGTTATTGTGCTGTGAAATAATTGAGGCTATTCTTCATTTATCGACCTTAACCTAACCTTCTCCCGGATACCGCCGCCTCCGCGGGAAAACGACTCCGCTGGTCGTTTTCATATCTGAGCATCGCGGCCGCGCGCTTTACTCTTTGAGCGCGCGCTTTTAACTCAGCGATCCAATTAGTTGGAAAGCGAAGTTCGCGTGCGATCTTCGCGTTGTTTTCGGGATTCCGGGCGCAGATCCACGGGCAAGTCATTTTACTCTGACACCCGCGGCACCGTGTTCTAGGGCATCGCTGGCCTGTGGCTTTTTGGGGGCTTACCCCAGAAGCCATCCCGTTACAGTATTTAATAGTTTAAAATTTTATTATTTAAAATATTTGCATCATCATTATGTGATGTTAATATAACTATTTATTGATATACTACAATTTATATTTTCATATATTTTAAAACAAACATCGTTTGTTTTAAAACTATCAGGTATAACAAATGAATTAAATTTACCTTCTCCAATATCTAATAAAAATGAAGCAAACATGATATCTTTTGAACGGATATTTGTTTTCAAATACATTATGTTAAATAATGACCAAAGATTTGAATATTTTATTGTTTCTTGAATTATTGTGCTTCTACAAACATTTTTAACAGCAGGGAGAATTTGTCTAAAATCACCTCAAATTAATAATGTTCCTCCGAATGGTAAATTATTATTACAATCATCTTGTAAAGTTTTATCAACAATTTCTAAATTTTTACCTGGAATCATTGACGCTTCATCCCAAATAATCGCAAAAACTTCACGAAATTTTTTTTTATCTGATTCAAATTTTAAAATGCACTTTCAATATTGTTTAAATCTAAAGGTAATCTAAAAGTTTTATGACTGGTCATACCTTTTGATAATAGTATAGATGCTATACCAGTCCAGGCCATTGATATAATTTTTGGTTCTATTGACAAATATATATGATGAAGAGCTCGGTTATTTTTATTATTGTCAAAATCTTCTGTAAAATATTTACTAAATTTTGTCCAAATAGTATTATCATTAATGTTATCTGTTATTAAAAACCAAGTAAAAAATTTACGCAATTGAACAGGTAACATTATATTACAAGCTTCTTCAGAAATTTTGTCAATCTGTAAATCATCTTCCATTAGACCCATTTGTAATTGCTCTTTCCTTGAAAGTATTATATGTTTTATTTTCAAATGTACGTAATTCTTCAAAAGATGTTGTGCCTTTAACACGATTTAAAATTAATTTTAAATAAAATCTTTCAATATTTCTTGGAGATACTACATTTAAACGTCCTATAGCAACATGTTTTAGTTCTCATTGACGTTTCATCCAAGTTTTATTCTTAAAATTATAATATTTTGGTATATTAACGTATTTAATATTTTTTGCATTTTTATCTTTTTTATTTAATTCAAACCACGAAGTTAATGTAGTTTTCCAGTTATCTAAAGCTTTTTCCTCTTTATTTTCTTCGAAAATTATATTTTGTTTATTTTCGGTGTGAATTGCTAAACGTATTACGGTGTGACTTCTACCACATAAAGGAAATTCTTGTAATCTCCATGCTGCTTCCATGGGACTCAAATATCTAGCAACTTATTATGTTTGAGATCGTCAACTTCTTCGTAAGCTTCACATATCTGTGGTTGCATCCTTTATATGACCCCGAAAACCTCTGAGTAACAATTTTCATCGACATTCTTAAAGATTTAAATCTTGGATACAATTCATTATGGATTAGGCTTACTGGGGATACCACTTAAAAATAAAACGCATCTTTCTATTTACCTCCAAGGTGACGTGGAAAAAATAGAATAAAATATATCTTAATATATAATTAATGTAATTTTCTTAATAATTTACTATTTTATTTCAGAAATTAAGAATTCAAAACTACTCTTAAGCGTTACATCTATAAATATTGACCTATTAATAAAACATATGAAAAATATAAATTATTAATTTTATATAATATATGAAATATACATAAAATATATTTTTATATATAATTAATGTAATTTTCTCAATAATTTACTCTTTTATTTCAGAAATTAAGAATTCAAAATTACTCTTAAACGTTACATCTGTATATACTACCTTATTAATAAAACATATGAAAAATACATGAAAAAAATAAACGTTTAAGTGAACATTTAAATGAGTGGGGACTGAGGGGGGTCTGAGGGGGGTCACGAGAGGCGTCTGAGGGGGTGCGCGGGGATGCGAGGGGTGGAGCGAGGGGGCTCTACCATACTCAAAATAACGTAGAAAAAAATCACAATTTTACGTTATTTTGAGGAGGGGCTGAGAGGGGTCTGGGGGGGGGGGTCTGCGTGACACAAATAACGCTTACGACTGTATATATATATATATATTATATGTTTCACCTAATCCCTTTATGGAGCCCATCCCTGATATTAGTACCTACGCCCAGAGTTCCCGTATACAAGTGACTAAAGAAATAATCTCTCTCTGGGTATAGAAACTCCAGGTCGGGCTCCATAAACCGGGATGTATTGAATGTTTATGGAGCCCGGGCTTCATAAACATAGTTAACGAGATGTATTATATATATATATATATATATATATATATATATATATATATATTATACATTTCTCGAAAGGGGTTTATAAAGCCCGTTTTTTTATATATAAGGGTATATTGAGCCCAATTTTCATTATGCAGCCCGGACTTCATAATATTTCTAAATATAGGGGTTTATGCGGCCCGACCTAGAGTCTATAACCCCAGGGTCCATTATTTCTTTAGTCACTTGCCATAGGAAACTCTGGGCTGTAGGTAATAATATATATATATATATATATATATATATATATATATATATATATACTTATCGGCGTTTATGTAGCCCAAGACTGAATATTATTACCTACAGCCCAGAGTTCCCTATGGCAAGTGACTAAAGAAATAATGGACCCTGGGGTTATAGACTCTAGGTCGGGCCGCATAAACCCCTATATTTAGAAATATTATGAAGCCCGGGCTACATAATGAAAATTGGGCTCAATAAACCCTTATATATAAAAAAACGGGCTTTATAAACCCCTTTCGAGAAATGTATAATATATATATATATATATATATATATATATATATATATATATATATATATATATATATATATATATATATAATACATCTCGTTAACTATGTTTATGGAGCCCGGGCTCCATAAACATTCAATACATCCCGGTTTATGGAGCCCGACCTGGAGTTTCTATACCCGGAGAGAGATTATTTCTTTAGTCACTTGTATACGGGAACTCTGGGCGTAGGTACTAATATCAGGGATGGGCTCCATAAAGGGATTAGGTGAAACATATAATATATATATATATATATATATATATATAAATATATATATATATATATATATATATATATATATATATATACAGTCGTAAGCGTTATTTGTGTCACGCAGACCCCCCCCGCCCCCCCCAGACCCCTCTCAGCCCCTCCTCAAAATAACGTAAAATTGTGATTTTTTTCTACGTTATTTTGAGTATGGTAGAGCCCCCTCGCTCCACCCCTCGCACCCCCGCGCACCCCCCTCAGACGCCGCTCGTGACCCCCCTCAGACCTCCCTCAGTCCCCACTCATTTAAATGTTCACTTAAACGTTTATTTTTTTCATGTATTTTTCATATGTTTTATTAATAAGGTAGTATATACAGATGTAACGTTTAAGAGTAATTTTGAATTACAGCCCAGAGTTCCCTATGGCAAGTGACTAAAGAAATAATGGACCCTGGGGTTATAGACTCTAGGTCGGGCCGTATAAACCCCTATATTTAGAAATATTATGAAGTCCGGGCTGCATAATGAAAATTGGGCTCAATAAACCCTTATATATAAAAAAACGGGCTTTATAAACCCCTTTCGAGAAATGTATAATATATATATATATATATATATATATAATACATCTCGTTAACTATGTTTATGGATATATATATATATATATATGGGGCATTCTTTGTCAACGCGACACCCCCTCTGCCCAGAACAATTTTGATCCAAATGAGGTCTACCTCGGCTCAAATGAAAGCTCTTGACTTCTACTTTCGAACGCCGTCTGGCGATTCCGAAAATTCAAAATGGCGGATCCAATATGGCGGCTGAAAGTCTCGGAATGATGGAAAAACAAGTTTTTCTTCACTCTAATAGCGAATCTGATACGAAAATTGTTATTTCTTGCCACTAATATGAAGTTAGCGACATATTTTCTTACTACTACCGTTCAAACCGAGCGGTTAAAATTATATTTCAAGGTCATTTTGAAGGTCAAAAGTTATTTTCTGGATTTTCGGACTAGTATTCCACGAAACTAGTAGAAAACTTTATTACGATCATAACTAGACTTGACCTTGGATCATTTTTCAAGGTCATGATTTCTGTCTCTGCATAATTAATGTTTTGTTGAACGTAACCTCCTATGAGACATTTGTTCCTTTCTGCATATCGTGGGACCGGCGATCTAAAAATTTCATGTATAAAATCTTTAGAGAAGATAAAGTTCAACAATAGAACTATCAAGTAGTTTTAGCATAACCCATTCTGAACCACGTGGAGGTACTACTTCTCTCAGAACATAAAAAAAATTAAAAAAAAGAAGGATAAAAAATAGAAAAACTTGAATATTATAAAAAAAATTCAGTATATTTTCCCATTGAAAATTAAAGTAGAACAGATACAGACTTAGCAGCATTCGAGTGCCTTTTCATGATAACTTTCCCGTCACTTGATAATTGAAAAGAATGATGTTTAAGAATCTGTGGGACAGGTAATGCATCTTGAAACCTACGATTGAGTTTCCTTTTGAATTTATCATGTTGAGTCTGCGTAAAATAAAAAATCCTTATATTTTCAAAATGACTTTTAGCCCACTTCACAAGAGATGTGTGCGTCAGAATAGCATCTTTCGGTTTCGCCTTCAAGCTAGCTCTATAAGCTTCTCTTTTAAATATTGCACCAAGACCATCATAACAGCTTTTACCATGAGCAGTGGCGCAAAAATGCCACTCTGCCTCAATACCAAAATCCTTCTCATGATGAAGAAGATTTGCTATCTGAAAGCGGTTCTTGAAATGCTGTTTTGCTCCATCTGTCACGTAAATAATCTTTTTAAGTTTTTTTACTTTTCTCTTGATTTCTGGAATCAATAAATTCTGAATAGTATAGACAGAAGAAGTGTCATGCTTCAAACTATTCGACAAGAATACACAACTTTCATGCTTCAGCTCTGAATCTTCTTTATAATAGTAAATAGCTGGAAAAACAGTGCATTGGTCATTATTAAAATGGAAGGCTTGAGATGCATCTTGAACTGCAAAAGAGTAATTCTCAGAATAGTCGAATATTTCCAGAACTTCTCCATTGCCTAAATTACTTTTTGTTTGAGCAATGAAATTACCTTGTTCTTTGGCAATATATGAGTGGGGTTTGAGTATCGCCAAATTGGCATATAATTCATCAACAAATTCTTCAACTGGTAGAGTTAAATTCTCCAAAGTTGATCTATCCGTTCCTGACTATGCACAGTACTCAATTTGTGAGATATTTGCCCCATCCAATATTTCAAGTAAACGAGACGTAAGATTTTCAGAACCAGGGCACTTCGAGCATTAATCCAAGTGACAGTCAGGTGTAGGATTCTTACACATAATTTGCTGTAAACAATCTTTATAACTACAAATGGGTTCTTCCTGATTTTTCGTGAGCTTCTGAATATCGATTCCATCCAACATCAATTCACAATTTTAATGAATAGTGCAAACGCAGACGCTATGCGTTCCTCTAGCACCAGCAAGAACACAATATTTTGGTCGTAATTTCGCGAAAGTACTGAATCCTACTTGCACTGTTGGTTCTGCTATCTTGAATAATTCGTACTGAGTCCGCTTTCCATCAATAATAACAGAGACAGTATCTTTTCGACCCGGCATTATCCGACTGTGCAGATCGTTATTATAACATTCAACAATGACTTCTATTACTGCCTTTGACAAAGTTTTACCATGTTTAGCCGTTATTGTAGCTAAAATACCCCATCGGCTTTGAGTTTTTTCGACTTTGTTACTAAATGTCTTGATGTATTGAATACCGGGAAATTCGACTAATATTCCAAGTTGATGGGGCGATTGTATGTATAGTTAGTTTCAAAGGGTCATTAACTGCTAATCTAGAAAACTTTTCTTTTAATTCTGAAAACATGTCTTCCAATTCGATTTCTGTAGCTGATCGTGTAGCTTCTTGAATAGATTTATCAATACCAGTGTTTTCTGATGTCGTCTCTATATCCATGTTTTCATATTCGTTGTTGCCTTCGTTATCTCTTGTACCAATAGATGAAATGGGAGATCCACATAACTTTCTACACTTACTACAAATTTTTGAATTATCTGGCAAATCTGGAAATCTTCGTTTTAAGTTGTTCGACAACAAGCGTAAGTCATTACCTATGTGACCCTTACCATTGAGAGGGTTGATACAACGATCGGACCGTGCTACAGTAGACATATTCAATCCATCTAAGTAAGTGATAATACTCGAATATAATAATGTCGGACTGTTAGAACAGGTGCTGTGAAAAATGTCTTCGAATTAATTTGAATCCTCTCGAAAATCGATGGGAACTATATGTATGAAACGTTTAGGAAAGATAATGCACGAAATATAGAACCACAGATACACCAAAGAGTTAGAGTAACAGCCGCACTAAACTTTAAGAGAAGCATCGGTACTTAAAGAGTTTCGAAAGAGGAATAAAAAAAGTTAGAGAGATTTTAGAAATGTTCTATTGTAAAGTTTAATTACAGGGTTTTCAAAAAGTATGGGACCCCCGTATTTTCCCAGAAACGATATTTTTTGAAAAAGCTAAGGTCATACCGTAAGTAATTTTCAACGAGGATTTGTCTGGTCTGATAACCTTGAATCTGACCTCGTCGTTGACCTTCAAAGTCAATTCAAAAATTGCAAAATTAAAAAATTTTGCAATTTTTGATCGCATTGTATACGTGTATAGTCACACGGTCTTACACCAACTATAGCATCCACGGCGTCACGTCGGTTTTTTTCTCTCAGTGCGTATACTGCACGATTTTTGTGCAGGAGGAGCACCAAATTAAAAAAGCAGTAGCAGCACAAATGTGTTGTACCATTGCCACACTTTTTAGTGCTTCTTCTGCCCTAAACTTTTGTACTCCTGAAGAACGATGAAATAGATTAAATGCGGAACAATTTTAGTGCAACATTTGCTCTAAAATGGGAGAGTAAAGGACTTAATGTTTAGTTACGAAACAATTCTTGCATTTGGTACTGATACTCTACGCTAACGTGTTTCTTCTCCACCAAACTTTTTTCAGTGATTCTGAAATGTTTCAAAGTGTGGATATAACCACAGTTTTTCCGTTACTGTTCCGAATTAGAACCGACTGATAGCATGAATTGAAGAAGTATAACTGCGAAAGAATCGGTTTATTAAAATTAAAACTCACCATGAAAATGACCTTGAAAAATGATCCAAGATCAAGTCTAGTTATGATCTTAATCAAGTTTTCTACTAGTTTCGTAGAATACTAGTCCGAAAATCCAGAAAATAACTTTTGACCTTCAAAATGACCTTGAAATATAATTTTAACCGCTCGCTTTGAACGGTAGTAGTAAGAAAATATGTCGCAAACTTCATATTAGTGGCAAGAAATAACAATTTTCGTATCAGATTCGCTATTAGAGTGAAGAAAAACTTGTTTTTCCATCATTCCGAGACTTTCAGCCGCCATATTGGATCCGCCATTTTGAATTTTCGAAATCCAATATGGCGGCTGAAAGTCTCGGAATGATGGAAAAACAAGTTTTATAAATATATATATATATATATTTATGGGCCAAACCAATACTTTTTTAAAAATCCGTGCGCACGGGGGTCCCCGATTTTTCTGGTTTTGAGATATTTTATAGAACTTATCAAAAAAATGATCTCTGCCAATTTTTGGGGTCCAGTATTCAACATTGACGTCAGGACTCGTCATAAAGGTGCAAAAAAAGGTCATATTTTATGCGTTTTTTGGTATTTTTCAAACTTTTTATTAATAAGTTCATTCATATCAATTTGTAATTTATCACTGGGTTTTTTCTTCGCCTTGGCTTGAACTTTACAGATATATTTTTTTCGAAAATCAAAATTTACGTATACATGTCCAAATTACCACATTGCTAAAGTCACCTTTTTGACATTTTAACGATACTTTAAAGCGATTTTTCGTGTATTAGTTGCAATCGCACCCCAATCTACCCAAGGGCGTTCGAAAGCGAGTGAAAAAACCTTTCTATTTCACTGGGATATGATAAAGAACAGTTAAAAAATACAGTGCGTGTGTTAGTTTGAATTTCACAGATTTTCAAAAAATATCCATTTTTACGAAATTCAAACCAGTGGGAAATTTTTGTAGCAACTTTTATTTGGCTGAAAACTATTGGAAAGTGTTCTTAAAACATACCTGAAAAAAGTCTAATTGCATCGAGCATGGATATCAAACGATTTTCTATTGACTCGAGCTGATGAATTATGATATTTTTTCAATTTCGGTGCCTAAATTACTAAGCACTTTCTGCATTTCTATACTATTTCCTTAAACTTTTAGGATAATTAAAGGAATTTTTTGCGTTATTGATTAAAATATACTTCTGAAGTCTTTAATAAAGCTTCGTGAGATATATCTATGTGGTCTTAAAGCAGATATAGCGGTTTGAAGTTTAGAAAAAGAAATGGTACCAAAAAATAAAATGCCTATTCTTTTACTCGCCGCAGCGCCCAGGTCTGTATAATAAATAATACTTTTATTTACTTAAATAATACTCTTAATTACTCTTTTCATTTTAATTTGATTTAATAACTTAGTTTTGAATAGTCACGTATAAAAATTTAATTTCAAAAATTCAAATTTATCGGAAGTAGTGAAGTCTCAAGCAAATCATAATTTAGTATATTTAGTATATTTGTTTCCAGAGTAACGTATATACATTATGTTTTTACAATATGATATAAGTTACATTCCATATTGTAACCTGAAAGGAAAATGCATTTCCTATAGAATAATCCTATAGAATAATTTATAATTTAACATTTTCAGAAATAGGATTTATTAATTGAAGACAATATTTATCAATTTACGAATGGGCCATTCTAATACTTTTTTATAAAAGTGTGCGCACGTGTGTCGCGGATCACGCTGAAATTTTGAGGATTTGTTGGAGATGATAAAAAAATAAGCTGTGCAAAATTTCAGCTCTCTAAGTATCCTAGAAGTCGAGATATGGTTACTTAAAGGACCAAAAATGACCTTTTCGTCATTTTTTAGTTCTTTTCTATGCTTCCCAGAGGGTGAATTTCCAGTCTTTTTTTACGTATAAAAAAAGGATTTTTTCGTCTTTTCAAGAGCTTTCAAAATCTTTTTATGAAAATACGTTACATAGTCATCAAGCTACTGCCTAACTTCAAACGTCCAAAGAGGTTTATCCAATTTTCGTGAATCTTTGTAACCTTTCAGAAGCCTTATTTTTTATTCTATTAAGACGTTCAAAATCGATTTTTTTCGTCTTTTCAAGACGAAAAAAATCATGTTTTACACGTCCCTGAAGATTAAAAATTGACGGAGATGGAGCATTTCAAATTTCTCTATTTTCGCAAAAATCGCGTCTTTTGCCATTTTTTACAGTCTCAAACTTTTTTCTAGCAACTTTTTTTTAGCTAAAACCACCGGGGGAAATATTTTTTAAGCCTTTATTGACAGATTTTATCTAGTTCGGTTTTGTGTATCGGTCGTTTTCTATTTTCTTCATCACTATTTAATATTGTGTTTTTTAGCGCAGGAGAAGCTCTATATGCAGCATTTCTAGACTATTTTTGGCCAGTTGGACTTTACGGTCTCCACTTCATTATCAACTTGTTTGAAACTTCAGGGTAAGACCTTTAATTTCTTTTTTTAGAAAACTTTCTAGGTGTACAGAAATCAAAGTTATGGCAATTTAAAGATACGAAAAATGTCACGGTATGCAAACCGTGAACGTATATTTTTCATTAAATTAATTGCATTTTTTAAATTAGAACTCGCATTTCTGAGCAGTTGAAATTATTTTCCAAAATTATATTTGTGTGCTTTTCTTGAATACATAATCTAATATCTAATATTTAACTAATCAGGATGCGGGGTAGCGCCTCGAGGTAAGTCTTTGTTATGCGCGTCTTAGATTCTATAGTTAAGTAAATTACACTGACATTTTGCACAGCTTATTTTTTTTATCGTATCCAACAAATCCTCAAAATTTCAGCGTGATTCGCGACACACGTGCGCACACTTTTTTAAAAAAGTATTAGAATGGCCCATTCGTAAATTGATAAATATTGTCCTCAATTAAAAAATGCTATTTCTAAAAATGTTAAATTATAAATTATTCTTTAGGATTCTTCTATAGGAAATGCATTTTCCTTTCAGGTTACAATATGGAATGTAACTTATATCATATTGTAAAAACATAATGTATATACGTTACTCTGGAAACAAATATACTAAATATATTAAATTATGATTTGCTTGAGACTTCACTACTTTCTATAAATTTGAATTTTTGAAATTAAATTTTTATTCGTGACTATTCAAAACTAAATTATTAAATCAAATTAAAATGAAAAGAGTAATTAAGAGTATTATTTAAGCAAATAAAAGTATTATTTATTATACAGACCTGGGCGCTGCGGCGAGTAAAAGAATAGGCATTTTATTTTTTGGTACCATTTCTTTTTCTAAACTTCAAACCGCTATATCTGCTTTAAGACCACATAGATGTATCTCACGAAGCTTTATTAAAGACTTCAGAAGTATATTTTAATCAATAATGCAAAATATTCCTTTAATTATCCTAAAAGTTTAAGGAAATAGTCTAGAAAGGCGAAAGTGCTTAGTAATTTAGGCACCGAAATTGAAAAAATATCAGAATTCATCAGCTCGAGTCAATAGCAAATCGTTTGATATCCATGCTCGGTCCAATTAGACTTTTTTCAGGTATGTTTTGAGAACACTTTCCAATAGTTTTCTGCGAAATAAAAGTTGCTACAAAAATTTCCCACTGGTTTGAATTTCGTAGAAATGGATATTTTTTGAAAATCTGTGAAATTCAAACTAACACACGCACTGTATTTTTTAACTGTTTTTTATCATATCCCAGTGAAATAGAAAGGTTTTTTCACTCATTTTCAAACGCCCTTAGGTAGATTGGGGTGCGATTATAACTAATACACGAAAAATCGCTTTAAAGTATCGTTAAAATGTCAAAAAGGTGACTTTAGTAATGTGATAATTTGGACATGTATACGTAAATTTTGGTTTTCGAAAAAAATATATCTGTAAAGTTCTAGTCAAGGCGAAGAAGAAACCCACTGATAAATTACAAATTGATATGAATGAACTTATTATAAAAAATTTTGAAAAACACCAAAAAACGCATAAAAAATGACCTTTTTTGCACCTTTATGACGAGCTCCTGACGTCAATTTTGAATACTGGACCCCGAAAATTGGCAGAGATCATTTTTTTGATAAGTTCTATAAAATATCTCAAAACCAGAAAAATCTGGGACACCCGTGCGCACGGATTTTTAAAAAAGTATTGGTTTGACCCATATATATATATGGGTTTTGTAATACTGGTCGATCAACGGTGGTGGGCTGATTACCATTTAAATCACCACCGGAAGGCACTTTGGGAAGACTATTCGTAGTTTATATACGCAGGTTTTAGAAGTTCCACAGATACACTGTGTGACGCACCGTTAATTTCAATATCGAATTTTACGCATAAATACATATATGCAAGAATATAAATCTTGAAACAAAATGCACGCTTTTTATAGTTACGTGAGACAGGGGCTAGACGAATCTGATGCATAAACTCACGAAATTCTTCGGTGAAGAAATTTGGATCGGTTGTAAAGTCTTCAGGAAGGAAAAACTCATCTGGAAGACGTAAGGTGATACGGAACAAAATTCCGCAGGAGAAGCGCTCGTGTCCTCACTGAGATGACAACGTAAACCTAATAATACTGTACTAAGCGTTCGGGTCCAGTCCTTGTCCACGTAACACATGATCGCTGCCTTAAAACTACGATATCAACGCTCAGTGAGGCCGTTTGCCACAGGGTGATACGCCGAAGTGCAAATACGCTCGCAACCTATTAGGGACAGGTGCCGTGAATAAGCGCGATTTGAATTGCGAACCCTGACCGGAGGTGATAACCTTTGGAGCACCTTAGCGAGAGGCCCAGGTGTCATAATATGCTCTGGCCACTGCATTGAAGTTTTGCGTAACGGAATGGCCTTAACCCAATGCGAGGAACGATCAATCGTGGTGAGCATATACTCAAAACCATTGCGATTGGGAAGGGGACCGACTAAATCAATGTGTACGTGATCGACCATCAGGCGCAACGAATTTGTCAGGAGGAAGTTTGACATGGCGAGAAATTTTTGATTATTGATAGTCTAAGTAATTTTTACACGTTCGCGGAATATCACAGTGCGTATTGCGTGGTGACCTTGGTGACCTCAGGAACGCAGGGGCGAATGGTTTCACCAGTGATTTCGCAATTAATGGTAGTGTGTGTGCAGGACTCTATTGGATACGTTTGAATGACAACGCATAATCCGGAGATTCTCGAAGGGTCTTGGGCTGCTCATCAGCTTTCTGTTTCTCAGCAAGATAGTTGAGGTCAATTTCTTCAGGGAGTCTGATGGTTTCTACACATGAAAGTGAGTCAGCTACAGTGTTTTCTGCACCATTTATGTACTCAATCTGGTTAGTATATTGAGCAAGAAGAGATAATTGAAGTGTCTGACGAGGTGACGCCTTGTCAGACTTCTGCATGAACGCATAGATAAGGGATTTGTAATCGGTTAAGATCTTAAAGTCTCTGCCTTCAACCAAAAACGAGAAGTATTTTATCGCTTCCTAAATGGCCATAAACTCGCGGTCATAAGCTCGGCGGTAAACCTACAAAGTTCTGCTATTGTTTCAGATTTTGGAAAGAGGTTATATAATGGCTATCTTCGGTATGTCCTCGGGGATAACAGGAATCTGATTGAATGCTTTGTAGAGATCAGGCGCTGAAAAGATTTTCTTACCATGAAGGTTATTTGTGCAGTCATTAATATGTGCGGTTGGATACTTATCAGGGACCGTGGCGGCATTTAATCGCCTATAGTCACCACACGGTCTCCATAAAAAACATCGCTGTGTCTGGGGACTGTGGGCTTAGAAACAGTCGTGATATCTGGAAAGTCAGCGAGAATCTCTGCACACCATGAGCCGGGGACGATCGTAAAGATCGGATCAATCGAGACATCTTTTACTACAGTAACAGAATAGATACTAGTGGCCGAGCGACAAGACGATTTCTCTTAATGTCAACTAAAAGACCATAATGTGATAGAAGATCAGCACCGATGATGGGATGAGGTACATCCGCAATGCAAAAACTCCAGTGAATGGGCCGCAGAACGCCAACGTTAAGTGTGAAGATTGATTCACCATAGGCGTTAATCAACGAATTATTCACCGCGAATAGACCAACGGAGCTGGACTTGCCGTATGCCTTAGCATTAGCTGGAACGAGCGAGATGTCCACACCAGTGTCGATAAGGATCGACCTCCCCGAAATACGATCACGCATATGGAGACGTTGAGGTACACGAAGCCCTTCTAAGCTGTCTCCGCAACAGAAGGTTGAGTTAGTTTTTTTGTTGAGGGTTCTGTTTCTGCCACTCAGCGAACTTCGAGCACAACTCCCTGCACGATAAAGTATTGTTTGGATGTTTGCGGTGAACTGGGCACAAACCTGAAGAATCACGGCTGGAAGAGCGGCCGCGTCTATTCCTACCACTGGATTGAGAATTGGCGGAGTCATTAGAAGAACCTTGGCTATCCTCGACCTTCTTAGCTAGCGCGTCGACTTTTCGGTCCAAGCGTTTGAAAGTGGCTTCAGCATTGAATAGACTAGGCTGGCTAGAAGAAACGGTGTAGATTTGAGAGTCAGCAGCACTGGAAGTCTCAGCAAGCCTGTCCGCTACTTCCGCGAGCTTATTCAGATCGCTATTATCCGTAGCGTGAAATGAATCGATATCTTGAAAAAGTAGCTATATGGCTCGCATTGAATAAACTAACATTAAACATAAGTAAAACTGTGTACATAACTTTCGGGAATTATTGTGACAGTGTACCAAAAAATTTAGATATTTATATTAACAAAGAAAAATTTAAGAAGGTTATTTACTATGCGTTTTTTCACAGTGTTATTAATTATGGGATAATTGCCTGGGGAGGTGTATATAAAAACAATCAACATTTACTTCAAAATATACAAAACAGACTACTTAAACTAGTTTTCAAAAACACATTCGAGCAAACTAAACCTATGAATATTAAGCAACTATTCACATGGGACTGCTTAAAATATCATTATAACGAAATGAAAAATATATTCACAAACTCAAATAGTAAGACAAGAAATAAAGCTATATTATTACCGAAAATTGACAAAAGAGTAAACGAAAAAAAGAATCATATAACTGCAATAAAGACTTTCAATCTACTACCAAACGAGCTCAAAACTCTAGATATAGACAAAAGACTCACGATGTACAAAATAAAAGAATTGATTGTGAAAAATATTTATTGAGTCTATTATAATGTTAAAATATATTTCATAGTTTTAAGAATTAGTATTAGTTTTAGTTTTAAGTATATCTATATCTATACTCCGGACCTGCAAACAGGAAATTTATTTTTTTCTGCAGGGTTACAACAATGTAATGTACTTCTGTAATGTACTCTGGATAAATAAACAAATAAAAAAAATTTTTCGAACAGCTACTGCTTCACCAATTTTTTTAAGCTTTTTAGCATGTAACACATAATTTCACTAAGGTTTGAGCCCTCTTTCACGTTATTTACGTTATTTAAAAAAAAAAAATAAATAAAAAATGCACGAGTCATCCACTTTTTACTGAAAAATGTAGTTTTTAGAAGAATACATTTTTCTCGAAGAAGCCTATTTTTTTTCTCAATTTTCTTTTGTCGTGATAGAGGACGTAAGTATCTATCTAGACGCATTTGTGAGATTCGGGAGATTTGCCCTGGGATAGCGATCACTAATGAGATAACACACAAACAAGTTTTTTACGGTTAACGCTTATATATAGTGGTATAACAATGATATAACAGTCAATATACAGAAGTTTATCTTTGTGCGTATATAAGTAATACACATGTACATGCGGCTACTGGTATGAGTTTATGTACTAATACATTTATCTGCTAGATGGCTATCGTTTGACTTAACATTTACCAAGATAACACCTCTAGTCTTTTTTAAAACTATCATCTTTTTGAAAATTATTACATTTTTACACGTTATTAACTTAACTACGATGTCCCAAAATTACTCAACGAAGAGAATCAATTGCGCAGATTTTTTACATAAGCACAGAAAAATCTATTTCAAATCTAATTCTCTACGTTTCAAACAACTTCAGGCTCTTGGTCATCCATTGAAACATCTCTATCCTGATTTACCTTTAACACGCTATACAAATCTGTGTAAAGATTGTTACAATCGTGCTTTAGAATTGGAGAGTAGCACTGACAATGAATTTACAACGGATAATGAAGTTACTGACAACGTAGTCGATAGAGATGAAGATTTTTTACCAAGTACTCCAGAACGCATCGAAGAATTGAATAATGAAATAAGTACATCTTTCTTAGGTTCTGTATCGCCTCTTAAGAGAAAAAATCTCATACGTGGAAAATCACTTGAAAATTACGTAAAAAAGAAGAAAAAACATATGCTTTCAACATTGTCTAATGCCCTCGATGTGAAGTTGAACAATGTTTATGACGTTTCTATAAAAGCAAACGAATCAACTGCATGCCGATGTACAGAATGGATACAAAATGTTGGTTTAGCCTTGCAAAAGTGTTCTACGGTATGAGAAAAAATAAAAATTCTGACTTTGCTACTCACATCCTTAACGAAAAATGAAATTTCATCCTTATTTCTAAACATAACAATGTACATGATTGAAAGAGCGAAAAGTTTTGCACAAGAAAAGGGAGTTTATTCGGAATCAGAAGCATACACAGGCCATCCAATTGATGAAAGCACCGAAAAAGTTGTTATGGAATATTATATTATAAATAACGATTTTAATTGTTCAAGGCAGAGTCGTAATAACAGTCATGTTATTACCGTTAAAATAAATGATAAAAAAGAGAAGAAAGTTAAATGTTTTCTTATTCGAAGTCTGAAAGCAACGTATGAAGCATTTAAAAATGGTTATCCCAAATACAGTATTAGTAAATCGAACTTTTATAGTTTGCGACCAAAATATGTCTTACTGAGCCCCATCAAAGAAGTTTGTGTCTGTACCAGTTGCGCAAATTATGGTTTATTTCTTACGAGCTTAACTAATTTCAGAGGGACTAACGTTCCAGAGTAGGCTGAAATTCGATCAGAAATAATAAACGCAACAATGTGTTCTGAGTCATCTGATTTATGTTATTAACAAGAATGTAAATTTGCCCAGGCCGTAACGGAATTACGTTTCATGTTCTAAAACTGTAAGATATAGAAGGCATAGAAGAAATTACATATGCTTTGTGGGATAATGGTAACTTGACTAAAAAAACAGTGTAAATTTCTGCTTTTAAAGATGAACTTTCGGTTTGGACCATGAAAGTTAGTACTCACATGTATGTAAAAAATACACAACGCAAAGCTATAAAAGCAGAAAGTGAAAATGCTAAAAAGACCCATATCATTTAGTTCTTTAAATAAACTTAGCTGAAAACTGGGCTATGATTCATAATAAAGCTATTCAAGGAAATCATTGGGTTAATGATCAAATTTCTATTTTCGCAGTAATGTCTTATCAAGGGGATTCGACACCAAGTTTCACAGTCATAAGTGATGACCGAAAACATTATTCAGCGTATGCTTTGCTAGCAGCAAAAGCCTTCTCCAATGCTTTCGGATCCCCTCAAGCCCGCAGACGACAGGTAGAAAACGGGAAGCAGGAGACGGCACTGTGGAAGAAGAAGAGGAGAAAGAAGAAGAAGAGGATACAGAACGCCAGAAACGAGGCCATAACCCCCAAGCCTAGAGGGAAAAACCTTTGCTGAGGTGCTGCTCGCGACAAAACATAAATTTGAGCCAGAGAAATTTGGAGCCACGATTAGGAGCATCAAGAAAATCGGGGGCGATGACATTCTTGTCGAAAAAGCAGAAGCGGACGCAGAGAAGAATGCGAAGCTAAAGAAAGCTTTCAAAGAGGTCTTAGGCGACATAGGCACGGCGAGAAGTCTATAGCCGAAAAAGCGCCAGAAAATTAGAGACATGGACTCCAGTACGACTTCAGAGGATGTCAAGAACGCCATAAAAAGGGATCGCCCGACGTATTGCGGTCCGCTAGAGGCAAGAGCCACGCGCCCAACCAGAGGAAGCAGGTGCTACGAGTGGTCACCCTTGAGGAACAGGAAGCGCAGGAGCTACTGAATGTCGATAAAATCAGGATTGGATGGGTCAACTGCCGGATCTGACCATACACGGTCATCAGACGATGTTTCAAGTGCCTTGGCATTGAGCACGACAGCTACACATGTAGGGCAATCGACAGGAGTAATCTCTGCTTTAAGTGTGGATCCCCAGACCACAAGACTAAGGGCTGCACTGGAGTGTCGAAATGCTTCCTATGCGAGGAAGCTAACAAGAAACCGGAGGAGCGCAAGAACATCGCAGGATCGGGGGCCTGTGGAGTGTTCATGAAGCATCTTTGAGCACAAAGGAAGAAATGATGACGCGCATACTCCATGGGAACATGCACAGAAGTAGCTTAGCCCACAAACTGCTATCAGTAATAAAAAACGAACGCGATCCTGACGTCGTGCTCATAAGTGAGCAGTATAGACACTGCGAAGAACTGGCTCGTGCCTACTACGAGGATGAAACGGGTACTGCGGCCATCTGAATGCCGGACACCAGTAGATTCCCCACGTCCGCATACGGAAGCGGCAATGGCTACGTGTGGGTTAGCAGCGGAGGCGTCACTTACTTCAGCTGCTCTCACACAACAAGCACACGGGTGGACGAACATCGCGCAGCTCTCGACAAACTCGAGGACGCGATCGCCAGCATAACAGGGAACAAGATAGTGGTAGGAGATTTCAACGCCGAAGCCGCGGATTGGGGGAAGACCGAAATAGATTGGAGAGAAGACATCCTCATGGATATGGTAGCTAGACAGGAACTCGCCGTACTGAACAAAGACGCGTGCAGGAAAACTGGATGCAGACATACCATCACCGACGTATCGCTTTCCTCGTAAAGCCTGGTTCAAAAGGTTGAAAATTGGCAGGTATAGGAATATGAAAATGGAAGCGACCACCAATACATCAGGTTTGACCTGCGCACAAGGCCAACTGCCAGCAACAATGGCGCAAAAGTCAGGAGAGAACCCAGGTGGAACATCAGCAAGATGGATAGGAAGCTTCTCCACCAATCTCTGGAAGAGGGTATGAAGGGACTCATGACCATACCAGCTGATGCGACACCTACTGAAAAGGCCAACCTCCAAGTGGACATAACCATGCGTGCCATTCGGCAAGCGTGTGAGATGGCAATCCCTAAGAAAGGCCAGAGGCGTGGGAAAAGACAGCTATACTGGTGGACGGAGGACATAGCCGGGCTCAGGTAAGAGTGCCTGCGCCTCAGATGAACTCTGCACAGGGCTAGACGAAGGGATAAGACCATCCAGGAGCAACTCCGTATCTACGTCGAAAAGAAGAAGGAGGTCAGTCTAGCCATCAAGAGGAGCAAACGCAGATGCTGGAGGGCACTGGCAGACGACCTGAACTTCGACCCATGGGGACTTTGATATAAGATCGTCATACGCAAACTCGCTGGCTCGCAGAGACCCCCCATAGGATGAAAGTGCTAGAGAAAGTAGTGGAGGGTCTGTTCCCAACCCATGAGAAAAGACCAGCCGGAAACACAACATCAGGAAAATACGATATCCCGCTCTTTACAAAAGCTGAGCTCTCCACCGCACTCCGGTACCTGAAGAAGAAAAAAGCTTCTGGCCCGGACAATATACCTGCAGAAGTGCTGAAAGCAATGGCAGAAAACCATATCCATGCCCTCCTAGATATGCATAACGCCTGCCTGAAAGCGGGATACTTTCCCGACCGGTGGAAAGTGGCAACGCTTGTGCTGATTAGCAAGGGGAAAGGCCAGCCGGGCTCTCCATCGGCCTACAGACACCTCTGCATGCTGGACACCGCAGAAAAGCTCCTGGAAACGCTGCTACAGTCCCGATTCCAGTCGGCTGTAGCCGCTGGAGGCCTAACAAAAAGACAATATGGATTCAGAGGAGAACGATCCACGATCGACGTGATCCCGGAGCTGATCGATGCAGCTAAGAATACGGAACAAGGTAATCACTACTCCCCCATATGCTTGATGGACACTATCGACGTTAAAAATGCATTCAACGCTGTGAGGTGGATTAACATCTTGAAGGCACGGAAGTACGACTTCCGCGTGCCAAGGTACCTCCTGGCTATCCTGGAACACTACCTCCAGGATCGCTACCTATTGTACGAGACAGAAGAGGGTCAAGTCCGTAGGGAACTAACGGCAGGTGTCGCCCTGGGGTTAGTCCTGGGCTGTGAACTGTGGAACAAATCGTACAATGGAATATTCCACCTGGATAAGCCAGATGGTGCCATTTTAAACGGCTATGCGGACGACATAGTGGCCATCGCGATTGCACTGGCCATGGAACTCGCTGAAGGAGAACTCAACCGAGTTATCACGCAAATCCAACGCTGGATGAACCAACGAGGCCTGGAAACCGCAGCAATCAAGACAGAGATGGGAATACTTAGCAAAAAGCACATCCCGAGAGAAGTACCGCAGACAGTTGGCGGCACGCAGCTCACGATGAAGCCAGTAGTGAAGTACCTCGGCAACCATCTGGATACCAAGTTGAATTACGGAGAACACCTTAGGCTGAAAGCAGAAAAGGCGGCGGTGGTTACAACCAACCTGAGCAGGCTCATGGCCAACTTAGAAGAATCTCGCCCCGCAGTAAGGAGGCTACTGATGTGGACGGCAGAGAGTATCATGCTCTATGGCGCGGAGATCTGGACGGAGGCAATTGGCTTCGGCTGCTACCAGAAACGCATCAACGACGTGCAAAGAAGAGGTGCGCTCAGGGTAGCGAGCGCATACCAAACGGTATCAGAGGCCGCAGTACTCGTGGTGGCGGGAACCATCCCCCTCCATCTACAGGCCAAGGAACGAAGGTTCATATACCAGAACAAAGCAGCACTTGACAAGTGAAAAGACTGGACGATGGACGGATCAGCTGATAGCTCGGTTGGCTCCTTGGGGAGACTAACTAATTAAACTATTAATTGAGACAATTCCTAACGGGGCACGGACTTTTCCATGCCCACCTCCACAAAATGAGAATATGCCTGGAGCCCAAGTGCCTCTGCGGCGCGAAAAAGGACGACGCTCTCCACACCTTCTTTGAATGTGGGAAGTGGACAGAAGAACGAAGAACGCTCTAAGCGCGCATAGGATGCGTCACGCCAGACAGCATCGTGCAACGCATGCTGGACAACAACGACAACTGGATGAGTGTGGCTATTTTTATGGAAGCTGTGCTCAGAAGGAAGAAGAGAGAAGAGGAAGGGACGACTCGACCTTTACTCGACCAAGAAGCCGAAACGCGCGCCTGAACCTCCCATGTGGGAGATGTAGGGTACCATAAGCACCGGGAATGCCCTAGGGGATTAGGCTGCTCTATGGACACATGCGCGATGTATACCTTCAGAACTTCCTACTGGGGAGACGTAGGGAGATGATACAAAGGTAGGGGCCCCGAAGAAGGGCGAAGAAATAAATAGGGCATCCGGAAGTATTGGTAACTAAAGTGCCCGGATCGTCGTCCCTGCAGATTCAGATGGGTCACTCAGAGGTAGGCCGGCCAGCCTCTGACACCCAAAGAAAGAAAAAAAATTATTATTATTATTATTATTATTATTATTCCCGAGGTCTATCTAGCCATAGATGAGCATTTTCCCATGCTACCGACCGCCTCCTCAGGTTGCGAATCGGGGAAAGACCAGCTGGGACTGCTCAGCTGCGAATATATTTAATAAGCAGTTGCGGCAGAGGAACGTGAGAATGGACGAATGAATTGGCACAGTATGAGTGGGCTGCAGCCGACGGTCTGTGGATATTCCGTTCAGACTAGCCAAGGGGAGAGTAGTAACCTCCTCGACCGGGGTGATGCGTGAAGTTAGTACCTAACCTGTGCATTAGTAATATTAGGGTGCGTAAGTCCCTTAAGTACTGGTGAAAACCTACTGAAAGTGCATGTTCAATGTGGGAAGAGCAACACGTATTCGCCGACTGGAGCTAGTGGAAGGGGGTTGAACAAGGTCAGTCGGGCGCAAGTATGAAGGATTACATGGTCGGTATTTCCTCATACCCGAAGCTGCGTAGGGCAAATCGCACAACGTCCAGCCCGAGGTTTAGGGCAGGTGTTGGGACGGACCCGACATCGCCCACCCGATAGGAGTGACGTTAAACCTTTTGCTTCATTATGGCGCGGGCTTATCCCGTAACCTTTTTCTGTAGAGTCACTAGGTGTCCATAGGAGTGACCGTCCGACAAACCGCCTGTCGGCTTGGGCATCCATAAGTAGGTTTTTCTATAGGTGGGAATAGTAGCTACACCGAGCTGTGGCTCCCATAATGGGCGAAGCGTCTTAATTTAGCAAATATATATATATATATATATATATAAGATGAACAAATTTAAAAACACAAATACAGGATCCCAGTAGCACTCCAGTGGGGGCTGATGCTTCAACTGAAGAGCCACGACGAACAACAGCAGCAGAAGAAAAGAACATAGAGGAATATATCCAGACGACGGATAAGCTCATCAAGGCGATGGTAGAATCCACTTTGCTGCAGAATAATGTGAACAAAACTATAAAAGAAGGACTCCCAAAGTTGCAAGAAGCTTTGAACTCCCTTGTAGAGTCATGACGGCCCACACCAACGGACTACCGACGTCTGACGGATAGGTAAAACATCAAACGCAGGGCTGCAGATGTTATCAGCCCTTTAAAGTCAGATGGCTCCAGCCGGGAAAAAACACAAAGAAGTTACAAGGCAGGATAAAGAAGAGGACCCCCCTGGGACTCCACTATTTCGCTTCCCAAAGGGGAGCACTTGGCAGGTCGTATTACCAAGGAAGGAAAAGAAGAAAGGAAACAAAGGGCAAAAACCCCCAGCCATGCGGTCAAAAGCACAAATTATGGAGAAGCAAGGCAGTAGCAACAAACTCCGCCTGCCGCGGACCGAAGCGGTGCTGGTCAAACCAGCAGAAGTTAAAATTTATCTGGACGTTCTACAGAGGATTAAGGATGCCGTTGACCCATCCACAACCCAGACCTTGTTCAAAACGATTAGGTGTACCCGGGGAGGGCAGGTACTACTAGAGCTGCATTCCACGCAAAGTAAGAGCTAATTCAGCAACGAAGTTAGACGAGCTATAGGATCTGACGCAGCCGATGTCCGTGATAGTACCCCCAAAACAACCCTAGAGATCCGCGATATGGATGCATGCTCAACGGAGGACGAAGTGCAACAGGCGATAGCTAAGGCAGGTGTAGGAGGCGAGCTCGTGATTCGCCGAACCCACGCAAAGAAGAGGGTCCAACGCTTGGCGATAGCTACGCTGCAGGAGACGGAGATGCTAAAGCTACTTAAGGTTGGCAAACTTATGGTAGGTTGAGTAATCTGTAGGGTACGGCGCAGTATTCCGTTAGTCAGATGCTTCAGGTGTCTGGGTTACGGACACCATGCAAGGGACTGCAAGGGAATTGATAGATCGAAGATGTGCTGCAAGTGCGGGAGAACGGGGCATCTCGCGGAGAATTGTGACAACGAACCGCACTGCGCATTATGTACTGAAATGGCAGAAAATGTTGCTGAGCGAAAGCACATGCTAGGGACAGCAATATTTCGAGCGTTAAAACTAGCCCTAGAAAAGAAAAAAACTGCAGCTTGAAAATGGCAGGAGAAATTAGAATAATGCAGGGTAACATGCACAGGAGTAAATTAGCGAACGATCTCCTCTGGCAAACACAAGCTGCACGGGACGCGGTCTTACTGCTCCTAAGCGAACAGTACGTGAACGCGAAAGGACCGTCGTGGATCTCGGACGACACAGGGACGGCTGCCATCTGGATCGCGAACCTTGTGAAGGTGCCGGTTGAGACAAAAGGACCAGAAGTAGGGTACGCCTGGATTGAAAGCAGGGGTGTAATATACTTTAGCTGCTACTTAAACCCAAGTGAAAATAGCAAGGCGTTTAGGGCGAAACTATTGGCACTCAAGGATGACATTCGGGAATGTTCGGGGCACGTAGTCGTGGGAGGAGACCTAAACGCAAAAGCGGCTGAATCGGACGAGGAGACGGACACGAGAGATAAGGCTGTAGTACACATGACAGCTAGAACTGGACTCACTGTGCTTAATAGAGGCATAACGACGACCTTTAGCAGACCAGGGTATAGGCAGACGATAACCGATGTCACACTGGCATCGGAGGGACTAGCTTGTAGAGTAAAAGACTGGAGGGTGCAAGAGGGCTTTACCGCAAGCAACGACCAGTATATCTCTTTCTCTATGCAACAGCAATCGGGACCCCGACACCGACAGCCTCTATCAAAAGAATTCAAGTTCAATCCCGCTAAGCTGAACACGTATGTATTCAGCCTGATGATCTGTAGTGGGTACGATGAAATTAAAAGATTAGGGCGCAACCGCGGGTCAGCGGAAGATATTTCGGATGAGGTGATGCGCATTATATGCCGGGCATGCGGAGCATCGATGCCGCTAAAAAAGACGACAGGAAAGAGAAAGGCTCCATATTGGTGGACGGACGAAATTGCGAATCTAAGACGACCAGCTACTCAGTGCCGCAGTAAAGCAACTAGAGTCAGGAAGCGCGGGTTAGAAGTTACCCTTAGATGCGCCGAGTACCAGGTCGCGAAGAAAGCACTACAGTGCGCGATAAACAAGAGTAAGAAGATAAAGTTTAGACTGTTGATCGTGGATACTGATGCAGATGTCTGTGTAAAAGGATACCAAATAGCAATGCGCTACTGAATCTCCCAACACCCAATATAGCACAAGACGCACGGACGATGGACAGGATCGTAAACGAGCTCTTTCCGGACCACCGACCTAGAGTATCAGACGCGGTATCAGAGATCGGTGAGGTCTCCTTAATCTCAGGGAAGGAGTTAAAATACGCGGTAGGTTCACTCAAGAACTGAAGGGCTCCCGGGCCGGATAGCATCCCGGCATAAGCATTGAAGGTCGCAGCGAGGGCATGCCCGCAACTGCTACTAGACATGTACAATGGGTGCCTCAGACAGGGTAGCTTCTGCAAGCGATGGAAGTCATAGCGGCTGGTTCTCATTGGCAAGGTAAAGGGCGACCTGAACACTGCCGGTGCGTATAGGCCGCTATGCATTCTGGACACCGCGGGCAAGGTTCTTAAGAAGCTCATAAGACCGCGACTGCAGGCCGCGGTTCAGGCCGCCGGAGGACTCTCTGATAAGCAGTTCGGCTTTAGATCAGGGAGCTCGACAATAAATGCGGTTAAAGTGATAGTTAACGCAGCAGTAAAGACACAGCAGGTCAACAACTGTTCCTGGAAGATCTGCATGGTAGTAACATTGGATGTTAGGAATTCCCATAATTCGCTCCGGTGGCGAGACGCTCTCAACTCACTTAAGGACAAGTTTAGAATTCCGGGATATCTGCTCCGCATAATGCAGAGTTATCTTAGCGACAGAGTGCTGCTTTATGATACAATCGAAGGGCGTAGGACTAAAGAAGGGACAGCTGGGGCAACCCAGGGTCCGGTGCTCGGCCCAGACATCTGGAATTTAGATTACGATGTTATACTAAGATTAGAGGGGCTACCAGAAGGTACTAATCTTGCCGGATATGCTGACGACATACTTCTCGCCATCACAGTTAAGGACTTAGAGGAGGCTCAAAGGAAGCTAGACGTGGCTATGTGACACATCTTAAGATGGCTCCGGGAGCACAGCTGGCAGCTCGCCATACAGAAATCCGAGGTAGTTCTACTCACGCGTAAAAGAATAAATACAATGAGAGTCGCGGACTAGGTTATCGAGACGAAAATGGCGGTAAAGGAGCCAGCAGTATGGCTGGATAACAAACTAAGCTTCTTCGAGCACATTAGGTAGGCCGTAGAAAAAGCTACTAGGGTCACTGCAACACTGAGTTGGCTGATGGCTAATAATGTAGGGGGGCCAAGGTCCAGCAAACGAAGGTTGCTCATGTCCGTAGTTCACTCGATCCTGCTCTATGGCGCAGAGGTATGTGTGGACGCTCTCGACAAAGAATTTGATCGAAAAATGCCGGGGGCGGTTCAACGACGGAGCGCGCTAAGAATTGCATGCTCATACAAAATAGTGCCGGAAGAGGCTGTACTGGTTATCGCGGGAGTTATGCCCATCAGGCTAATGACCAGACAGCGGAAACTTATTTATGATAATAAAGACCGGCTAGGGAAGGTTCGCGCATCGGCAGAAGCAAAAGAAAATGTATTAGACGCGTTGCAGGCCGAGTGGGACCGTGCCGTAAAAGGAAAGTGGACCCGCAGACTCATTGGGAGGATACGTCCGTGGATCGATCGCGAGCATAGCGAGGTTAATTATTACAGCACAGGAGTTCTTCCTCGACTATCTTCACAAGATGGGAAGGTGCGAAGTCCTGCATGCGTGTACTGTGGGGAGCTACTGATGACGCGGGCACACCTTCTTCGTATGCCGCAAATGGACGGATAAAAGAATCGAACTAGAGCGCATAGTGGAGCGCATAACACCAGACTCTATAATCGACGCGATGGTCAGAAAGAAAGAATATTGGGACGCAGGCGTGAATTTCGTAGAAAGCGTACTTCTCGAGAAAAAAGCCGAAGAACACCTTGTTGACTATGTTAGAATAGTGGACGCGAGGTAAGGGTAGACACAGACGTATTAAACGTAGGTAGCTTAAACACGTGAAACTCAGGATAGACTAGATAAGTGTAGGATAATTTCCGTTGCGGAATTAGGGACACCGCGCTGAAGTAATCCAAATGGGCTACCCGCGCGAAGAAAGAAGTCCAGGATATGGAGGTGGGAGTTTAGTGGGTATTCTCCTTTCAGGCTCGTCGACCTCATCGTAGGTGAAAATGCTGGAAGGTCTGAGGCCCACACACTGGCATTCGGGACCCGCTATCCCCCCTATGCATTCCCTATTGCAACTCCACGGAAAAAAAATATTATTATTATTATTATTTTCTTTTTTCCGAGGTACTAGGTGAATCTTCCGCGGCCCCCGTCCTTGCTTTCAGCAGGGTGGGGGACCCAGTAAGACCATCACGGAGCATCGGGCTCCACGGTGTGGGGTATTTATACCACCTAAACACCCAAAACCTTTCCTGCGGCATTCACCGAAATCCTACCAGGAACTGTTTTACAGATTATTTCGGGCCGGTCGTCGCGTCTATGCCCTGCGTCAATCTTGTATGTCTTTTCTGTTCTGTCTATTCTTCGTCTTCTGTGTCAGTTTTCAAGGCAACCTTCAGTCTTTTTGCCTTACAGTACGTCAGTTACGTAGCATGCTATATCGTCCCAGTTTCGTTTGCTTAATAGAATCAGTGTCACGACGTTATACGGTGTGATGTCACCTGTCTTCATCTGTAGTCTGTGTATCGCGACTATCCATCGGGAGCATACGAAAAATGTATGCTCAGCGTCATCTCTATTAGGTCCGCAGTACCTGTAGGACGAAGTCGTTACCGTTCCCATCCGGTGCAAATACTGGCCGAAGTATCCGAGTCCGGAAAGAAACTGCCAGAGTCGCACGTCCGTTATTAGGCGTCTCGTCCACTTGGCGTTGTCGCTGTCCGTTCGCCGACTTTGCCAGGATGTCAGGGTCTCCATCCGTGCATCTGTGGAGGCCCTCGCTCTTTCCCTTTCTTCGCTGTACTCGTAGATCCTATTTCGCTCGGGCAAGAAGGTCTACTGGGACTACCCTGACTATCACTAGTACGGCCGCCTCCGAGACGGTGCGGTACGCGCACGAGATTCGCAGTGCCCCTAGCCTTTGTACGGCCATGATCTTTTTGTGGTACTTCTCTATTCACGTCGCGTCCGCCCATATCTCGGCCCCATAAAGGAGCATCGAGTGGGTCACCGTCAAAAGTAGACGTTGTACGCTGGGCCTCGGCCCCCTCGTATTCGCCATAAGGCGAGCGAGAGTGGCGGTCTTTAACGCCGCTATCTCAGCGATGCCACGTATGTGCTGCCAGATGGTCATCCTCGTATCCAAGGTCACTTCCAGATACTTGGCGGACCACCAAGGACACACAACGGACTTCCTCATCGGCATGGATAACGTAGTGACTTTCCGTTTTCTCGTCAGGTATAGTAACTCCGTCTTTTGCATGGCCAGCTGTAGTCCGCGACTTTACATCCATCCGTCCACCCATCACGTAGATTGGATCAGCCTCATATGTGCCATTCGCGTATCTTTGGTCGTGATAACGATGACAAGGTCGCCTGCGTAGCTGACTAGATGGACACCCAACGGCATCGGGAGGTTCAACAGATCATCGTAATCTACTTTCCAAATATCAGGGCCAAGGATCGAACCCTGCGCTACTCCACCCGTCATTTTTCTTTTCTTGACACCAGTCTGCGTACCGTACGTAATGTAACGGTCTCGTAGGAAGTCCTTTAGGATTAGGAGAATGTATGGGATCAGCGGGAAAGCATTGGAGAATGCCCGCACGATGTTCGCTCACCTCACCGAGTTGAAGGCGTTTCGTACGCCCAATGTTGCCACGAGCACTATTTGCCTGTCCTTGTGGGGTACAGTCTGTGCTCTGTCAAAGTAGACGACGACTTTTTGGATCACTGCTATCGTCGTACTTCCTTGCCTGAATCATTACTGTCTGTCGTTCAGGCCGCCAGCGCTCTGAACCGCCTGTCAGATTTGGAAGTCTGAGCAGCATTTCAAAAAGCTTCCCAAGTGTATTAAGCAAGCTCAGTGGTCTCTAGAATGACGACGAGTCCGGAAACCCACCCTTTCCTTTATCAATGATTCGTTTTCTTGGCATAAAGGCGTCACAGAGCCATCTCAAGAGCCCCGCCGTTTCATCTGTTAGCTTCTCAGTCTTTTCCCTACCACCGATGCCGCGAGGGATCGCCGTCGTCGGGTCCGGTTCCCTGTCAAGCTTTGTCGTCAGTTTGGCTACGTCTAGTTTGTTCATGTTCCATTCCGCGGGAGTTTCGGGGGTTGCCGTTCTGTTTCTGCTGGCCGTATAGGTTCAGCCTCGCGACCATCTCCAACAGCAGTAGCCGACGTTCGTTCGTCGTGGTCGTGCCCCACTCGATGGCTCTGGTATTAACGTCCTCGAGAGCAGCCACTTTTCGTTCGAACTTCGCGGCGCTACAGTTTGGGTTCACGTCCACGCTGACATTCGTCACGTCAGACATCCTTCCCCAGACGTAGTCCTCGCCCCTCCCTTGGCTTGTGGTACGTAACCTGCCTCCCCCCCGTAGCCACAGCACCGTGGAACGGTAGGTATTAACGAGCCAAGTCGGGGTGTCTCTGTCTCTGTACGGCTCGCTAATCATTATAACGTCCGCGTCCATCTCCTCGGCAGGCTGGGATAGTAAGTCATCAGCCAGGCTACTGCCGCTTAAGTTTCCTTGGAACACTGTCGTAGTCTTGTTAAGTGCGCAAGGTTCTCTGTCCCGCTCTTGCCTCCGTCAGCGTTGTTTTGAATGCGGTACAGAGCGCTGTGCCAGAAACGTACGCTGCCCCTCCCCCTTCCTGTGATGGGCACAGGAAGCAGCGGGGAGCCACCGTGCAGGCTCCAGCCCTGTGTCCGTTTTTTCCACACTTCCAACAGCAGTCTCGTCTGTCCGGTCCTTCACAGTTTATATGGTAATGGCCGTAGCCGAGACACTTGTAGCATCTCGGCACCATCAGTCGGGTACTCACTCGGCAGCTGAAAAACCCTATCTTTATACGCCCCATCTTGAAAAATCATGTCGCGTCTTGGTCTCCGAGCTCGCAGATACCCATCTTCTGCCCTCAGCTGTTTGGCCCGAGGACCGAGATCCGTCTATCCGCGCCCGGATTCAGTACCCCGTCTAGTGCGTTTCGTACTTCTTCCGTCTCTGTAAAGCAGCCCATAGCCAGTATTTCTAGGGTCACCTTTCGGGTCATGTCTTTAATTGTCCCCTGTTCCCCCAGAATCACATGATGATGTCCACTCAGGTCTCCGTTAGTGCATCCGTCTGGTTTGGTGCGTAACAGTGCGGCGCCGCTCTTCGTCTTTGTTTTAGTTTTATCCACCATTTAGATGCCTTAGCGCACGAGAAAATAGATACCTCTACAAATAAACCGATTTTGGAATATTGTCAAAAATTCATGTGTTCGGTGGAACGACATTTTTAGGTCTACAGTGTGCTGCCGAACGTTTTTCTTACTTTTTGGGCAAATATTTCTAATATACAATAGACACTTTTAGAATTTTCCAATTCTGGAAGTAAGGGACGCCCTAATATATACTAGCTTAGTGTACTTCGGTCCTAACGTCGCTCTGTAAAAAATGCCATATAAGATGTATACCTAATACATTTTCACTATTACAAATTTTTTGCTTCCTCCTAGAGGAAGCTTTGTGATAGTAATTTTTTGAGTTGCTGTAAAAACATGTTATAATTGTTTTCCAAGTTATTAGAAATTAAAATACATGGTCTTTGAAAAATGACTGTATGGATGTACATGTGTGTGGTTATATGTGTGTGTGTACGCCTGTATCTCAGCTTCTACTCGGTCGATTTTAACCACACAGGTCTTTTTTTGTTTTTTTTTGTTTTTTTTTTGTGTGATTCTGGGTCAAAAATCCGTTTTTTCATGTGGCCGATGCGTTTTTGTTTTATTTCGAATTCTCGATTTTCTAAAAATTTATTTTGTCTTTACAATAATAGGATCAAGATATTTTAATCGGATGGATTGCATTCGAAAGAGAATTAAAATACCTATAATTTCTAAAAAAAAAATTTCTAGCTATCACGGTTCTTTTATGACTAACAAAAATGTGTTTTTTTTTTAAAGTTTACAACACCCAAACTAGACGGTCAATTTTTTTTTTAGAAAGATCATGTTAATGCAGAATATAAATACCTATAATCTGTAAAAATTTGAATTCATTCTGTTGGTTAGATTTTGAGGAAAGAATGAAAAATGAAAAAAATGTGTTTTGTGTGTCCAACGATAACGGGAGTTAAATTGTCTTCATCGTTTCAAAATTCCTTCTAGAGGTAGATTATTGATAGCTCTTGGCCGAGTTCTTTGGGCAAATGATCGGTCCATAAATTTCAGAGATATTTGTTTTTATAATTTTTTTAGCCGTTTCTTCAAATGGTAATTTCTCGAAAACGGCTCTATGTATCTGAATCGGATGGGTAGGATTCGAAAGAGACTTATAATACCTACATTTTCGAAAAAAAAATTCCTAGCTATTACGGTTCTTTTGTTTTTAACAAAAACATGGTTTTTAAAAAGCTTATAACTCTTATAACTCCCGAACTAAACGGTCAATTTTTTTGAGAAAAATCATGATAATGCGGAATTCTGTGATAGCAATTTGTATATTGAAAAAATTAAAACTAAATTGTCGTTTTACTTTTTCTTGTAATAGCCATTTATTATTTTTAAGGTTAGAACCTTTTTCTTACATCGGAAATTCCAAAAGGAGCAGAAAAATACGGTCAGGCACACTACTAGGGACAAGTACGCTATGTGTGAAATTTCACAAAGAAAATATAACTTGAAGTAAAGGATATTTAAGAATTTTAATAGGTTTTGACGATAATATTACAATCAATTATATTAATTATTTTTCACATATAATTAAAAAAAAAAACCGATGCCAATTCATTGGCACGTAGCTTCCTCAAACTTAATTTACTGATTTCTTTAATTAATTTTTAATTTCAATCTTTAAAATTTAATCGGTGAGACTATATTAAATAGTTTGTGAGTTTTTAGGCACGACTGCTACTCGGGAGAGCCTTATAATTTCACCAGAGCGAAAATTGTAAGAATTCAAATACTGAAAAATTAATGTGTAAAAACCATGTTCCACTCAGAGCGAGTGCGTTTTAAGCGTTTTCTGAGATGTATGTATGTCTGTACGTCCGTATGTACTCAAGTTTCTCGATTATCTCAATGAATTTTCGACCGATTTCATCGGGATTGCGGGAAAATACTCCTCTAATTATACCTAAGTGCTGGTTCTATATTGAGATAGAACGATGAAAAATTTTTCAAATGAGAGCACAAGGAAATATCTCAAAAAATCGGTTTTTAAGCCTAATGTCTAGAAAAATTAATTTTAAGCTAATATGTACAGGTCTATCTGCTAACACTAATTAAAATACAGCTTTTTTATGTTGAACACTTTTTTGTACGAGCAATATTTGCCAAGATAACTGCGAAAAACGGCCAAAAATGGTCAAAAATGAATGATTTTCGGCTATAACTTCTCAGAATTTGATTTTACACAAAAATGTTGAATACAAAAGTTGTAAATAATATTAAAGCAAAACTTTTTTCCATTTAACATTTTTTTGTAAAATCAACTGCTGACGAGCTAGACTTATAAAAACAATTTTAAACGCCAAAATACACATAAAATGAACGATTTTCGGCTATAATTTGTCAGGATTTGATTTTTCACAAAAACATTTAATACAAAAGTTGTAGATAATATTGAAATAAAACATTTTTCCATTTAACATTTTTCTGTAAAACCAATTCCTGACGAATTAGACTTATAAAAACGATTTTAAACGCCTAAATATACATAAAATGGACGATTTTCGGCTACAACTTGACAAGATTTGATTTTATACAAAAATGTTAAATGCAAAAGTTGTAGATAATATCTAAGCGAAACTTTTTTCCATTTAACATTTTCGTGTAAAATCAACTCCTGTCGAGTTAGACTTATAAAAACGATTTTAAACGTCAAAACATACATAAAATGGACGATTTTCGGCTAAAACTTGACAGGATTTGATTTTACACAAACATGTTTAATACAAAAGTTCTACATAATATTTAATCAAAACTTTTTCCCATTTAACATTTTCATATAAAATGAATTCCTGGCTGCTTAAACCTATAAAAACGATTTTTAATGCCTAAATACACCTGAAATAGTCGATTTTCGCTTATCATACAAGAATTTGACTTTCAATAAAACTGTTAAATACAAAGAATGTAGATATAGTTTAACAAAACTTATTCCCAATTAACATTTTTATGTACAATAATTACTGGATTATCTAAACGTACGTATAAACATGATTTTGAATACCCCAATACACGTATAGTGAATTTTCGCTTATTATTTCACAGAATTAGATTTACACAGAAGTATTCGATACAATAGCTCTAAATAAGATGGAAAAAATCGACATTCCAAAGATAATATAATTACAAAAACATAATAATAAGATACAAAATTACATTTGATTACAATATTCAATGGGATAAACACATTGGAAGAATAATTAAAGAAACAAAATATCTATTTCCCTGTTTTCTACAAAAAGATTTTTAATAACAAATTTAAAAAATTTGATATAAGATTACCCAGCTTAACCTACTATGTTCCCAGGAGCTAAGCGATTGAACTAAAAGAATCAAGATTGTGTAATATTATACAAGTACATGTTAAAGGAATATCATATATACAAAGAAAACTTTTGTGTAATGTATGAGCTATAAATGTTGTAATATGGTAAATTTCAATGCATAAAGAATGCAATGTTCTAGCTGACTCAGTCTTACAGCATGTAGAAAACTATTAAATAGGCAAGTCTCACTGGGTAGAAGTCTGCGAAATACATAATGATGTATTTTAATACAACAGATACCCCGAAGCGAGTTCTTACACCCTGACTAAACTTAGAAATTAAATAGACGAGCTAATATTACCAGGGACAACTACCTACCCTTATCACATTTAACAACACACACAGCACTTATATAATACTTCCCACTTCCTATTACCTATCCCCTCACACTTTAAAGCACTAACACTCGAAGATCACTTAGAGCTGCAGAAGTTGCAAAATAGGGCTAGACGGTCTAGGCTGGCACTACTCCATGGACGCCAGTCTGCTGAGAATCATCTAACAGCGATCCACTGTGTCAGTAACCACACCACCTAGGAGGAAAGTACTGACAGAGACCGTCAATTGTGTTTCAATGTCAGGGACTGCCTCATCCTAGGGATCAGTAAAGCTCATGAATAGCAGATCAGTCCCTATTCTGGGGGACAAGAGATGAGCACCTAAAAACCATATATGACTAATAAATAGATGACTCAAAAAAACATACCATACAAAAGAAAAGTCTGCAGCAATAGCTGTTGTTCACTCACTGTACCAGCTTCCTCTAACAACTAGAGGGGAAGAACTGGTGGAGACCTTAAACCGTTGCTTCACTGAAGACGCTGAAGACACAAGCAGCAGCTTAACTGTACACATAGTCACTAGTGTAAGAGCCAAACAAGGAAAGTTGAGCACCTAAAAACCACATATAATTAATAAATAGATGACTCAGACAATATTTACACACCCAAGAAACAGTCTGCAGCAGTGCCCGTCGTTTACACTACTCTCGCTGCCACAGATACCTGCAACAAGCGAAAGTACCATCAGCTCACCCATCAGAGACATTAGGAACGAGAAAATGCTTACTAAATCTGCTCTCGCCGCTGACACACTGCCTTCCCATCTCCGACGAATCATCGACAATCGACGAACACGATGAAAGGGCGAACACGATTCACCAGGGCGGCATACTACAGCAGCCACATGTCATCGCTGGGGACGCCGGGAGCCAGACGATTCGATTGTTGACAACACACACCGTGGACACATGTGCGCCATGCGGCTGACGGCACGCCGCACTCGGCACTACTCAGCAGTAGCAGAAAGCGCGCGCGATCATATATATAGATATAGCTTATACCTCGCGGTCGCACGAGTCGCATGTGTTTTTCCACTGTTCTTGGTGTGCGAACGCAGCCTAGCCGAGGCACGGTAGTATACATAGGTCTGGAAAGTGTGTATGACCGTGAGCCGAGGTATCTAGCGTAGCCGTTACAGTATTCATGCACGCAGGTCGCAGGGCTAAGCCAGATTGCCGTTGCTGAATGCATCAGTATTGAGCATTCTCCTTCTGTTTTTCTCCTTTTCGCGGTATTCGTGTATATATATATGCATATGTGCGCAAGTATTTTTTTGTAATTGAGATTGTATAGGTATATGTAGTTAGAAACACCAGTGAGTCCGTGAGCAGCTAGTTTTTTATTATTATTATATATTTAATTTTTTTTTTTTTTATTATAAATATCGGAAGTGTTGCAATTTTCGCTTTTACAAAAATACAAGGTTCTCCTGAGTATTGCGGTCGTGTCTATTATCTAAAAACGAAGTTTTTACTTAGGGAGGGGGCGGGCGACGAGCGACGCGAGGAGCAGGTGTGTGTGGGGGCAGGGGGATGACATGCCGAAGGCACGCTGGGGGGCGCAGCCCCCCTAGTTATATTTAATCTTTCTATTGTTTATCATTAAAAAGCAATTATTATTATACCATTTTATATTTTCAATGTGATCAATAAGTGGTTAAAAGTTTAAGTCGATAAATCAAGTATTCTCGGAGTAAACACGATTCGAAAATTTTTTTATAAAATTTTTAACGTCAAATATCTTTGGTCATAATGGACCGAATTTTTTGGGCAACGAACTCGATCTCACGATATATAAAAGCTACATCTGTGCCAAATTTCAATCCAGCAGGATGATTTTTACACTTGTTATCGCCCGACAACTAAAACGCAAATTTTTAATAAAATAATAAAAAAACAAATGAGTATAATCTCTTAAAATTATAATCAAATATAGTCCTCAATGAGTGTAATAAGTGGTTAAAATTTCAATTTGATAAATCAAGTGTTCTGTAAGAAAACGCGATTCGAAAATTAAAAACAAAAAATTTGACCTCAAATATCATTTTTTCGTAATGGACCGATTTTTTTAGGCAGTGAACTCGTTCTGAAGATCTATAGAAGCTACATCTGTGCCAAATTTCAGGACGATTGGATAATTTTTACTCTTATTATCATGCGACAACGAAATCTCAAATTTTTTTAAAATAATTTTTTTTTAAATAAATGAAGATAATCTCTTTTAATTGTAACCAAATATAGTCTTCAAAAGTTGTTAAAATTTCAAGTCGATAAATCAAGTATTTTCTGAGAAAACGCGATTCGATAATTTTTTAATAAAATTTTTAACCTCAATTATCTTTTTTCGTAATGGACCGATTTTTTTAGGCAGTGAACTCATTCTGAAGATCTATAGAAGCTACATCTGTGCCAAATTTCAGGACGACTGGATAATTTTTACTCTTGTTATCGTGCGACAACGTAAACTCAAATTTTTGCTAAAATATTTTTTTTCTAATAAACAAATGAAGATAATCTCTTGAAATATAGTCTTCAATGAGTGTCATAAGTGGTTAAAATTTCAAGTCGGTAAATAAAATATTTTTTGAGAAATTAATATTGAAATATAAAAACGTTTTCCTTAATAACAAATGACAGAGTGAAGATAATTTAAAAATTGATAAAAGGAAATATAGTTCACTTAAATACCTTTTAAAAAAGGTTCATTATCTTATGTAATAATGACTGTAAGATATGAAAAAATAAAAAAAAAAAGATTCCAAATAGTTTTTTGGTTTTAAAAAAAGGAAAATCAATAAAAACACAAATCTATCAAGGTACCGAGTTTTTTTCGCGAGACGAAGAGAATTGTCTTTTCCGACGAAAATCGGTCGATTCATTTTTGAGATATAAAGAGTTTACATACGCACGCGCGCGCGCAGACACACATACACACACATACACACACGCACGCACGATGCTCGCACGCAGGCACGAACGCACGCACGCACGCACACTTACATCTACGAAAAAAAAATTTTCTCAAAATCAACAAATATCGACATATATCGCCTTAAAACATCTTTTTCAACATTTTTTGGCTCGAAAATTTTTTTCACCGCTATAAAGCTTTCTCTATGAGAAAGCAATTTCACGATCCACATGATTCACGAATCAGTGACACCGCAAACGTGGCATGGCAAAGTTTCAAAAGCGTCTCTCAGAAGTTCTTAGGAAATGAGAAGAGTCATGACTACCAGAATTTGGTTGAAGATTTGTTGAAAAATTTTAAAGAGTTAGGCCGCTTGATCTCAAACTGCATTTTCTGCACTCTTATCTTGACCTCGAAGACTTCGTCGAAGAACAAGGAGAACGATTCCATCAAGACATAAATGAAATGGAAAAACGATACCAAGGAAGATGGGAAGTTAACATGATGGCAGATTTCTGTTGAACGCTCAAGAGAGAAACGAATCAGAATACAAAAAAAAAAAAAAAGAAATCCGTTGCATAGGTCATTTGAAGAGAAAAGAGTTCGCTACAACAGAAAGTACAAGAGCAAAATTAGTTCCTGATTTTGTGCTATTCATGATTTCTAGTTTTTTGTTTCCCGAAATTTCAAATTTTCTCGATTTTTTGCTTTTTTAAGTTATTTTTCACGATTTTGGCAATATCGGTAAGTAATAGAATTTAAAAGAAAATTCAGAAACGAGTTCAGCGCATCAAAATACATAAGAAACACCTTTAATCCACGTAAGAAAAATTTTTTCAGAATTTTCTCGTTCTTATTAAAATGATTTTTCGCGATTTTATGCAACTTTTAGCTGTTTTTTGCAATTTACTCAAAATCTCAAGGTGTAGGGCTTAAACGAATTTCAGATTCGGATTCAAGGCGAAAAATACACAAGAAACATCCTTGATCCGAATTGAAAGATTTTTTCAAAATTTTCTCGTACTCACTAAAGTGATTTTTGGCCACTTTTCGCGATTTTTCGCATTTTTAGCTGTTTTTTGCAATTTACTCAAAATCTCGAGGTGTAGAGCTTAAACGGACTCCAGATTCAGATTCAGCGCAAAAAAATACATGAAGATAGGTGGGTCTCGTCAAAACTACAGACCATTTTTTTTGTGTGCCGGTGTTATTAATTATGATGAAGTAATAAGTGATTTCATAGAAATTCGATATGTTGTGAAGTATGTTATCAAATATTAAGTAAGACATTGCAATATAATCACGCTGTTATTTGATTGCCAGTGTATTTACCTAGTGAGCAAAATGTAATCATTTCTAATAGAACAAACAATATTACCGAAAATTTAGATCATGCAAGTAATATGTTACTTGATTATTTTAAACTAAATTCGGAAAATAAGAATATACGACAACATTTTTATAAGGATATATTATCCTTTTATAGCCATAAAAAACAAAATTGATGGTGTAAATATTTCTAAATAGGGAAACTCGAAAAAAGTTTTTTAATTGTATTGGTCGCATGTATTCTATCAGACCAACTTAATTAGAATTGTTTGTTTCACGATTATTATTGTTGCATGTAAAAGTTGCTACAAATTTTGATTCTTTGAAAACTGTTAATAGTATCATACATCCTTCATTTGCATCAGTCTGCTTAGTACTAGGACTGAAAGAAGATGACGAACAGTGGGCAAGAGCATCGGAAGAAGCTACAATGTGGATGATGTCTGTAGATCAATTATTCGTTTATTATCGTCAATTGTTTGTTCGGATTTTAATACATTGTCATCCTTTTCATACTGAAAATTTATAGAATAAATTCAAAAATGCAATTTCTGAATATTTTTCACGAACGAATGAAATTGAGATAATATTTGAACAAAAAAGGTCGCAGTTTATCTGATTTTCCTTCAATGGATCAAAAAATAGAAATAAATATTTCTCCTGAAACAAATAACATACCGTTAACACAAATGTATAAAGTTGGCCAAAAACAATATATACAAGTAAACGAAAAACAGAAAGAAATAGTTGATACCATTCTTCAAGCTGCTGATACTGTATACAATGGAAATAATTGTACGTATACAACCTGTTCTCGAAGTGTATGCATTACTCAACAAAACCTGGTAGACCACAGAATTTTAAGTCACGTTACTGTTATTTGTAAATTTCGCGTATTAAAGAAGTTATGGATACTTAAAAAATAAATAAATCAGCTCTAAGGCGGCCGCTGCTGGCGGAGAAGTGGACGGAGCTTGCGCGATACGGTGAGCAGAAGTGGAAGAGGAGCGTCATTGGCGCTTCATCCGCTGGAGGGGTATCGCGGGAGTTATATGAGTCACCACATAGGTACTTAGACGCATCGGCCAGCCAGCCTCCTTATCGCTCCGAATGGAATCTGCATGGACAAAGAGAAGCCAGAAGACAATGAAGATGCAATATATACTTTTCATATATACTTTATACATATACTCTCTTTATACTCTCTTACTGCACTTCGCATCGACGATCGCCAGTCTCTGTCGGGCATCCAACCTGTAACGACGTTTTAATAAATCATTATTCTAATTAACACCCTTTGTTCGATTACTTACTTTGGCAATGTTACCTGTGTGTGTGTTACCTTTCCTTGGTGATCCACCGGGGCTTGCCACATAACTGGCGCTGCGGAGATAGGACCGTGAAGCTGCAAAACTCGGATTCTCCGTCAACCTGGTGACGGAAATCTTCAGGGAGGAAGCAGTTGGCGTTTCAACGTCCATCATCATGGAACCTATACTACGTTGAGATTGGAGTCCAGCTGCAAGCAGAGATTCACCCGAAATCATTAAAGACAAACTAGTAAGTCTTTGAAATTTCCTATATCCTACCCAACTCTATCCTTTTAAGTGCAATTGATTTTACGTGAAGCGTAATCAAAGATAAAGCAATATGGCAAATAACGGAGATAATCAGCAAAATCTTACGTTAGAACAATTTAATTTGCGACTTACGATATGGCGCGACGTGGTCCCCATATATGAAGGAGGTACAAGACTCCTATCGCACTTTATACAAACGTGCGACAAATTCGTAGAAAATGTAGCGACTGCAGATAATGCAATAAACGAGGCATTATTCGCATTAATCAAATCAAAGATTCGCGGTGAAGCACTAGACCTAATAGTGGCAAATAACCCGGCCACATATGCCGCATGTAGAACGCTCTTAGTTAATAGATTCAGTGACCCAAATTCGGAGGAGTTACTATTTGACAGACTAAGTGTATGTTATCAATTGACAAATCAGTCTTATGAAAAATACGCGGACGAAATCAAAAGCAGGCTAAATAAATTGAAGGAACAAAAGTACTTTTATAAATGGTATTAAAGAGCCTCACCACTCTTACTTGCTACATTTTGATTTAGACGACGTTGAGACATGTATAATAAAATGCCGTAAATACGACAACCATGAACAACAAAGTGCTTTCCTCAATTTCGCACGACAACGTGATAACAAACCCATTTGCGACTAATAATAATCCAAAAATTATTCACCCTTCAAATAATTTACCAAGTACTTCAAGAAATGTAAATCCATTTTATTTGCAACCGACACCCGCATTTACACAAACACAACCTGGATTTATCCCCACAAATTATCGTAATAACAATTTTGGTCAAAATAATAGTAATCTGCCAAGACAACAAAATTACCAACCAATACCAATGTCAGTTAGTACAAGAAATACTAGCAAACAAGGCGTTAATCCAACAAATAGATCAAATAATTCACCAGCACAAAATAACTTTAAACCAAGAACGAACTTCTTTAAGAGCACAGGACCAGCAAACTTTATCGCTGAAGAGTTGCATCATCAACAAGAACAAGGACAAGAGGAAGCAATCAATTATCAAAATGACTCACCTGTACCAGACCATGAAGAATTTAATCAAGAAAACGACGAGAGTGATAACTGCCAAAATTTTCAACAAGCTCCCGATACGACAGAACCGACGTGATAATTTTAAATTCGATTAGCAATTCACCCAAATTACCACACATAATAACGACAAATCCACCTCTTAAAATTCTCATCAATTCTGGAGCCTCATTATCCATTATCAATCCAGAAATTGCATATAAACTATTTCCAAAATTTATATTTCCTTACGAATTCGAAATTAAATCGGTGCACAAAACGACGAAAGGTACACATGCGCTTACCTTTCCTATATTACGTGAATACGGTGTGATACACCTATAACTTTGTTAATAGCAACATGGCACTGTACGTACGATTGTTTAATCGGACATAAGGATTTGCAGAATTTGGAAGCGAATATTAATTACAGAACTCAAATTTTTAGCACATCTAAATTTGAAATAAATTACTTTAAAAATATACTGGACGATCATAAAAATGCTAAAGTGAATCATCATCAAGGAGTAGAATTACCGATAAGAACTGATCACATGAACGAAGAAGAAATATATAAAATTATATCACTATGCCAGAAGTACAAAGACTGTTTCTACAATGAAAATAAAAAATTATCAGCGACTTCTGCGGTTTCACACAATATAAGAACAAAGGACGATTACCCTATCTATGTAAAGAGTTTTAGATACCCATACCATCTAAAAGAAGAAATTCAAACTCAAATCAGAAAACTGTTAGACGAAGAAATTATTCAACCAAGCAACTCGCACTACTCATCCCCCGTATGGATAGTTCCGAAGAAAGAAGATGCAAGTGGAAGAAAAAATGGAGAATGGTAATAGATTATCGTAAATTAAACGACAACACCATCGAAGACAAATATCCATTACCTAGAATGGACGACATTCTAGAAAATCTGGGCAAATTTTCTTACTTTAGTACGTTAGATTTGGCACAAGGTTTCCACCGAATACCCGTCGACAAAGATTCAATTGAAAAGACAGCGTTTACCGTAGAAAACGGACACTATGAATATGTCAGAATGCCTTTTTGTTTAAAAAACACTCCGGCTACTTTTCAACGTCTGATGGATAGAATTTTAATGAAATATCTACATAAATTCTGCTTCGTTTACATGGATGATATAGTAATATTTTCGAAATCACTCCAAGAACATTTACAACATCTGAAGCTAGTATTCGAAGAACTAGAGCAATAGGGTTTAAAAATTCAATTAGATAAGAGTGAATTTCTAAGGAAAGAAGTTCCATTTTTAGGCCATATAATAACAGCAGACGGAATCAAACCAAATCCCGATAATATCAAAGCAATTCTAAAATATCCGATACCTAAAACCCAAAAAGAGGTTACAATATTTTTAGGACTAACCGGCTTTTACAGAAAGTTCATAAAAAACTACGCAAAAATAGCAAAACCAATGACAAAAGCACTCAAGAAAAAAGAAAAAATAGATCCAGACGATAAAAACTATAAAGAAGCGTTCGAGAAACTCAAAGAATTGATCACTAACGCACCAGTACTCGTCTACCCAGACTTCACCAAACCATTTACTATCACAACCGACGCCTCAAACTTAGCAATAGGTGCAGTTTTATCCCAAGAACAACATCTTATCTCGTGTTATTCACGAACATTAAACTCAGCAGAACAAAGCTATCCGGCGATAGAGAAAGAATTACTGGCAATAGTGGAAGCATGTAGACAATTTAGACCGTATATCTATGGTAAGAAATTTACGATTGAAACAGATCATAAGCCATTAACCTGGCTCTATTCTTTAAAAACGCCTAACGCTAGACTGATTAGATGGAGACTAAGATTAGAAGAATATGAGTACATAATAAAATACAAAAAGGGTTCTGAAAATTATGTCGCCGACGCACTGACAAGGAAGGGTATCGCACCCGAACTCACCGATTTAAAAAATTTCGATATATGTTGTAGATCATGAAAAAATATGAGACACGTGTTTTTTCTTATCTGCGGAAAAACATATTTAGGGGGTGAAAACCACCCCTAAAGATAAGCCCCAAAAACGGTTTTTTAAATATATCTCGGCTTCTACTGCGTATTTCAGAGTAAAACAAAATAGAAATTACTTCTTATAAAAAAAAAAAGATAAGTGAAGCAATTTTGACCCTAAGGGTTGCAACCCTTATTCTTTATTTTCAATATACATGATCAAAACATTAGCTTTTTGAAAATAAAATATAAGGGTTGCAACCCTTAGGGTCAAAATTGCTTCAGTTATCGTTGTTTTTTTATAAGAAGTAATTTCTATTTTGTTTTACTCTGAAATACGCAGTGGAAGCCGAGATATATTTAAAAAACCGTTTTTGGGGGTTATCTTTAGGGGTGGTTTTCACCCCCTAAATATGTTTTTCCGCAGATAAGAAAAAACACGTGTCTCATATTTTTTCATGATCTACAACATATTTTTTTGAAATCGGTGAGTTCGGGTTCGATACCCTTCCTTGTGAGTCGAATTGAAATTAATGCTAATAAAACAATAGAAGAAGACTCACTCTCAATGGTGCCTCAAACACCTGACGATGGACAAAAAAATGTCACGCCCGAAGAAATGGACGAAATATTTGACGACAACACGGCAACAGTCCACACAGCTGAAGAAAATCCGACCTTTTCACTACCTATAACAGACAAGAATGTTCACGCATTTAATTACAGCATTATCATAAAAGAAGGAAATGATTACAACATAAAAGTAAACAAAGAGAAACTTAAAGTACAATACACGGTAAAAATTAATAAATCAAACACAGAAACACATTTACTTAAGTTTTTCAAGGAAAATATTGAACCCGATAAGCAATATGGTATCTACTTTACGACCGAAGAATTGGAAAGAATTACGTATTGGGATCGGAAATGTAGACATCAGCGCGCTCTCGCGACTGTTAGTGTAAGCTGTGCGACAATGCTCTATGACTACGATATAGGTCTATTTGTTTATATTTATTGTATATATATGTACACACAGAGTCGCGCCTTCTGCTGCAAAATAAGTTCTGCTCTAAAATTAATTTATTTATTTCAGTAGATCAAAATAATAATATTAATATATACACGTCAGGTAAATGTTAAAATGAATTTTAATCTTGTCTTTTTTCTTTCGCTATCTGTTGTAAATAATAATAATCGCCATCATTATTATTATTATTATTGTTAAAAAATTTCATTTCAAAATAAATTTAATACTAACCAATATAAAAAAAATCTTCATACTTGAAGTGAATCGAACAGACACATGAACTAGGGGTTACAACAGACAACTTCTTTATTAACAGCTTCCATCTATAAGTCTCGGAGCTGTTTTTTTTCTATTTTTCCAAATTGATTTTTCAAAAAAGTGTATTTACTTACATGTGGAAATTTATGAAATGAGAGTTCTTGTGCATTACACGGTCGATTATTGCACCCATTCACGCAGCAAATTAATCTGCCTTTTCGCGGAATTTTAGTAGAAAGCATTGCGATGACATCTGTTTTATTAAATGTTTAAAAATAGTATTTTTATTAATCGTAACCAAATGTAACCAAATGTTATCTTTGGATGTATGTTTACAAGCTGTCAGAAATCGGAGCAATGTAAGTTGAAATTTGAATCGAATGTCATATGGAGCATTGTCCCACAGCTTACATTATCAATCGCGAGAGCGCACTGACGTCTACATTTCCGATCCCAATAGAATATTGAAGGATCATTTCAATGAAAAATTAAAACTAATCAAAACAACCTCGTATACACCTACGATTGATAAAAATAATTTCATAAAAGAACTCGAGACATATCATAATCAAAATCATAACGGTATTCGAGAGACCTTATTACACTTTAAGAGAAAACTCTATACACTTAATATGGATCGACTTATTCAAAATTTTATAAATCAATGTGAGATATGCCTAGAGCATAAGTATGAGAGAAACCGATATGAAACAGAAACATACGGCCCTATTATAGCTAGAAGACTAGAAGACCGCTCGAACATATACACATGGACGTATTTCATTTCAACAAGGATAACTTTTTAACAATTATAGATATTTTCTCCAAATATGCTCAAGCCTATTATCTACCAAATGGAAATGCCACGACCATGATAAACAAATTGAGATACTTTGCCTCACACCATAACTTTTCGGATAAAATTATGACAGACAACGGAAGTGAATTAAACTCAACAGTATTTAAAGAGTTTTGCCGCATACATAAAATTCAATATCATCAGACAACGATAAACAGACATACATCGAATGGACCCATAGAAAGACTGCTTTCAACCCTAAAGGAAAAATTAAGTATTTTATCCAATCAAAATCCAAAAGAAACAGTGAAAAATATTATGATCACCGCTCTCTTAATATACAATCAGAGTATACACTCTACAACTAACTATACGCCTTTTACACTGTTATATGGACCTTATGACGAACTACAGAAACACATTATCGAGCCCGATGCCGATACCATAGAAAGATATAATGAAATCAGAAAAATGAAATTTTACCTTTTTATGACATGCTATATAGAAACCAAAAAGAGCAACAAAAGTTACCTAATAGTCCTGACAAATCGTTAGAAAATAAAGAAATTTACATGAAAACCCATCAACAACAACGCGACAAAACCGCAACACGATATCAAAAATTACTTGTAGAGACACAACAAGGCCCCTCGTTAGGTTGCTATATTCATGGTCAAGAACGCCGATACAATTTAAGAAGTGCCAAAAGAATAAGAAAAACTTCTTCTTTACAGGACAATGAAGACGGCACTAATCTTGATGCTCATAGCTCTGCTCGTGGAGAGTAGCGAAATCAACCAAAATAAGACGCATTACGACTACCAACAAGGAACTGGAAGAATAGTTAGAAGTTATCATTACCTACATTTCAACATCGACGTTACTACGCTTTTGAAAACTTTCAAACATATAACAGCTAGCTATACAATATTATCTAACCAAGGCGAATTAAGAGAATCGAGTTTATTAAAGCAAGCCGAAATTCTATGTAATGAAATACACCAGAATCTACAAATAATAATGCCATCAAACATGAGAACGAGGAGAGGGTTAATAAACGGATTAGACACAGCTATAAAATACATTTTTGGGAACCCAGATGCAAACGATTTAGAAAAGATAAACCACTACTTAAATTCTCTACAAAATCAACAACAGGAAAATATATTTACTTTAAATAAGTCAATAAGCATAATAAATACGATAAGTAAACAAATAAATAACAACACGAATATAATTAATAAAAATTTAAAAGACATGTGGAAAACTGTAAATGACCCAACTTTGCAAACAAATCTATTTGAAGCGATCATGACCCTCATAACCCAGGAGCAACATTTTCTCGGATTACTTAATAAAATTAAAAGATCATTTATTTTCAATGAACAAATATTCGACTTAGAATTGTTAACATATGACCAAATATCGGATATACGTGTACATTTATTGGCAATCTACTCTCAGAAAGAGTTAATATTACACTACCATAATTTGCTAGATTTTCGCTTTGCACAGGGATCAATTGCATTAACACAAAATCTTATTGTATACACCATCAAAATCCCTATCCTTAATCCTCTCGAATTTTCACTCCATCAAAGACTTGCTATAATCAATTACAACAATCAGATAGAAGTTATCACCACGCCATGGAGTTTGACCGGGTCATCTATAAGATTATTTGCTAATAAGTGCCGACAGATGTATGAAACTAATTTTTTTGTGTCAACAAATTATAACAGAAAAAGTCAAACCGATTATCATTTCAATTAGTCCACATTTAATACTGACATACAGAAAATCTGAAAATTTAACGTTAATATCAAGTAATTATGCTATCAAGATTACACATGATAATGATCAAATGATGATCCGAGGAACATATGTAATACAAAGAAATAATGTACAAATACAGGGATACCGACTTGACGAAAATCTGGGTGAAATGGAACAATCCAGCCTAATTTCACCTTTAGTTATCAAAGACCACCAGTTGAATTTCGAACCTCTAAAAACTTTGACATCACCTACACTAAATATGCCAGTTTCTAATCAATTTAGAACCGAATTCGTCATGTCTACAAGTTCAATTATATTAGTATTGCTGTTCATAACGATTACATCGGTTTACTTAATATACAAAATAAAAGTCAAGAAGCAAGGACCGCAATTTACCAAAAAGCCCAAAGATAAGGACATCAAAGACGAGGACGTCATTGAACTTGGCCATGCAAGAGTTATATGAGTCACCACATAGGTACTTAGACGCATCGGCCAGCCAGCCTCCTTATCGCTCCGAATGGAATCTGCATGGACAAAGAGAAGCCAGAAGACAATGAAGATGCAATATATATTTTTCATATATACTTTATGGCCGAATCCATTTCAAATCAGGTGGACCGCGTATGCCTATGTCACCGATCATTTTGGAATTAAAGTATTCATGTTCTTCTCCAAAAATTATTTGACCCGTATATTTTTATTTTTTTGTTGCATCAAAATTTCATGCGTTCAGCAATGGAAAAAAATTCCGAGAAAAACCTTACTTAGAAAAAAATTTTTTCAATGTAATTTTCAAACCGCTACTGCTTCACCAGTTTTTTAAGCTTTTTAGCGTGTAACACATAATTTCACTAAGGTTTGAGCCCTCTTTCACGTTCATTATGTTATTTAAAAAAAAAAATAAAAAATGCACGAGTTATGTACTTTTTACTGAAAAATGCACTTTTTAGAAAAGTGCATTTTTCTCAAAAACGCCATTTTTTTTTTGCTCAATTTTTTTTTGTCCTGATAGAGGATCTAAATACCTATCTAGACGTATTTGTGAAATTCCCGACCCGTGCCCAGGAATAGCAAGCATTAATGAGATAATACACAAACAAATTTTTCACGCTTAACCATTACATATAGTCAATGGTATAACAGTCAATATAAAGGTTTTTATCTTTGTGCGTAAGCAATATACAAGTACACATAGTATCTGTTGTATTTTTTATTTTTGTCTTTTAGATTTTTTATTTTTATAACTACCTTTGTTTTTATTAGTTAAGTAATACATATATGTACACGTATGAGTTTATGTACTTATACATTGGTCCGCTAGATGGCTATCGTTAGATCTTTTATGTTTGCGACCAAAATATGTTTTACTTAGCCCCATGCAAGAAGTTTGTCTCTGTATCTATTGCGCAAATTATGATTTATTTCTTACGAGCTTTATTAATTTCAGAGACAGTAACATTACAGAGTTGGATGAACTTCGGTCAGAAATAATAAACGCAACAAAATGTTCTGAGCCATCTGATTTATGTTATTTGCAGGAATGTAAAATTTGTCCAGGCAGTAACGGAATTACGTTTCATGTTCTAAAACTGCAAGATGTAGAAAGCACAGAAGAAATTACGTATGCTTTGTGGGAAAATGGTAACTTGATTAAAAAAACAGTGCCAATTTCTGCTTTTAAAGGGGAACTTTCGGTTTGGACCATGAAGATTAGTACTCACATGTATGTAAAAAATATACAACGCAAAGCTATAAAAGCAGAAAGAGAAAATGCTAAAAAAGACCCACATCATTTAGTTCTTCAAATAGACTTCGCTGAAAACTGGTCTGTAATTCATAATAAAGCTGTTCAAGGAAATCATTGGGTTAATGATCGAATTTCTCTTTTCACAGCAGTATCTTATCAAGGGGATTCGACACCAAGTTTCGCATTCATAAGTGATGACCGAAAACATGATTCAGCGTATGCTTTGCTAGCAATAGAAAACATTATAATCTACTTGAAAGGCAATTGTCGTGATTCAATAAAAAAATTACCATTGTATCAGATGGCGCCGCTAGCCACTTTAAAAATCGCTTTCAATTATATGAATTGAAACGAGCACCATTTGATATAAAATAGTTGTTCTCTGCTACTGGGTACGGCAAAGGAGCTGTAGATGGTGTGGGTGGACTTATAAAGCATTATGCTACTTCGCGTAATCTTCGAGGTTCCCATGAAAAATCCATTCAAAATGCTAATGATTTTGTAGAGCACGTTCAAAAATATACAGATGCAATTAAAATAATACATTTACAAGACGTTGACGTAGAAGAGTTTAGAAAAGTAAAAAATGTTGATTGGCTTGCTAGTCCTAAGTATCCTGGAATTCTAAAAACTCATTTATGGATTAAAGAAACGTGCAATGATAAAGTACATTGTTTAACAGCAAAGACCGCTGATTGTCCCCTTACTGAAGTAAGAACAATGAAGCAGAAAAAGAAAGTTACATATAAAAATAAAAAATCTAAAAGACAAAAATAAAAAATACAACAGATACTATGTGTACTTGTATATTTCTTACGCACAAAGATAAAAACCTTTATATTGACTGTTATACCATTAAGTAAGGGTTAAGCGTGAAAAATTTGTTTGTGTATTATCTCATTAATGATCGCTATTCCTGGGCACGGGTCGGAAATTTCACAAATACGTCTAGATAGGTATTTAGGTCCTCTATCAGGACAAAAAAAAATTGAGCAAAAAAAAAATGGCGTTTTTGAGAAAAATGCACTTTTCTAAAAAGTGCATTTTTCAGTAAAAAGTACATAATTCGTGCATTTTTTATTTTTTTTTTTTAAATAACACAAAGAACGTAAAAGAGGGCTCAAACCTTAGTGAAATTATGTGTTACACGCTAAAAAGCTTAAAAAACTGGTGAAGCAGTAGCGGTTTGAAAATTACATTGAAAAATTTTTTTTCTAAGTAAGGTTTTGCTCGGAATTTTTTTCCATTGCTGAACGCATGAAATTTTGATGCAACAAAAAAATAAAAATATACGGGTCAAATAATTTTTGGAGAAGAACATGAATACTTTAATTCCAAAATGATCGGTGACATAGGCATACGCGGTCCAGCTGATTTGAAATGGATTCGGCCTTATATATGTACTCTCTTTATACTCCCTTACTGCACTTCGCATCGACGATCGCCAGTCTCTGTCGGGCATCCAACCTGTAACGACGTTTTAATAAATGATTATTCTAATCAACACCCTTTGTTCGATTACTTACTTTGGCGAGTGTCACCTGTGTGTGTGTTACCTTTCCTTGGTGATCCACCGGGGCTTGCCATATAACTCGGGCATCTCCCAATCGATATCCTGTTCTCCTGATACTACACGATCGATACCCTTCTCAAATTCCCTGACTTTCTCGGCAACGAAGGCTTGCTGGTATCTCCAGTTCGATCTTCTTCTATCCTGCTCCTACCAGCTCGTATCCTTCTCCCCTGATCTTACTAGCTTCTTCCTGAACGTCTCCTATCTCCTCTCTCCCGCTCCCTCTCACCTCCTCTCCAGCATACTTTCTCAGTTGCACTCGTACATTCTCGGTCGGTCTCGTTTTTTCATTCTCTCTCTCATACTTCTTCGGTCTCTCGTCCTTTCTCGCTCTATATCATACTTCATCACATACGCACATACACACACATGCTTACGTACACGCACACGTAAGCACACACACCCACGCTCGCTTGCATACACACATACACACACGCACATACACGCATACGTATGCACGCACACCCTTGCTAACACACACACACACGCTCGCACATAGACATACACATACATGCACAAACACACTCTTACATAAGCATACACACCCACTCTAACACGCACGCACGCCCCTACACATAACAGGGTGTCTCTACAACCTCGCGTATACTGCATGCGTATACTGCATGCGTATGCCTTTCGGACTCGCCGTCGCAGAGTTCAACTCATCACAGCTTCCTTCCTGTTGAATGTTTTCTTCTGAAAATTTTTAGGGCATTCTTTAGCGTCTTCCGTGACATACAAAACTTTCAAAAAGTCCGTATCTATTCTCAAAAAAGAATGAGAATTTTTCAAAAATAAGAAACTTGAAAGTTCAATTTTTGTAGAATCAGCGGCAAAAGTTGTGTTACGAACTTGCGATTTTCCTAAATTTAATATTTAGTATTAAAATACAATAGTTAAGGAAGTTCTGTACCAAATTTCAGATCAATATCTCTTATAGAAGCTGAGTAACAAGTATTTGAACATGCACGCTTTACGATTCTATGCACAGCGTTTATTCAAATACTTGTTGCTCAGCTTCTGAAAGTGATATTGATCTGAAATTTGGTACAGAATTCTTTAACTACTGCATTTTAATACTAAATACTTAGATTTCGGAAAATCGAAAGATCGAAAAGAATTTTCAAGTTTCTTTTTTTGAAAATTCTCATTCTTTTTTGAGAATAGATATGGACTTTTTGAAAGTTTTGTAAGTCGCGGAAGGCCCTAAACAATACCCAAAAAAATTCTCAGAAGAAAACATTCAACAGGAAGGAAGCTGTGACGAGTTGAACTCTGCGACGGCGAGTCCGAAAGGCGTACGTATGCATATACGCATGCAGTATACGCGAGATTGTGAGACACCCACATAAACACACGCATACATAGACGCATACTTATGCACACACACCCACGCTCGCACGTATGCACGCACGTACGTATACACGCGCATATCAGCAGCAAAAGAGTACTTTTGGCCTGCTACGCAAAAAAAAATCGAGTTATTATTACGTAAAAAGATCTCATCTAAAGATGGTATGTATCTTTCACGTAATCATCTCGTACAAATTATGAAACTATTAGATAAGTTCGTTATATTTCTAGTTGAAAAATATTCCACTCTTAATGTTATGTTTGCTACGTAAATATGACTAGACTTCATCCGTTAGATGGGTGTACAACCATCTGATGAAAGCGTGTCGGCAGATTACATTACATTTACTCATGGCCCACCGGATTTGTCCATGACGCCCAAGTAATAAGGTCATCTCGCTGAGCCGACTATTGAGCTGTTGCGTGCACGTGCGCGCGAGGTCGAACGCGTAATTTTTTGCATTTAGATGTCAGGGCGCATCTAATAGGTGATTCAGATGTTCGGAGTAGCCCATGACGATATCTAGGTAGTGCGCTCTATAGCTTTTTACATTTAGATGTCAGGGCGCATGCAATAACTGGTCCAGGTGTCATGGTAGCCGATGACGATGTCTAGGTAGTGTGCTCCGTAGTTTTTCGTGTCTGGATGTCGGAATATATCGAAAACGTACTGAACAATGAGAACTATGGTGTGCATAATCTAGACACCGTCATCCGCCACTCTGAACACCTAGACCACGTATTTAATGAGTTCCAATATCTAGAGGCAAAAACCTACGGTGCGTACCACCTAGACTCCGTCATCGGCTACCCTGAACACCTACATCAAGTATTGGATACTGTTCGAGACCTAGAGACAGAAACTACAGAGCGCACCATCTAGATTCCATCATCAGCTACTCTGAACATCTGGACCACGTATTACGTGCGCTCTGAGATCTGACCGCAAAGAACTAAGGAGCGCACCATCTTAACTGCATCATCGGCCACCTTGCCCCACTACTAATCCTTCCCCTCACCACGCGACCCACAAGGACTGAACTGCCTACCCAATAGGTCAGTCAAATTAGCTTTTGTTAGCCTGTTTTCCCACTTAATTGTAAGGCCTATTACACGCAAAAGAAAACACTTACAGTTACAGAAACAGTCACAAAATAACATTGGGTAATATATCTATATATATGAGGAACAGAAACAGTTACAGGAACAGTATAAGGTTTTTCTTTTAGCTGTGTGTGTGTTCCTCATATATACAGATATATTACCCAGTGTTATTTTGTCACTGTTCTTTTCTGCATGTAAGAGGCCCAATTCGAGGATTTCAAGCTGATTCTTATAAGGGGAATCAGCAGGTACAATAATTCAGTAAATGAACTAAAAAATTTTGTCAGGAACATTTTTTAAATAACGAATTTATGATCGAAAAATCGGTTTTTTACCACAGAAAAAAAACTATTGAGTTTACAGAAAAAATCTCCACATAAACTTTGTATATATAAAGAAGAACTACAAAACACGACTTTCAAATTTAAATTTAGTTAAATTGTTTTTCTGCAGATCGCACAAAACCACTGAAAATGGACATCTTAGCGATTGTTTATTTTCCGTTAAAAAAAGTTGCTAGGCGCTTGATATCTCGTTAAAGTATGGTTCTTATGATACTTAAGGTGATGTGAGATACCGAGATAATACGAAAAAAATATTTCTCTTGCAATTACTGGTAGTACCCTTCATAAGGTTCCCGAATTCAGTATTTACATATACGGAATGTCTAATTGACGTATTTTTCCGAAAAAATATTAAAAAATTGTTTAATTAAATAAAAACCGTTGTGGTCGATAAGTAAGAATCTACATTTTAATCATTTTATCTTATTTTAGAACAAGGATATTTCATGAAAATACTAATAGAATCATTCCGGAAAAATTTCTGAATATATTACTTGCATGTACGGAGGGCTTAATTGACGTATTTTTTTCAAATAAAGGTTTAAAGTCAATTTAATAAATAATGAATTTAGGTTGATTTTGGACTGCACATCGCCTTCAGCTAAACATATTCAATAGTTTTTCATTATTGTATTTATTTATTAGGTTTTGGCCATGATTGTGTGCTTGTTTCCATGCAGTCGGGCATCCATACGAGGGTGCATCAAAGCGATTTTGAAAGATTACCTTCACTACTTTTACGAACAATGAATAGCTAAGCGATTTTTTCCAATTCAATTGTTTAAAATCGCAAAATAAAAAAAAAATCATTTTTTTCCTCATCATAGTATTGTGACTCTAATATTTATCATGGATGAACGACAATCGATTCGTTGAAGAGCAGTCAATTTTTCTCAAATTTTAAGCTGTCTACGGACTCTCTAAGTGCTCTAGGAGTCATTTTTTCAAATATCATTTTTTTTTTTTTGTAAAAATCATCGTGTCTTTAATTATTAATATTAGGAAACGAGACAGGGGCGAAAATTCGAAAAATCGAATTAATAGTTTGTAACACTCTGCTGGGGATCAAGGCAGAGGTTCGCGGGTAATTACATAAAACTAGAAAACTACACAACCGAGTAAATCTCTAAGTAATTTATTAACCACCAATCTGCTTTTACACACTAATATGGGCGTCAGGTGCACGCGTCACTTGCACCGTTCAATAGAACGCCTTCGCTGGCTAGCTTCAGCCGGGAGCGGTAAACCCTACTCTAAGCTACAGCTACAGCACGAGCTGCAGCTGGCGCGAATTCGGTGTCTCTCGCGACTCCCGACGTGGACGCGCGCACACACGCACACAAAGCGAGGAACGTGGGGAGGGAAAACTGGAACAAACCTCGGCCAGGATTTGGCTACTACTACTGCTGGGCTACTCTCGATCTCTCTCGATCTCTCTCGCTCTCTCTCTGACTCTCGACTAGGCGGTCTCCACGGAACTCTCCTCAACGGCGGCGAGGTCTGCAGACGAGCACGCGCGACTCTCCAAGGCGGAACACTCTCTCTCGCACGAGGCCCGGCGGTAGGCAACGAGAGGAAAACTCTCGGACAGTGCGGGCACGCGGCACGGCGGTAGGCGACAGAATGGTTGCCGGCTCGCACGCTGCTCTGCCGCTCCAGTTCGTCGATCGGCCGTCTTCTTCACCGCGGCGTGAGCGAGCAGTTCACATGACTCCTGCTGCTCGCGCCCGGTGTCTTCCATGGACGGCCGACGGCGCTACGGCACAGTGCTTCTCTCTCTCTCTCTCTCTCTCTCTCTCTCTCCTGCGCGTCGGCTGCTCCTGTCTGCGGCATGGAAGAGCGAGCTCGCTCATGCTCTAGCTACAGCTTGTCCTCGCTGTAGCTGCTGCTGATTTCCCCCGTCTCCTGGCCTGCGGGATATGGGAGGGGAGGGACTAGTGCGCGGAGAAGGCAGCGGGGAGGGACGGGCGTGCGCATGTGCCGAATCGTCGCTCGCCGCGACTGCCGTGCATTATCTGTTTCGCGTGCTCCTTTGTAACCGGCGATTTGCCACGTTACAAGTTGTACTAACATAAAAAAAACTATTGCGTCACATTTAGTGCAAAATTACATTGTTATAAATAATTACAAATATGCAGGTCAAAAGTAGAGAAAGCGAAACACGCGATAAAACTGAGCATAGGAACTTCAAATACGAAGTCCTCGGAAATGTTTTTATATCTCGATGACTAATTTACTTAACACATAATTTTTTTTTATTTGTGATAGCTCGCGAAAATATTAACATGTGGCCTACTTATTTCCCCGAAAGAGTTTATTTAACATACTTAATCAACAATAATTATCTTTTTAACTCTCTACTCTTTTTTCATAAATAAATAATTAATTAATTATAAATATGTGCCTGGGTACGTATTATTAGTTTATGAAATAATAAAAAAAATATATTCACTTTTATAAAAATTTTATTCAACATTTTCACATCTATTACATTTCCACAAATATTTTTTCCACAAGAATTTTTGTACAGAGTATTTTTTATGATTAATCTTATTCGCTCGTTCAGTCTTCGTTCGGCGAATGTGGCCAAGAATATCGTCTTGAAGATGTAGAGCTAGAAGGCGTCGTTTTGGTCGTCAACAATCGTACTGTAATGGGGAACGAGAAATCAAACCGTTGTTAGAGATGATGAGAGCCCTCGACGCGCGAGACCAATACAGATACGATATGACGTTGGAGACACTCACCTAGGATATGGATGGTTCACAGGTCAGACAGTAAGAGATTAAAGAAATCTGGTTGGTCATATGTAAATAAAACATAATACTTTGCACGCTTTCTTTCGGTAAAGACACTGCTTTTTCGGAATGATCCTAAGGTACAATCCATCGAGAATTGAAGTATTTATGGCGTGGAGTAACTGATCTTTTTATAGCATGAGTTTCATTCTAATTTTACTTAAATTTTGTACATATGTTTACGTGAGAAACGCCATGTTTCTCTGACGTGATATATCAACTAATAATCACTTGACTTTTCTCTCCATGTGAGAAAACACCTTGTTTCTCTAACGTGAGATATCAATTGCACAATCTACTATTTCGAGAATTATCTCTCGCACTCGTACATCGAAAAGTATTTTTCAAAGCGACGGGTGAAAAGGCCGCGTTTGTGCACGCTTCGTGCAGTTGTGCAAAAAGATTTTTTTACGTCCTCCTTATGAAACCACATACAGTAACTTCCGCGTCAGATCCGTGTTATACTACCACGAAACACGTATACTAGGTTGCAGAGATAGCGGTTAGAAGATTTTTAAAAACGTTTTGATTATATTACATATTGCACAAAATAAGAAAAATTAGCGTTCCACTACTATATTTGATTTAGAGCAAAAAATTAGTTTTCACGCATTATTGTACTACTATAATTATCAAACTGTGAAGGTCTTTTAGACATTATTATTTATGTATCAATTTATTCTTAACTTCTAAGTTCAAACTCGATTTAACTTTGAATTCGATAGAATATGTTGTAACGTAGGAAAACATTGGGCTATATGAGGTACCTTTTTTTTATCATTAATTGGCAATTTTCATAAACATACAAAATATTTCGCAAAAATACCATTTAATTCTATGAAGCTTCAGGAATATGTAGTGCTATCAACATTTTACAAAAATAATATAGTTTTCCTGAAAATAATGTTATAATATAGATTATCGTAACCCTCATATTGCCCCATACATGGGGCAATGTGGTAGACATTTAGGGGCAATATGGTGCAATAATAATCCTCTACATAAATTAGAAAAATATCTTTCTTTTACATCCAAATAGAAAAATTATACGTAATTGTGACACATACAACTTATTTTTAACTTATTTTAGCAATCTTCAATAAATAAATCTATTGATTATATTCCTGTAACTTCCCATACATGTTCACGGCGCGAGCAACTGTTTGTATATGCCGTCATGCTTTACGGCTCCACCGTTTCGCCTTTATAATATAGTCCCCAACCTATGTTTTTTTTTTTTTAATTAATATATTAATTCTTAAATATAAGGGAAAAATAAAAAATATTATCGGTATTTAAAGTAGGGAGTTGAAAGAATTTTATTGAAGCATATAGTCTTTTAAGTGTTCTAAGCAATTTGTTCTGCACTTAAAAAGCCACGTAAAACAACTTTTGTACTGGTGATAGTTATTTTATCAAACACTACTTTTCTTTTACTCGTTAGGTCCAATTTTTTTTCGAAAATTTCATTTATTAAACTGCAATAAATAAATTTTTTCGAAAACCAGACTATAAAAAGGTTAAATCTTTTAAATATCCAATTCCCACATATTGCATCCACCACCATATAGCCCCGTATCCCCACCCACATAGCATGAAAGGTTCCGGAAGAAAGTTCCAAGGAAGCTTACAGTGGAAGGTTAATGGAACCTTCCAGGAAGGTAATTCAAACTTTCAGGAAGGTTACATTGGAAGATTTCTAAGTAAGCTTCCAGAAAGATTCCAGGAAGGAAACAGAAAAAGGTTCAAATACCTAACTATGACATATTACATGGAAGCTCTACGGAAACTTCCAATAAGCTTACATAGAAGATTATCGAAAATTAGTACTGGAAGCTTTCGCGGAAGGCTCTTGGAAGCTAACATAAAGCTTCTAGGAAGAACAAAAGTTAAATTACATATAAAGATTACGAGAAGCTTTTTAAATACATTCCAGGAAGCTTCCTCTGGAAGTTTCAATTAAAACTTGAGGAAAGCTTTCATGGAAGATTCTAGGAAGTATTCAAGCAAGGTTCCTGACATATAAATAAAGCCACTGGCCTAAAGTTATAACGGAAGCTTCCGGCTAGATTCCGGAGTAACCTTTTTAGGGAGCTTTCAGAACACGTTAGGAAAGTCTAACAGAAAGGTTCCAAAAGTGCTACGGTGAAATGTTACTCAAAATTTACGAGAAAGTTTCCATGAATCTTACCTAAATGATTACTGAAATGAGCACTGGAAGCTTCGCGGAAGGCTCTTGGAAGCTAACATAAAGCTTCTAGGAAGAATAAAAGATAAATTACATATAAAGATTACGTGAAGCTTTTGAAATATATTCCAGGAAGCTTCCTCTGGCAGTTCCAATTAAAACTTGAGGAAAGCTTTCGTGGAAGATTCTAGGAAGTATTAAAGGAAGGTTCCTGACATATAAATAAAGCCACTGGCCTAAAGTTATAACGGAAGCTTCCAGCTAGATTCCGGAGTAACCTTTTTAGGAAGCTTCCATGCCGAAAGCGTTAGGAAAGACTAACAGAAAGGTTCCAAAAGTGCTACGGTGAAATGTTACTCAATACTTACGAGTAAGCTTCCACGAAGCTTACATAAACGATTGCTGAAATGAGCACTAGAAGCTTCGCGGAAGGCTCTTGGAAGCTAACATAAAGCTTCTAGGAAGAATAAAAGTTGAATTACATATAAAGATTACGTGAAGATTTTGAAATATATTCCAGGAACCCTAGTGGAAATATTTTTGTTCAAAAATGTTAAAAACTTTTAGAAAGAGTTATAAACTGTTTAAAAATGTTACAGAATGTAGGATTTTGGACGTTATTAATCGTTTGTAACTGTTTGTAACATTTTTCAACAGTTTTTAACAGTTTGTAAGTTATTAAATTATTTAAGAACTTTTAAATATTTATTAATTATTATTATTATTAACATAATAATAATTAATTATTAGTATAATTAAACACTCCTTAGGCTTCTTCTGCATTGTTTGACTGTTTCTTGCCTTTAGAGTGCTCATGATTGTAATAATGAGGCTATTAAATAATTATTAATTAATAATAATAATAATAATAATAATAATTTATTAATTCTTAATTTTTCCTGAAATATATCAAATTTAAAATTATTTGAAAATGTTTGAAAGTGTTTAAAACTATTAGAAACTGCTTGAAACTGTTACAAAGTATTGTAATTAGAAAAAAAGTGTCCAAAATCATACATTTTGTAACATTTATAAACAATTATAAACAGTTCTAAATAGTTTTAAATAATTTTTAACAGTTATTAACTGTTATTGACATTTAAAATTTACGACAGGGAAGCTTCCTCTGGAAGTTCCAATTAAAACTTGAGGAAAGCTTTCATGGAAGATTCTAGGAAGTATTCAAGCAAGGTTCCTGACATATAAGTAAAGCCACTGGCCGAAAGTTATAACGGGAGCATCCGGCTAGATTCCGTAGTAACCTTTCTAGGGAGCTTCCAGAAAGCGTTAGCAAAGTCTAACAGAAAGGTTCCAAAAGTGCTACGGTGACATGTTACTCAAAATTTGCAAGAAAGCTTCCATCAAGCTTACATAACCGATTATCGAAATAAGCACTGGAAGCTTCGCGGAAGGCTCTTGGAAGCTAACATAAAGCTTCTAGGAAGAACAAAACTTAAATTATGTACAAATATTTCGGGAAGCTTTTGAAATACATTCCAGGAAGCTTCCTATGGATGTACCAATTAAACTTTGATGAAAGCTTTCATGGAAGATTCTAGGAAGTATTAAAGGAAGGTTCCTGAAATATAATAATGTAACTGGTCTAAAGTTATAACAGAAGCTTCCGAGTGGACTCCGAAGTAATTTTTTTAGGAAGCTTCCAGAAAACATTAGGAAAGACTAACAGAAAGGTTCCAAAAGTGCTAGGGTGAAATGTTACTCAAAATTTACGAGAAAGTTTCAATGAACCTTAAATAAACGATTACTGAAGTGAACACTGGAAGCTTCGCAGAAGGCTCTTGGAACATAACATAAAGGTTCTAGGAAGAAAAGAAGTTGAATTACAGACGAAGATTACGGGAACTTTTTGAAATACATTCCAGGAAGCGTCCCATGGAAGTTCTAATTCTACCTTGAGGAAAGCTTTCATGGAAAATTCTAGGAAGTATTCAAGCAAGATACCTGACATACAATAAAGTAACTGGTCTAAAGTTATACCGGAAGATTCCGAGTGGATTCAGGAGTGACCTTTTTAGGAAGCTTCCATGCCGAAAGCGTTAGGAAAGACTATCAGAAAGGTTCTAAAAGTGCTGCGGTGAAATGTTACTCAATACTTACGAGAATGTTTCCACGAAGTTTACATAAACCATTACTGAAATCGGCACTGGAAGGTTCGCGGAAGGCTCTTGGAAGCTAACATAAAGCTTCTAGGAAGATCGAAAGTTAAATTACATGTAAAGATTGTGGGAAGTTGAAATACAGTCCAGGAAGCTTCCTATGGAAGTTCCAATTCACCCTTGAGGAAAATTTTGATGGAAGACTCCAGGAAGTATTTCAAGCAGGGTTCCTAACATAATATAAAAAATAGCTGGCTTAAGGATATAATGGAAGCTTTCAAAAGGGTTCCAAAGTAACATTCCTAAGAAGCTATTAGCAAGTTTTAGGAAAGGCTGACAAGAAGGTTCTAAAAGAGCTGCGGTAAATGCAACTTGAAATTTACGGGGAAGCTTTTACAAAGCTTACATAAAAGTTTACAGAAGATCAGCACTGGAAGTTTCGTGGATGTTTCCAACTTGGAAGCTTCATAGATTCACAGATCATCTGATAATCATCTTATTTTGAAAATCGGAAAGTTCAGGCGCGCTGCGCGCGCTCTTCCTTTGCCTTTATTATATTATGCCTGTTACGAAACCAATTTGTAAATCCGTTCGTATTGAAATTCACTTTTATACACACATATATATACATAAATTATTAGAGATTTTCTTTTAAATAATTTCTTCAAAACTCTGTCTTGATCTCAAATTACGAGTTACCGGCCGCGTGCACGAATTTTCATTCGGGGCCACAGCTGTCTCTTAACCGATTTTTGAAATTGATGAAGAGAGACCACGGGATAGGCGCGAAGAGGCGCGCTTGTAGACGTTCTGGTCGGCTGAGACATTCTTTTAAAGTGTTACCATAGCAACCGTTTGACTTTAAATTAAACAAAAAAAGAACAAAAAAGATTCATTCTATGATTGAAGCTCAATACGTTCGGATATATTTCAATCTGTCTATATTACGTTGACTAATACTAAAAAATAAATATTTATCCACTATTCTTTGACTTTATTAATTCTTTTACGAACAATGCCTATGCAATAAATAACCGCGAATTTATTCAATATTATTTATTGAAACTTGGATTGTATTTGTTTGTTTATTGATACAATACAAAATTTGGAGGTTATAATATACAATTAAAGTTTGGAGGTATAATATTTTATGAAAGGTTTCTTCGTAATATTTCTGCAATGTATCGCTCTATCGTTTCAGGTAATATTGTTGAAATATTTTAAAAACGTTTCTTGATTTACTAATAAATAATTTTTCGATTTGATGGAGAAGTTTACGTCGCTTTTGGTGAAATATATCATGAAATATTTATCTTTAAGATTTTCGCAATGTATCACTTTTGTCATTTCTCGGAATGCTTCCGAAATAATTAAAAAACATTTATAGAATTATGGAAAAATAGTTCTTTAATATAATGTGGAATATTACGTCATTATTAGTGAAATATTATAATTAAATGAAATGTCTCTGCAATATTTCCGTAATGTATCGCCTTATCAATTCTCGGAATATTTCACAAATGTTTCATAAACGTTTCTTGTATTGTTATATCGATAAGTAGGAATCTTCATTTTTGTCATTTTCATGCAATTTTTCGCCGAGTATATGAGAATATCTTTAGAACTTTTAATGTTCAGTGTTAAAAAGAACATAATTTTTTTTGTTCGAGCACTTACTTATCTATTCAAAGCTTGCTTTACTCGTTTTTCAGTTTTTTTTTTTTAATGAAAGCAACATAATTCCATCTTACGAGTATATCGAAAATTTTTTTTTTATAATATAAATGACGAACTTATTCGGCTTAATCCTATCAAAATTGTATTAAATTTTAAATATATCATTTTGTCAATTTAACTACGTTTTTCTAAAATATTAAGTTAGTGATTACAATGACTTTTGGAATATAAAATTCAAAATTCAGCGTGTACTTATCAAAAATCTATTTTCTTTTTCTTAATGAGTTAACGCTTGAGAAGTAATTTTTTGAAGACGCATGACTTTTAAACAATGCGTGGCACACCCACGTGCAACAAATCAAATAATTGTATTTTTAATAAAGAATGAAATCTGATAGCCATATTAAGAAAATTCTTTATGTTAAAAGGTATGGAACAGAATTATTATGAAAATTTTTATTTTTGAGAAATGACTGATACAACTTTCTTGATTCTAGATTTCAAATGTATTGTAGGCACATCTTTGAAATTAGGTTTTTCTACTTACGCTTTATACGTAACTGGAACGATTGTTTCATACATGGAACATTTAAAAAACATTTATTTTTACCTATTTACTTTGCTGTAAGTATATATTTCTTATTAAAAAGATCTAAAAAGTTGCCGTAACGTGAAAATTAAAAGTTCTCGAGATATCCCCATATCTCATGATAGTACTAATAGAATTGCTAAGAAAATTCTGAATATAGTATTTATGTATAGAGAGGACGTGAAAATTGTGTTCTTCGAAAGGAATGTTTGAAAGTAAAATTATTAAATAATTAAATTGTGTTAATTTTGGACTCCACATGGCCAAAAAAGGAATATAATGAAAAATATACAGTAACATTTTTTTTATTATAGCTTATCAAATCTTCAACTTGAATGGTCTACCTGGAGTCTAAAATCAACCCAATTTTATTATTTGATAAATTAACTTTCAAACATTCATTTAGAAAAACACAATTTTGACGTCCTTCCTATAGATAAATACTATACTCAGAATTTTTTGAGCGATTCTATTCGTACAATCATAAGGTATACTAGTTGAAAAATTGCATCAAAATGACAAAAAGCAGATTCCTACTTATCGACATTACAATTTTGTTTTAATTAAAAAATTTCTAAACAATTTTTTGGAAAAACACAATTATTAGGCCTACCGTATATATAAATACTATACTAAGAATTTTTTTAAACCATTCAATTAAAATTTTCATAAATTATTTAATCAACATAATGAAATGCCAAATATAAAAACATGTCTATTCAGAGTAATAATTCCGACACTATAATTTTTTAATTTACCGCATTAAATATATAATTTTTGAAATGCATTAATATTTTAAATAAAATAATCAAAATAATAACAATTAAATAATCGTGAAAAGTTTAACTTATTTAGATGAAAATGTCCGAACTCCTTCAAGCGAGCGATAGCATAACGGATAGCATGCGTGCGTAGTAACCCAAGGATCGTGGGTTCGATTCCCGGTGGTCAAAAAATTTTATGTGAAATTTTTTCTGCGATTATAAAATGGCGATTAATATAGGTAGAAATAAGTTCTAAAGAATATGTGCGAATTGTTAATACTTATAGAGAATTTCTAATATTTATAGCTTTAAGTTACTCTTTCAAGAACTTGGAAGAAGCTTCCTAAAAGCTTACTGGAAGGTTCCCACAGACTACCTGAAGCTTCCTGTAACTTATTTGAAAGCTAACTGAAAGCTTACTGGAAGAATCCGATAGTCTACTTGAAACTTTCAGTAACTTTTTCGAAAGATTCCTGGAAGTTTCCTGGAAGATTCCTACATCCTACATGAAACGTACAGTAATTTTTTCGGAGGCTCCATTAAGTTCCTAAAAGGTTCCTGAAAGGATTCTTACACAGTTCCTAAAATCTTCCAAGGAAGCTTTTCGTCATGAATTTGGCCTAGACATTATGTACTGCCAGGAAGCTTTCATGGAACCTTTCTGGAAGCTTCCATTCTCAAACTAACATAAATCGATTCTGAAGTCTTGTAGGAAGTATTTTTTAAAGCTTTATGCAATCTTTCGGGGTAGACTACTGGAAGATTCTCACAGCCTACATGAAGCTTCCAGGAACTTTTTGAAAGCTTCCTGAAAAGTTCCTAGAAAGTTTCCGAAAGCTTCGTGAAAAGTGTCTGAAACAGTTCCTGCAATCTTCCGAGGAAGCTTTTTGTCATGAATTTGACCCAGACATTGGGTACTTTCAGGAAGCTTTCGTGGAAGTTTTCCTGAAGCATACGAAACTTTCATGAACGCTTCCAGGAAGTTTCTAGTAAGCTTTCATGCTATGTGGGTAATTTGGTTTTTGAAGCAAATATGATGTTACAAATAATTCAACTAAAAAGGTTATCTTCGGCTCTCAAAGCCGGGATTATGTAAAATGAAAATTGAATGTCTTAATCTTTTTCATGAAGGCGATTTTGTACCTATAGCTCTAAAATGCAAAATTACCTAAAAGTAATTCAAAATATTATTATAATAAAATAAAGCCTTTCATAAGCCTTGAGGTACTCCAGAATTCCATACTCTGGCTGTTCGACAGAAGATGGATTCGGCCATATGCCTATAAAAAGTTCTATGCTCCTACCCTTTTCAAATATATACGGAAAACAATTTCGTACTCCATGAGGCTGTCCCGATGAGTACATACGCTGTGCCAAAAGTAATGTCAAATGTTGTACCACGATTCGGCGCAGCTCCTGTCCTGTACCGGTACAGCTCCTATCTATAAACGCGCCGCGCATACCCCCTGCAGTGTAACCTCTGTGACAAACGCTATGCCAAAAGGGGGAGGTCTCACGCACGCAGGAAAAGGAGCGCTGACGAACCATGATGAAAACAGATGCCATGCCAAATTTTTTTCAGTGCAGCTATTGCGAACACCAGAATTTACAAGCCTCTGAATTGAGTGTCGATATCAACCGGGCTGTTGATAACTATGCAACAGTAGACAATTATATGAACCAATATTTCTGCCTTTCTCAATACCTAGTTCATTTCGATATTAGTGCGAGAAAGTGATTTTATCCTCGTATAGACGTTTGCGCTCGAGCAAAGCAACGATAAAAAGGTAACACGGAGTTAAAAACACATTCTCATTTCGTATATCGAACAGTACACAGAGAGAAAAATGAAGTGATGGCGATTTCTCACATAAATATAAGTACAAAATTTAAGTAAAATTAGAATAAGATTCATGCTATAAAAAGGTCAGATATTCTACACCATAACTACTTCCATTCTCAATGGATTGTACCTCTTAGGATCTTTCCAAAAAAGCAGTGCCTTTACCGAAAGAAAGCGTGCTGCGCATTATGTAGGTTATGCGCACCATAGTTCTCATTGTTCACCATATTTTCGATGTGTTCCGACACTCAGACACAAAAAACTATGGAGCATACCACCTAGACATCGTCATTGGCTACCCCGAACACCTAGACCCCCTTTCAGATGCACCCTTACATCTGAATGCAAAATACTACGAAGCGCACTACCTAGACATCGTCATTGACTACCTGGAAGACCTAAACCACCTATCAGATGCGCCCTGACACCTGAATGCAAAAAACTATGGAGCGCACTATCTGGATATCGTCATCGGCTACGACGAAACCCTGGACCACCTATTAGATGCGACATGACACCTAAATGCAAAAAACTACGTGATGGACCTCGCGTGCACGCGGACGCAACAGCTCAACAGTCGGCCCAACGAGACGACTTTATTACTTGAGCGTCAAGGACACATCTTGTGGGCCGTAAGTAAATGTAACGTAATCTGGCGACACACTTTTATCAGTTGGTTGTACACCCATCTAGCGAATGAAGTCGAGTGATAATAACTTAGCAAACATGACATTAAGAGTGGAATCTTTTGCAGCTAAAAATATAACCAACTTATCTAATAGTATCGTGATTTGAACCAGATAATTACCTGAAATACACACACGATCTTCAGATGAGATCTTTTTACGTAATAATAACTTGATTTTTTTGCCTAGCGGGCCAAAAGTACCTCTTTTGCTCCCGGCGCGCGTGCGTGTGTGTGCATGCGTGCATACGTGCAAGGGAGGACGTGTGTGCATATGTATGCGTCTGTGTGTGTTAGCATGCGGGCGTGCATGTTAGAGTGGGTGTATGTGCGTGCGTGTATGTGTATGGGTGTGTATGCGAGCGTGTGTTTGTATACGTACGTATGCGTCTATGTGTGTTAGAGTGGGTGTGTGTGCGTGCGTGTATGTGTATGGGTGTGTATGCGAGCGTGTGTTTGTATACGTACGTATGCGTCTATGTGTGTGTGTGTGAGTGCGGAAGTGCATAGATACGTCTGCGTGTGGGTGCGTGTGTGTGTGTATGTGTATTACGTATGCGTGTGTGTATGCGTGCATGAGCGTATGTATATGTGTATTTGTGTGTGTGTGCGTGCTTGCGTGTGAGCGTGGGTGTGTGTGCGTACGTATGCGTGTGTGTATGCGCATGTATGTATGTGTGTGTGTGTGTGTGTGTGTGTGTGTGTGTGAATAGTATGAATAGTACTAATGGGACCTATAGTCTCTTCAACCAGAATTTCCAAATATGAGGTAAGGGCGGCGCTGAGCACCGCCACTATATACAATAGACATCCCTCAGGTTATTGACTTTCGCAGCGACGACTGGGGTGCCCGCATTTAGTACCGAAAAAATGGAAAAAGTCACACAGGAAGAAATCATATGCATTGTAGACAGAGCGTAAGTTAGGTTTTTTTGTCCCTATACGTACTGTCTCACAAGTTCGCCTTATGAGGACAATCCCCATAAGAGGAGAATGTCCTCACAAGTATCGTTTCACTACAAAAAATATCCCCATAAGTAGCTTCGCACATAAATGAGCATGTACGTGTGTATATATGTGTGTGCTTCCGTACGAGCATGCGTATGTGTGCGTACGTATGCGTGTGTGTGCGCTTGTGTGTGTATGTGGCTGTGTGCAAGCGTGAGTGTGCGTACGTATACGTCTGTGTGTGCGTGGGTTTGTGTATGTGTGTGAGAGCGACGGAGGAAGTACGAGTGAGAGACCGTGAAAAATGAGACCGACCGAGAAAGTATGGGTGCGACTGAAAAAGTATGCGAGAAAGAGTGTGGGAGGGAGAGGGACAAGGAGAGAGGGGACAAAAGACGTTCGGGAAGAAGCTAGTAGGATCAGCGATCTCCCTCCAGCGGATGAAGGGTCAATGACGCGCCTCTCCCACTTCTGCTTACCGTATCGCGCGAGCTCCGCTCACTTCTCCGCCAGCTGCCGCCGCACAGTGGGATGAAACGAAGAAAACTGGACAAAAATCGAATTCCATGCCGTTTTAAATTGAGCCGAGCTCAATTTTGTTTTAAAATGATCCCTATATGATCACCTTCCAAGCTACTATGCGGATTTTCGACATTTGCTATTGGATATTTTTATATAACCAATTAAAACAATAACTGTTCGAAATCAGATATTTCGTATAATTATCCTCCGTTCATACTTTACAATCTAATCGTTATTCATGGGAACTTTTAATAATAAAGTTCTACAAACAGACCGGTGAGACAGCGATCTTAACCTTGCAATTATTTCTCAAGGTCATTTAAGGTCGAAACCTTCTTTTTACAATGTAGGTAGATAAATCAAATTTATCGAACAGATGTTGAGTAAACACTTATTGAAGACCTTGGACTCCACCTTGGCATCAACCGTTAAAGTCATCTCAAGGTCAAAACTTATTTACTATATTTTGAGTGGTTAACTTTGACAGGAAAGCGTTTATGTGAGACTTTCCCGTGAGGTTGTTGAAGTCTGTTGTAAATCCTCATTCATGACCTTGAACACGACCTTCACGTCATTCGTCAAAGTTATTTAATTTCCAAAACCTATGGCTTACCGTTTAAGGTGGATATTATCGAAGAAGAGCATTGAGTTCAGAATATTGTGTAACGTACCGAAGTAATGACAGCTCTTAGATATGAGTCTACACCTTAACAATTCAGTCGACTTGTGTGAAGCTAGATGTCGTTACTTGGTAGTTATTAACAATTTTTAAGAGTTCGTGTACTGGACTCGAGCGATTTATCGTTATTGGGATTTTCCTCCGATCTCAGGGTAAAATATCGGCGCGCAATGTGCCAGAGTCCGTGGCGTCGATACAGATAGAAGGTAGGTAGGTGATGCAGGTAAGTAGTTAGCGCTGATTGGCTGCTACCGTGCTGCGTTGGAAATCGGGTAAGTAGTTAGCGCTGAGTGACTGCTACCGTGCCGATAGATAAGATTCCCGGGTAAATAGTCGGCGCTGAGGGTCTTCTATCGTGCCGTGGGAGGTTGGTAAGGTAGAGATCCTTAGGTATGCTAGGGTTAGGTATATGATTGATTTGATCACTTATCTACAAATATAATATTAAATGAGTTTATTTTGAAGGCAAATAGAATATATTACAAGAGTATATTGACAATATTTTAACGAGCGCAAGGGGTCGCCAGCATCACTCACCGAAGCGCAATGCTTTTGGAAGAGTGTTCAAGGCAGAAGCTCGGACATAAGTGCGTGTCGATTCCCAGAATCGTGGCCCCTTAAATACTAATCGGCCATCTACTCTTCTTTTTCACGCATGACAACAAAGGTGCTTACATTGTAACGACAGAGGTGTCGCTTGAGAGAGAGAGTATTGGCAATTTTCGCTGGGCGCGCGCAATCACCTGTTCGGGTGTTTTGGTTTTGCAGTCTATTCACAATATTTCTATTTACAATTGACGCGTTATAAGCACCGCTGACATGCGTTATGCTCTTCACTGTATACCTAGCGCGACGGAGCATTGAACTCGGCTTTGTTTTGTTTGTGCGAGTACATTTGCACTTGCGTACTATCGTGTACGTCACATCGCCCCCCAATTTAAATTTTGCATATGTCGTTTGTACGCTAAAGTTTATTTCTTATCCTATGCAAGTGGAAAACAATAAATTTTGTTTTTTTTATATTCTGCAAACTTTTATTCATTCTTTTCTTACATGTTATTTGAACGTAATAGCATTTATACACGCATCTTCTAGTAATGGGCTAACTGGGCGGGGCACTCTCCTTCGTTGACGGGTGAGGTTTAGTAACTGGAGAAAATCCTCCACTGGCGGTCACTGGATCGGTGTGGGCACGTATTCGTCTGCCCGTAACTTCGGTGTTGGGACGTATTCCTCTACCGTCTCCGTCGACGAACTTGTACCTGTGTTTACTCCGTCTGCTGGTGTTTGAGTACTCCATGTAGCCGTCGAGTTGGTGGTTTGGGTGGTGGGCCCACCCCGATGGCTGCCAGTTGTCGTTGTTGGCTATGGAGCTCGTACTTTTATACGCGTCTGACATCGAACCTTTAGCGTGGACCAAATTACCCGCCCCGCCTGTACTGCCACGTCGCAACACCCAAAATGCTCGGAGCCAGTTGCTTTGTCAGGCATGGTTTGTTCGTAACTAATTCTCTTGTGCTCATATCTAGTATGTCTTAGCCTATTATTTAAATTTCGAAGACTAAAAATTTCGGTGCGTTTACCGCCACCGAGACCCTTAGTATACAATAAATATTTATATATATGGTTTTAAATTCTGTACATGAAACTTTTCGTGCTTCTGGTTCGTTTCTATATCCACTAACATGTATGTGTCGGGCCCGAATTTTTTTGTAATCCTTTTAGGACCTTCCTATATATGAAAGAATTTCGCTATCTTTCTATCGGCCGTGTCTGATATATTTAGCGCTTTTACTAATACCCTATCGCCTATCTTAAATTCAAAATGACGCGTTCGGGCGTTTTTTCGGAGTGCTCGTTTTTCTAAAAATGAATGCGCTCGTTCGCGAGTGAGAAATATCTTTTGTTCATGCGTATTCTGATTTGACTCTATATCTATAGGTAACCATTTTTCCCATACCCGCGTAGGCTTGATATTAAAATGGATCTCCAATGGTGTAAACCCCGTGGTCTCGTGATGCGTTACGTTAATTATGTTCTGTATTCTCTCAACATATCGAGCCCAGCTGGTATGTTGGTTCTTTACAAACGTTCGGAAAAAACACCCTACCTCTCGGTGTACCCGTTAGACTGGATTACTTTGTGGGTGTCTAATGGAGGAAAAAATTGGTCGTATCTCTTCGTCCATTAGTTTTTTCTCCCATTTGCTCGATGTGAACTGCGTACCGTGGTCAGAAATTATCGCTATCGGTTTGCCGTAATTATTTACATAATCACTGAAATTTTTCTGATCACAGTCGCTGTGTTCGCTTTTTTGATGGAATACATCACTACATATTTACTGAATACGTCTACCGTGGTTAACAGGAATTTAACGCCCCCCGTTGATGTCGGTAAGGGTCCAAAAAAATCTATCGATAGCATATCATTAGGTTTTTCTGTTAATATTCGTTGGACGTGTTCATTTAATCTGTAGGTTAAGCATTTTGTCTTTTTACATGTATCGCACGTGCGGAGTATCGCGTGAATTTTCTGTCTTAACTTTGGTGCGAAGAAATGTTCGTGTAACATCTTATAAATTTTCGAAGAGCCAATATGGCCGTATATCTCGTGAGTTTCTCGTGCCAGACTATTCAGAAGGTTTTCGGGTAATATTATTTTATTCTGATTTAATGCAATTTTCTGCATTATATCATTTTTTAGTATGAAGCGTTTTTGCATTTTTTCGTCGTTTGGAATCTCCGTAATTAATTTGTTAATATATGGATCATTTTCCTGTAATGTTTTTAAATTCTTTAAATTATTTATTAATTCGCGACTCGGCTTCTGCACGAGCATTGAGACGATTAATATTTCGTTCTCCCGACCCGATTCTTCTGGATAGTCGTGTATTTGACGACTTAAGTAATCAGCGACGACGTTCTTGCGTCCCGGCAAATATACCGGTTCTAAACAAAAGTCTTGGATCGCGAGACTCCACCTCCGCAATCTAGCATTATTAAATTTTGGTTCAACCATGACTGCCGTTAGCTACACAAAACCATATATGCTTCGTCGTTGGGTTTTCAACACGGCTTTGAAGATTTGAACCATTAGCGTCCTATCCTTCAAAGTATCACCAATCCTTAGTCACCCTCGAGTGCTTGAGGAATTAAGCATAAAAGTTGATCGAAATTTGGTCTGACTACGTAAACGTATTTCTCAAATTCTAATAGAAATTTAACTGGCCTTTCATTCTCAAGCCCTCAATACTTGGGAATATCTAACTTTATTCTTTGAGACGCTTCGCTCCCAGAGTTGTTAGATTTTACTGGTGATTTTTTCAAATCCTTAATTGTGTTTTTTATTTCTCATATTTCTTTCTCGAAATTCAGTTTGATGTGGCTTATCTCTCGCGAAAAACCTCTTCTCAACTCTGCGAGCCTAGAGTCTCTTTCGCGATCATTCTGCGCTTCATCATCTCTCTGCGAGAGTTCACAAACTTGGTTAATTAATTTATCGTTCTCTATTTCTAATAATTCAACATGGTGTTTTAATTTAGTCATTTCTACTGCCGTTATTGCGTTTTCCGTCCGGAGTTTTCCGACCGATTGCGTTAACGCGTCATATTTTTCATTTATTTCGTTTCGAATTATCGCGACTAACGTTGCCCTTAGTTTCGGTGATTTTGACGCGTCATTTTCCTCGTCGTGACCTTCGAGCAAATTTTTGAGGTCATCCTGTCGTTCATATAACAATTGTAGTTCCTCGGTTACCGCCCGTTCCCATTCGAAACGTTTTCGTTCCCGAGTGTCTTCTACTTCTTCGTTAAACGAGGCTTGCATTTCGCGCATAAATGCTTCCGATTTGCGGTCTTTCGCCATTTTAACTATTAATAGAATATATGATTAAAGGAACGTTAACTCGGAAGTAATGAGAAAAAATTTAATTTTAATTGAATTGACAATGTAGAAATTTGACTGTAATGAATTTATTTTATAACAAACTAATTTTTACTTGGAAATTTCATTTCCAACTTTTATAATATGTATATTTTAATCATCGCGGATCGAAAATTTTTTAAACGAATCGGTTATATCCCGAATTTTATCTTCGATACAATCCATTCTCATGTTTAATATTTTTTCATTTTTACAGGTTCTACTTGCAACTGCTTTTACCGTGAATCCCAATTTTTCACTTTCTCTGTCAAGCTCATTAACGCGCTGTCTGGCCTCCGCAAGATCTTCCGACATTGTTAATAAGGCATGGTTTTGTCTACTCACGATACCGCGCAATTCCTTTATCTGGCGCATTAAATACTGAGTAGCCGCGTGATGTTACTGATCTGCCTCCTTGACCTCGTCGACCCGTGTCGTCAAATCTACAATTCGCGCTTCTACGTGGCTCTCTAAAAAGATATTGTGTCGATCTGGTATCATGACCCTTTTTTCGAATATACCCGCCACGTATTTTAGTCTGCTCGAGTCCCTGTTCGGACGCCAGCTGTAACGTACCGAAGTAACGGCAGCTCTCAGATTTGAGTCTACACCTTAATAATTGAGTTGACTTGTATGAAGCTAGATGTCGTTACTTGGTAGTTATTAACAATTTTTAAGAGTTCGTGTACTGGACTCGAGCGATTTATCGGTGTTGGGATTTTCCTCCGATCTCAGTGTAAGATACCACCGCGCAGTGTGCCGGAGTCCGTGCCGTCGATACAGATAGAAGGTAGGTAGGTGATGCAGGTAAGTAGTTAGCGCTGATTGGCTGCTACCGTGCTGCGTTGGAAATCGTGTAAGTAGTTAGCGCTGAGTGACTGCTACCGTGCCGATAGATAGGATTCCCGGGTAAATAGTCGGCGCTGAGGGCCTTCTATCGTGCCGTGGGAGGTTGGTAAAGTAGAGATCCTTAAGTGTGCTAGAGTTAGGTGTATGATTGATTTGATCACTTATCTACAAATATAATATTAAATGAGTTTATTTTGAAGGTAAATACAATATATTACAAGAGTATATTTACAATATTTTAAGGAGCGCAAGGGGTCGCCAGCATCACTCACCGAAGCGCAATGCTTTTGGGAGAGTGTTCAAGGCAGAAGCTCAGACACGAGTGTCGATTCCTAGAATCGTTGCCCTTTAAATACTAATCGGCCGTCTACTCTTCTCTCTCACGCATGACAACAAAGGTGCTTACATTGTGACGTCAGAGGTGTCGCTTGAGAGAGAGAGAGTATTGGCAATTTTCGTTGGGCGCGCGCAATCACCTGTTTGGGTGTTTTGGTTTTGCAGTCTATTCACAATATTTCTATTTACAATTGACGTTGTCAGCGCCGCTGACATGTGTTATGCTCTCCGCTGTATACCTAGCGCGCCGGAGCGTTGAACTCGGCTTTGTTTTGTTTGTGCGAGTACATTTGCACTTGCGTACTATAGTGTACGTCATAATTGAAACAGAGAGTCGGGGAGACAAACAAGTCTAGATAGGCTAGATAGTTGACAATTTACATTTACATTTTTTAGGGTTTAAAAGTTTCTTCCAACATAAAATATATATGAATAGATGTCTTAATATGTATCTAATACTTTTGTTTTTATATCTAGGCTATTTATGTTATTCAATTTAAATTTCTTTCAAGTATATTTGTTGTATTTTGACTATAAATTAAAAAACTTACAGAAAGTATGTCATGTGTCCGTGGAAATCTTTATTTAAGGTGGTTCTTTCACGACTTTCCTAATCAAAGCACTGCTAAATAAAGAAGTTACCTAAAATTAGAGAAACCATAGTTGAAATGTGATTTATTTGTTTAAAATTATAGAGATAGTCAATATATAAAATAAAAAGTAAAATAATTTTATAAAACATTTCCCACTGATGATGACACGTTAACAATAGACTCTGATATCAAGGATATGCGTGCAGAAAATAAATCTAAAATTCAAAGTTTTGAATTGGCAGCAATCAAAAACTCCAGTAAAGAAACGCCCTTCAAAAACTATTAATAAGAAATTTAGAAAGAAGTCAAAGCAAGAAGAAACTGAGAGGAAACAACTAGTTAATATTGAAAAGTAAGCTAATAATAAATCAGTTCTACCAAAAAGATGTAGGACGACGATAAAAGAATTATTGAGCTACTATTTTTATTACTAGTTTCCAAATTTGATAAATTATTTATTCAATGTTATTTGTATTAAAATAAACAATGCAGTTAAATAAATATTCAAATTGAGTCATGTTGTTAGCAACTACTTTTAGCTACTTTACTTTTTGTTAGTTAATATACAAAGTTATATCAATTAAGAGTATTAAAAAGTTATTTATGTATAAAATGTGGCCCTGTCGTTTTTTCGGGAAAAATTTTCAACGAAATGGATTTAAGTCGTTTTACACTATCCGATATCTCGTGACTTCCGCACATTTTTACTTATTATCTCTGTACCATATAAAAGATAGGTATTTAAGTACATTAAGTATAATGATATTTCAAATTTGAAAAAAAAATTGACTTAAGTCATTTTCCGGGCACCAACTGATGTTATGATCCTCACATGCAGCTGAAAACAATCAATGTACCAGACAAGAATTAATCATTTTTCTACTTTAGTTGAATTCACTAGAGGAATAATTTTATTTCAACTTACCGTAGAAAATTAGCCTTCTTATTGATTGTATCCATTTTACTTTGAGGAAATACATATATCCATGCAAGAACTTACCAGATACATTACAAATTATAAATATTGGCTATCATTTGGAAAAATATTGACACTAAAACAGCTCAAAAACCTTGAAGCACTTTTAACCCAAGGAGAACAAAAAGGATCAATTTGACTCTGACATCAACTTTGTTCAGAAGTATCTAAACGAATTCGTATATTAGCGAACCCTTTAACAATACTTTGCGATACTGACTATATGAAGATAAGATGCAGCTCCTCTAAAATTTACTATACAATAAACGTTGTAAATCATGTGGAGTAGGTGAAAGGTTATTTTGATCCAGATGTCTACATATTGATTAATTGGTTTCTTCCAAATCAGCATTTTCCATTTGAAAAATTCAAATGATCCATTGACATCCCTCAGACGGTAAAAATGGACCCAACTTTTGTTATTCACGATTATAGATAGCTATTAGGTGACGTTCTTGTATGAAAAATCGAGAATAAAAAATTATCATTTTTGCACCCCTATTCATACCCAAACTAACTCCTATTTATCTCCCGGGTAGTCAAGCTGATCCCCGATTTATGATGAGTGACACCAATAGCTGACTAGATGCCTATTTCTGAAAAAAAAACTGATAATCGGGAAAGATTTTGTACCATTAACTATTGACGTGAAGATCCTGTTCAAGAACATAAATGAGGATATACTACAGACTTCAACAACCTCAGAGAAAACTCTCATATAAATGCTTTCCTGTCAAAGATAACCACTCAAAATGTAGTAAATGAGTTTTGACCTTGAAATGACTGACGATTGATACCAAGGTGGAGTTCAAGGTCTTCAATGAGTGTTTACTCAACAAAAATATACAAAAGCTTATATGCGATTATACAAAGAATAATCAACTCAATGCAACAGTATATAATCGGTGCATTTATGCTTCTTATTATATGCATTCGGTATATTATACAAGAGTATCTAAAACTGATGAATCGCTGGTCGAATTAATAGATCACAAGATAATTCAAATTCATTATTTTATAAAAGTAGAACAAATCGTCTATGTATGTGGATGTGAATGGATAATATCCAACAATAATTTTAATGAAGATGAAAAAGACCATATTTTACGACATATTTATGAAGTAAAAAGAAAAACGTCCACACGTGTAGTTCACGGAGTCCATATAATCTTTCGAAAAGCTGTAGTGATTGATAATGGAGAAACCACATACGTTTCATTTCTTCCTAATACCTTCGAGAATCATTAATGGTAAATGTTTTTGCTTCTTCTCACAGGAAGTTTAGTAATAGTAAAATTATTTTAAAGGCATTGGAAGTAAGAAAGTGTGTATGTGTATATTTGTACGTGAATATCTCAGCTTCTACTCAGTAAAGTTTGAGCATAGATAATTAGTCATAAAAAAGGCATCGAGAAATTACAAAAATGAGGTTTTATCTTAAACTTTACAAAAAAAGAATTAATTATTACATGTTGCACATGCCTAGAAGCTGGCACTTACTATGTAGTTTGTATTTATTACAATCATTAATTGATATAATTTTTCATTATGGCACATTTTTAACGTATTTTAGCTCAACATAAAGCACTTTTTGTACTATTCGTGGTGCGTGATGGAGTAAGAAGCTTTAGGAGCTTTAAAGAATTTATTGGTTTTAAATATTATAAACTTTACTCTTATTCGCTTTCTGCTAATTTTACAGCTTTTTTATTTAAAAAAAATTTTTTCCATTGACGGTACATAGTCCTCAGTTTGCTTAACAGAAAAATCTTATGTTTACTCCTTACATTCTTATTTCTATGTATACCACTTTCAAACGCTTACGGAATTGAAAAGTTAATAAAATATGTTGTCTTTCCGTAGTCGTGACGCTTCTTCATAACTTCTTTAAGTGCTGCCAAAACACGCTATAACTCACTTGCCGTATAAATTAACACACCACTGGCCACTCTTATAATAATTGTAACTTATTTTAAATGATTTTTATTATGCGATTGAAGTATTCTTCTGAAGTTATTTAAGTTTTTTGTTACATGATATCTATGCATTGTTCATGATTCACCTTCTACTTGTATACGTGAAATGTATTGCGACTGTTTAAAGTGATTCTATTCCTGGCTTAAAGTGATTGCTATTTTTTATTATTTACGTATATTGTAATACAATTTTTGACAAATCAATAGATTTTTTTAGTTCAGTTATACAATTAGAATTATTGAATAAATAATAACATTTTTTAGATGTTTTCCACCTGAAATAACCAGTTCAACTCCTCTACTGTTTAGTAGTTCTGACGTGGAAGAAGAAGCTTATTACAAAATTAAATTTGTTTTTGTAACTCAGTGTAAATATTATTCTATACCTCTATATTAGTTACTTCGATTATAAATGAGTTTTATTAAGTTTATTCTTTTAACAATATATTGGGTATTGGAATTAATTCGTAGCGTTTTGCAAGAGATGGCACAAGGAGTAAAAAAAAATTAAGAGTAAGTCCAAATTTGTGCCGAATAAAGTGTTTTTGTGGGAAGTTTTGCTTCATTACTTTAATATGAACAAAAGTGCAGCTGAAGCTCATCGTATTTTAGTGGAAGTGTACAGTAAACACACACTAACTGAGCAAACGTGTCGGAAGTGGTTTTCACGTTTTAAAGTTGGTGATTTCGACTTGGATGACAAGGAGCGACCTAGTCAGTCAACAAAATTTGAAGATAATGATTTGGAGGCATTGCTCAATGAAGACTGATGTCAAAAACTTAAAGAATTGTCTACGTCATTGGGAGTTGACTTATCAACAGTGGGAAAACGTCTTAAAAGTTTGGGCATGATCCAGAAGGAAGGACATTGAGTCCCACGTGAATTGAAACCAAGGGATATTGAGAAAAGTGTTTTCACGTGCGAACTGCTGCTCCAATGGCAGAAAAGAAAAGGTTTTTTGCATCGAATTGTTACCGGTGATGAAAAGTGGATCCATTATGACAATTTAAAGCGCAGAAAGTCATGGGTTAACCCCGGCGAACGATCAACATCAGTGGCAAAGCCCAATATCCATGGGTCAAAGCTCCTGCTCCGTATTTGGTGGGATCAGAGGGGTGTCATTTACTACGAACTCCTAAAACCGCATGAAACCGTAACTGGAGATCTCTACAGACTGGAACTGATGCGCTTGAGCCGTGCATTGAAAGAAAAACGGTCGGAATACTCCGAAAGACACAAAAAAGTCATTTTGCTGCACGACAATGCTCGCTCACACGTTGCAAAACCGGTAAAAACATACCTGAAAACACTTAAATAGGAAGTGTTACCGCACCCGCCGTATTCTCCAGATATTGCTACTAGCGACTACCACTTGTCTCGATCAATGGTTCATAGCTTCTGTGAGCAGAAGTTCACATCTTATGAAGATTGTAAAAAGTGGGTCGATTCGTGGATTTCATCTAAAGACGAAGAGTTCTTCCGGCGCGATATCAGTTCACTGCCCTAAAAAGTAGTAGAAAGCCATGGGCAATACTTTAATTATTTAATATTCCACATTAATACTACGAACGACTATCTCACTCATAAAAATACTTTAATTAATGCATTTTTTGATTTTCATTATAAATAAATAATATTTTTTCATTAAAAAAACGCTACGAAGTAATTCCAATATCCAATAGAACGGCGAAAACGTGTATAAAATGTTCGCTAACCGTTGACCAATGCATTGCCAAATTTTCAAGCATTAATTGACCCGTATTTTCGTAATTGGCTGATCGTTTATTTTCTTACGAGTTTTCGCCAATGCTTATTGGCAGTCGGTTGATAACAATAAAATTGTATAAAACGTCAATCAAACTTTATTTGTAACACAAAACGCATTTATAATGGTATGTTATCAATGAACAAACAGTAAATCTATAAATAGGGGAAACATGTTAATTTTCGGGATTATGGATACACACGACTCGAACTCAGTGCGCATATACTGCGATACCTGTAAACAAGGAACACGCGAGACTCATATCTGCATGTGATTTCTAAAGGGAAAACTTATTAGGAGCGGCCGTTTCGTCAAAAAGCTGATTCTATTGCAGGTTAGTAAAACAGCACTATGCCGTGGCTTTAAACGCATCAATATATATATATTGTAACGCTCTGCCGGGGATCAAGACAGAGGTTTGCGGGTAATGACTAAAAACACCGAACAACGGGTAAAACAACTAGGTATTTTATTCGACTACTAATATCTAACTCTAATTTACATAAAAATGGGCGCCAGGTGCACGCGTCACTTGCACCAAATCATTTAGCCCTCGCGGGCTAGGTCAGCCGGGAGCAAGAACACTACAGCACGTGCTGCAGCTGGCGCGAGTTCGGAGTCTCGAGACTCCCGACGCGGACGCGCACACACACACACGTGGGAACTGGGGAGGACAGAAAACGAAGGGAACCAACCGCGGCCAGGATGGGGACGCTGGCACAATCCTCTCGCTCTTCCTCTCTCTCTTTGCGCCGACGGCGACCAGGCGGCTCTCTCTCTTTCTCTCTTCGGCGCAGGCGACCGCTCCTTGAGTCGATGGTGAAGGCGTCCGGGACAGCCCGGAGCAGTACGGCACAGAACAGACGGGGAAAGCGTACCCTCGCTCACAACGACCCTTGCGATGGACGCCGTGCAGAGTGCTCTTAGGTCACAAGTATCGTATAGCATTTTATATCACTGCCTGCCCTAAGCCAACTGTCATGGCTATCCGTGCCCTAAGTAGTCGTTTTCTGCACTGTGAGGTTAGCGATAAACACAGTGCAAAAAGTACTGCTTAGGTCACAGATACACGTGACCTAAGTGCGGGCTTAGGCCATGCAGTGCTATCAATTTTTTAAATGTATAAAAACGTGTAAAAATGTATAAAAGTCGTTTCGCATAAAATGTCCAAAAACCAATGGTTTTATTTGGTTTTATACAGTATGTTACAGTTTTGTACACTTTCTTACGGTTTTCTACATTTTCGTACATTTTTTTTTTCATTTGTGTATATACATATTTATATAATCGTATATTATTGATTTATCCTAATTCTTTTTCTTTATGTCTCTGTTCTTAATACATATAAAATTCTCACATATATTTTGAGAAATCCAAAAATTATATTTTAAACATTCATATTAAGATAAAAAATAAATACCTATAATATAATTTATGGACGGGATTTTTGACAAAAAAAATTTGATTCTGAAACTAAATCTGACTTATCGACAGCCACAATCCTTTATTGTAGCTGAGTTGATTGTAACCTATATACCTGAACGTCTGCTAGCATCAGTGTAAATATGTACAGCTGTCATTTCATATAAACACTGTGAATCAGTACCTTCTTTACACAAAGTGTGACTTGATAACATGCATTTACATTTTTGGATTTTTCAACATATTCTACATTAACCTCAGTATATGATAATCTAATATGTGTAATAAAGATTATTAAAAAAATTCGGATTCAAAGGCACCAAAGGATCTTTATGTTAAACCACTTAACAAACTTGACTGACCCATGTGGATATTGTTGCTGCTACGTGTGATCATAGCTTACAAGTTTCATAGACTGTATACTGAGGTACCAGAATATTGGTCCCGAATAAAAAATATTTTAAGATCAAAATAATACTTTTTTATATTTCAGGGTAGAGACAAAGTTAAGAAATAAAGAAGAAGAAATAAAGAAGTATTTTAGTAATTGTATCTTTAAAGATGTTTTCTACACGACGTAAAATTTTGACTCTGCCGTAACCTGCAAGTCCAGGATCTTTAAGGACTTTGATAATCAGTATCTCAAAATGTTGGTATTTTATCTCTCCATTCACTGAAGAGCTGTATGAATTTATTTGAATAAATAATTTTTGACGGCCAAAAACAGCTCTAATTTAAGCTTTATTAAACTTTTAAGCAGTTCTTGGTCGTCAAAAATTATTTACTCATATAAAATTAAATTCACACAACTTTTCAGTTAATGAAGAGATAAAATACGAACATTTTGAGACTCTGATTATCAAAATCCCTTAAAATCCTGGACCTGTAAGTAACGCCAGAGCCAGAATATACATTTAGAATATTACTTTTACATATTTGTAATTATCAAAATTTATTCTGTTCAGGTCATTTCATGGAGAAAAATCTAAAGGTGTCTGACACCCTTAATTGCTTGTATTGCTATATATAAATGTTGATGAAATAAGTTACGAATAGAAAAATCTATAAAATTGATTAATATACATCTACCTTTTAGTTTTAATCGTCTGGCTTCAGTGAAAATATAATATGTGCATTTAATATACATATTGACCTTGAGAAAATTCCATTCACTAGGCAACAAAGTCAATAAGCTAATTTTTTCATTAACCTTTAGAGGACGGGATGGCCCCTATACGGGCCATGCCCATGATCGACCCTTTACATGTGTTAGTTTTGAGATGTGAGACATCACAAAAACTCGATTTCTATAGAAAAGTGAGAGAAAACAGTAAACCCAAATCCCCGTCCTCTAAAGGTTAAAAGTAGAAGTACCAAATTTTGTTTGAATATCTGAAATCATACTTCTAAACCACAAACTTTCATCACTCATTTCTTTTATATTTTTAAATTCTGACAATTTTATATTATAAACATTCTCAAACGCTTCTGAGGTCTGTTTCGTGATATTCTGTATAATACCAATACTTTCCTTTACAAGTACATTATCATTCATCTTTTGTCGTTTAAAAGGAGCAATGTTAAAAGTATCAAGAATTGTATCAAGGCTTCTTTTGTTCTGACTATTTGTACAAAATTCTGATATTGGCGTACTTTCATTTGTTGATTTAATGCTATTCTGACTAGAATTTTCTTTACTCTCATCTGATAAAATTGTAACTGTGCTGACTTGGTTTCTGTACTCTAAAATATCTGATTTTATTCGAATACCACAAGTCCTACATAGTTTATGTTGAGAAGTGAAATTCTTATCATAAACTGTTTTTAAGTGTCCTCATGATCTAAATAATTCAAGTCATTAACAATCTTTACTCTGTGTTTTTCAAATGGATCACTGCAATAAATGGATTGGTTTTGATAAGACTTAACTTCATCGTTTAGTTTGCTATAACAGTTTTTACAAACTTTTTGTCCTGGTATAATATTTACATTACAACCATATCCACCATTTTCTAAAAAATTTAAACTCACTTCTTTTAAATTAACATTTTTTGAGTGTTGATTCCATGGATCAATACATTTTTTTTGGTAAGAAGAATAGAAAAGTAAAAATCTTCTGTAATGATCATCACAAATGGATCCATCATCAATGTTTTGTAACCCAGGTACTCTTAAATACAGAAGTTTTTTATCATCTCCTGTAAGATCTCTAATTTTATGAAGAACTTTCTTTAGAGAGGAATATTCTAAGTCACTCTTTAAAAATTCACAAATGCTACAATTGTTTATATCATCCATCCTGTCGAAATCAATTAGTATTATAAATACCCTCAAGTAAAAATGTATTAAGTAAATAATTGTAATTGAAGACTTCTATGGAAAAAGGGCGTATCTCGAGATGCGAAATACAAGGTCAAAACAAAAACTCTACTATGAAAAATTTTTGTTCTTGGTTATCGATGAGTTCAGTTACACAAATTTTTCATATTTTCCCTGTTCGCGGACACTCTTACAATCAGTACCGAAATTTGATGTTTATTCAAACAAGTTGAAGAAAATTGAAACTGTGGAAAGTGTTAAGGAATAGGATAAATGTACCAGTTCTGGCCACAATGAGGATTCTTTTCTCACGGTTGGCCACCTAAAAATCCATTGAAAAACATGGATATGTGGCCAAAAACGGAGCAGTGGCCAAAACCGGTACGTCTACTCTACGTATCACTATTGAAAAATTGTCGAAATAATCGAGAACATTTCAAAGTTATGTGTGGCACACCTTTCATTCGTGATTGGAAAAGTGCATTCGTAAGATTAGGATTATCTAAACCAAAATCAATGACAAAGAATGTTCAATTTAAAATTCAATCTTACAAGACATTTTTATACAAGCAGAACGGATCGATGGATATCTCAAGAAACTACACTTCAACTCATCTGTTACATTTTTCGAGTAATCCCGAAAACATTTTGTCAATAAATTTTTTGTTGAAACGAGTTTTAAAAGCTCTTCTAAAAAGTGCTAAAATCAATAATTTGAAATATCTGTTGAAATATTTAAAGAAAAACAATGCAGAAAAACTTCGTCAGATTATTGAAACATAAGTAGTAAGGAAATTTATTTATATAATGCCTTTGAAATATATTGCAATATTGTTTGAATATCATTTCAGTATCATTTCAATACCATTTCAATATCGTTTCAAATAATTTATTGTATCAAAATTATATATTACTATAATTTGTTATTATACTTATTGCAGCGACGAATTTTTTGTAATAAAACCTTTTTCTTATACGTTTGTATTTATTAAAAAAAATTTTGAAAAATATATAAGTTCAAGAAGAAACTTTAAATTCCCTTCCTTTTTAAAAAAAACCTGTTGAACAGAAACAGGGCGTATCTTTAACATTTTGCTTTTTTGTAGAGTTATTATAGCAGCTTCTTTTTCAAACTCATAAATATGCTTTATAATTTTTCAGATAACGTAGATTATATCTGTAAGGGTGCATTTTATTTATTTATATTAATACTACAGAAATAAATAAAACTTTAAATATGATTTTCCCGAAATGTGATTTTTTGACATACACCTTTTTTCCATAGAAGTCTTCAATTACTGTTATATTGAATAACAGTTTAAACAACAAAAATTTAATATTAACCTTAAATTTTGCCTTCAGTGTAAATCTTACAAATTTTTCTATCTAAATAGTCGAAATAATAACAGTTTAACAGTTATAAATGAGTTTCCGTATACCACATGAACACAGTCGGTTAGCACCATAGACTTGAAAGATAGACTGTGGATCCAATGAGAGGGATCGACATTAGAAAAAGAGAGGGATAGCCGATAGCGACAGGATTTCTGTCTCTCTCGCACAGTTGGAACCTGAAAGGAGTGTCCATGTTATATGCCGTATGCCGTTTACCGGACACAATGTATGAATGTTCCAAGTAAAAAAAAAATGTCGAACGTCTAATAATCTAATGCAACCACAGATCGACAATCCAGCGTCAGAACACGGTTCTATTTAATCTGTGGTTACATCGATTAATAGATGTTCGATAACATTTTTTTACTCGTGACACTGTAGACAGTACATGGTACACGGCACTTGATGTAGACACTCCTTTACACATGTGAACTGCACTAATTCGAAAGGGAAAGAGATGCTGCCACTGCCACTATCCCTTTCACGAAGGAAGATACCGCGAAAATGAGGGTTCCCATACGTAATGCAAGCTGGTTACAGTGAATAATAAAATACATTGTTTCTATACCTACATATGCAGGGAAAATTAACATAGTTCCTGGTATACCTTACATAGCTATTATAAACTATAGCACACAATGTATGTGCCTCTCTCAATTTAAAATCTAGCAAAATTGTAAAACTGAACTATAAATAGCAGAAAATAACCAATTTTACAATTTTTTAAGGCTGTACCTCAAGCTACTGTGGACCAATTAAGCTACAGTTTTGACTTACATATTACATTAATCAAAATATTATATTAAGTAATTAAGAGTATTATTTTAGTAATTTAAAGTATTATTTATTATACAGACCTGGGTGCTGCAGCGAGTAAAAGAATAGGCATTTTATCTTATGGTGCCATTTCTTTTTCTAAACTTCAAACCGCTATATCTGCTTTAAGACCACATAGATGTATCTCACAAAGCTTTATTAAAGACTTCAGAAGTATATTTTAATCAAGAATGCAAAAATTTCTTTAATTATCCTAAAGGTTTAAGGAAATGGTCTAGAAATGCAGAAAGTGCTTAGTAATTTAGACACCGAAATTGAAAAAATATCATAATTCATCATCTCGAATCAATAGGAAATCGTTTGATATCCATGCTCGGACTAATTGGACTTCTTTCAGGTATGTTTTAAGAACACTTTCCAATAGTTTTCAGCCAAATAAAAAGTGCTACAAAAATTTCGCACTGGTTTGAATTTCGTAAAAATGGCTATTTTTTCAAAATCTGCGAAATTCAATTTTAATTAAATAGAATTTTAATTAAATATAAAAATTGATTATTTAAAAAAATATAATAATGTGATATAAAATTAATCTTATAATTGTAGTTGCGGATTATATTTCATATGAAGATAAATATTGATAATAATGAATAAGGATAACCCCCTGTTAAATAATATCATGAAACATTTATTTTTTCTTTTAAATTTTCTGTATTGTTTTTAACAAAATTATTCTTAACATTTATTAATTTTTAAAATATTAGGTTTATTTATATTTAACAAAATAATGCATAATATATATGTAGTTCATTACGTCAGCTGTGATATTATTTGTTATTTATTGATTATAAACTAATTTTTCAGCAAAATTCAGTAATATTTTAATTCTTGTCCGCCATTTTGAATTAAATCTTAGTTCAGATTCGTAATCAGCGAATCCAGAAACCTCCTATATACAATTTTCGGCAAATACAGGTAATATTTCAATTTTTGGCCGCCATTTTGTATTTACAAAATCTGAGTTCAGATTCCTAATCAGCGAATCCGGAAACTCACAATATACAATTTTTAGCAAATTCCGATAGAATTTCAATTTTAGGCTGACATCTTGGGTCCATTATTTTGATTTTTCACAATCTGAGTTCAGATTCGGATTCAGCAAATCCAGAAATTCCGTATATACAATTTTCAGCAAAATCCAGTAATATTTGAATATTTGACCTCCATTTTCAATCAGCTATTTTGAATTCTGAAAATCTGAGTTCAGATTCGTAATCAGCGAATCCAGAAACCCTTATATACAATTTTGAATTTTTAAAATCTGAGCTCAGATTCGTCATTAGCGAATCCCGATACGCCTATATACAATTTTCAGCATAATTCAGTAATATTTAATTTTTGTCCGCCATTTTGTATTTACGAAATCTACGTTCAGATTCCTAATCAGAGAATCTGGTAATCCACAATATACAATTTTCAACAAAATCCATTAATATTTGAATATTTGGCCTCCATCTTCGATTCGACATTTTGAATTCTGAAAATGTGAGTTCAGATACAGAATCATCGAATCCAGAAATCCCGTACATATATTTTTCAGCAAGATCCAGTAATATTTCAATATTTGGCCTCCATCATCGATCCGCCAGTTTGAATTCTCAAAATCTGATTTCTGATTCATTACCAGCGTATCCGGAAACACACTATATAACATTTTTAGCATAATATGAGGAATGGATTAAGTATGGCGGGATAGGTGGTGGGGTAGATGGTGGGGTAGGCGGAGGGTTCGGTGGAACGGGCGTGGAGGGGGCGTGGAGGGGACGTGGAGGGGACGTAGAGGGGGATGAGGGGGTTGTGGGGAGTAGTGGGGTGTGGAAGGGGAGGGGGCAGACACCGTACCAAATAACGTAAATTTTGAAAGAATTTCACCGTAAAAAGTGGAGGGGAAGTGGATGGGAAGTGGTGGGGGTGGAGGGGTGGAGGGCGTAGGTACCCATTTTGAGCATTTCAACTATATAATATAGGAATATATATAAATCTAAATATATGGAACGCTAGTTTCTGGGACTTTTCGTGTGCGTAACGCAAGTTTCTGGGATTTTGAACTAAGTTCCAGGACTCCTGGAAGACTTCTATATATAACGCAGGTTTCCAGGACGTCTTAAGCTAACTGTCACATCATGAAAACATTACTTTTTTAGTTATTTTTCATATTTCTGGTACTAGAGGCGGGCGCCGCAGGCCCCCTGCGAATCACAACACACTTAGGGTCACTATTTCTTTAGTCAAGTATCAAATTCTCCTCTTTTAGGCTTTTGTTACAACGTATATATAGACGCTATTGGGAAACCCACTTTACTTTTTCTTATGAGATCCCAGAAATAATATATATATATATATATATATATCTTCCTATATTATATAGTTGTAAGGGCGAAAATAGGTACCTACACCCTCCACCCCCTCCACTCCCTTCCACCCCCACCATCCCCTCCACCATCCCACTCCCCTCCGCCCCCTCCACCCCCCTCCACCACCCCACCACTTTTTACCGTTAAATTCTTTCAAATTTACGTTAGTTTGGAGGGCGCCTGCCCTTCCACCCCCTCCACTCCCCAGCACCCCTCCACTCCCCTCCGCCCCTTCCACTTCCTCTCCATACCCCCTCCACCTACCCCGCCACCTACCCCGCCACATATCGCTCTACCTACCCCACTACAACTAATCTCTTATAGATATGTTGCTGAAAATTGTATATAGTATCGAGTTTCGCTGATTACGAATCTGAACTCAGATATTGAAAATTCAAAATGGCGGAACGAAAATGTCTGCCACGTATTGAAATATTACTGAATTTTGCTGAAAATTGTATATACACGGAAAGAAATCTTCAGAGCTATAGGCCGTGAGTTATAACAGAGTAAGCGGGTACCTTCTCCGCCACCGTGTGACGGCGCGACATTTAGGCATGTCAATAATGGTCTCTAGGCGACGCTATACGGGGTGACTGCCACAGTCATCAGACGTGCCACTCACGCTTGCCGCCGTGCGCGTTAAAGCTTGAATTCAGTGATAGTCACGGCCTACAGCCGTGTCACGCGAGCACCGTTCATCGAAATGACCACAGTCACAGTCATAGACGCATATGTCACGACATCCGGCGATGCAATCTGGCACGCTATTTTTTTCTCGAGCTTCACGGGCTACAGCTGTGAATTCTTCTTTCCGTATACGGGATTTCTCTATTCGATTATGACGGATCTGAACTCAGATTTTAAAGATTCAAAATGGCGGAAAAATATTTAAATTATACTGGCTTTTGGTAAAAATTGTATATAGGTGGTTTATATATTCGCTGATTACGAATCTGAACTCAGATTTTCAGAATTCAAAATGGCGGATCGAAGATGGAGGACAAATATTCAAACATTGATGGATTTTGCTGAAAATTGTATGTACGGGATTTCTAGATTGGATGATTACGAATCTGAACTCAGATTTTCAGAATTCCAAATTGCCAATCGATAATGGCTGTTATATATTGAAATATTACTGGATTTTGCTGAAAATTGTACATACGGGATTTTTGGATTCGATTATTACGAATCTGAACTCAGATTTTAAAACTTGAAAATGGCTGCAAAATATTTAAATAATACTGGATTTTGCTAATAATTTTATGTAGGGGATTTCTAGATTACGAATCTCAACTCAGATTTTCAGAATTCAAAATGGCGGATCTAAGATGTCGAACACATATTGAAATACTATTGGATTTTGCTGAAAATTTTAATTCAAACTGGTGGACCTAAGATGACTAACAAAAATTGAAATTTTACTCGAGTTTGTTAAAAATTGTATATAGTGAGTTTCCGGATTCGCTGATTAGGAATCTGAACTCAGATTTTGTAAATATAAAATGGCGGCCAAAAATTGAAATATTACTGGATTTTATAATCAATAAGTTACAAATAAAATCAGAGCTGACGTAATGAACTACATATATATACTGTATTATTTTGTCAAATATAATATACTTAGTATTTTAAAAATTAATAAATGTTAAGAATAATGTTTTTATAAAACATTACAGAAATTTTAAATGAGAAAATAAGTATTTCATGATATTATGTAATAGAAGATTATCCTCATTCATTATTCTTAATATTTATCTCTAATAATGGGGCTTGGCGAGCGGAGCGAACAGGGGGTGAAGCCCCCCTAGTATATATATATATATATAATTATCCCCCCATCCGTTTATGGAGCCCATCCCTGTATATTAGTACCTACAGCCCAGAGATCCCTATGGCAAGTGACTAAAGAAATAATGGACCCTAGGGGTTATAGACTCTAGATCGGGCTCCATAAACGCCCGAGAAAAATATTTTATGGGACCCGGGCTCCATAAAAGAAAACGGGCTCCATAAATCTGTTAAAACAAATGTATATATATATATATATATATACACACACACACTTATCGGGGTTTATGTAGCCCAAGACTGTATATTAGTACTTACAGCTCAGAGTTCCCTATGGCAAGTGACTAGACTAAAGAAATAATGGACCCTGGGCTTATAGACTCTAGGTCGGGCCGCATAAACTATATTTAGAAATATTATGAAGCCCGGGCTGCATAATCAAAATCGGGCTCGATAAACCCCCATATATAAAAAACGGGCTTTATAAACCCCTTTCGAGAAATATATATATATATATATATATATATTATGTTTGTAAATTGGTACTTTTGAGGAGATGTGAACCTTGCGCTCAGAGTTCGGACAATGTGACTAAAGAAATAGTGACCCTCAGGTTACCGACTCTGGGAAAAGGGGGTATAGATTTCTCCTCAAAAGTAGCGATTCTTGCGTTGAGAAATTTGAGGAGTCTCTTCAAAATGCCGACATCTCTTCAAAAGTACTGATCTATACGTTGATCTCTCTTCAAATATACCAATTCCCATAGTTATATTCATGTCGTTTCGCGGTTTTGACGAGTTTTTCAACGTATGACATACCGGTTTTGAAGAGTTTCTCCGGTTTTGAAGAAGCTGTTCACAAGGGAAATGTATATATAATCGATTTTGGAGAGTTTTTTCCAGTTTCGAGAGTCGATATTTCCAGGATCCATTATTTCTTTAGTCAAGGACCTATAGCAACTCTGAAGAAAAGAACTATACCTCTCCAAAACCGGTTCACCCATATATATATATATATACTAGGGGGGGTACGCCCCTGCTCCAGTAAGTGGACTTTTTATTTACCAGTTTTTATTCTCAAATTAAAAAAATAGTAGACATTATTCTATAGATATTATTAAAAAAAAGTAAGGATCATAAGTCTTCAACTAGAAAAAAATTTAATCTACGAGCATAGGCATCACAGTTTCTAGGAGTCAGGATATATGACGTTTTCGTCGCTGAGATCGAAGATGAAGTACAAATAACTTTCTGTACAGTATGTGAAAATATTGTATATTGCCTTCGGTAGTAGTGAGGACCACGAAAGCACGCGAGTTGGGCCTTCACTTCGCTTGATCCTGAAATTACGGATCAGCACTAATAACTGTCTGCACGACATATGAGGAAATTGTATATCTCTAGATAAAGGTAATATATGGGCTAAACAGTGACAGAGACTCTATATAATACATAGAGATATAAAAAGTCTATCTCTTCGACGCCACCCAAGAGGTAGATAGTTAGGCGCGACTTTTTTATAGAGGTTTCCCTCTTTTTTACTATGTTTGAATTCATTTTCCATTAAATATGTTTTTTTTTGTTTTTGTAATAAAAAGATAGTAAAAAAAGGCCTATTCCTCTATTAAAAAAACTGTATAATTTTCAAGTATTACTTTTATTCTATTAAATAAACATATCTTATATTTTTAAACATTTTTATAGTTATTTAAATAACATAAATTTTAAGCTTGAAAGTCATTCAAAGCTTTTGAACTTTATATTGATTCAAAAGATCGCTCAAAGTATGACGCTAAAAATATTAATTATGAAGGTTACTGAAAGCAGACCGAAACTTAAATCGGAACCGTTGTTGAATTCTAAAAGTAGATCGATTTTGAAGGTTAAGCACAAGATCAGTTTGTAAGTCATTGAAAATATATTAATTTTAAAGGTTGTTGAAAGCTAATCAATTCTGGAGGTGTGAATACTGACATGTATATGTCAGACCTATTTTGAAGGTCGCTGATAGCAGACCGATTTTGAAGGTCGCTGATAGCAGACCGATTTTGAAGGTCGCTGATAACAGACTGGTTTTGAAGATCGTTGATAGGAGACTAATTTTAAAGGTCGCTGATAGCAGACCGATTTTAAAAACATTTTTTGATAATGTCGTTGATAGCAGATCAATTAAGACATTTTTTAATACTTTTTTTTTTAATTTAAAAGTCAATAAAATTAGACCAATTTTGAAGGTCGCTAAAAGTAGACCAATTATCTACTAAGATTTTCAATTAGATTTTTTATATAATTTAAATTATATTCTTTCAATGACTCCTCTAAATATTCATTATACTTATTTGTTTCTTTTATATTTTCTTCTTTTTGTGTATTTAATTCGGACAGTCGATTTTCTTCTTCCAATGTATACACTTCTACATATTTTTTTTTTCTGGATCCAATAATACTGGAAATTCTGTTTTATTTTGGTTTAAATGATTATTGTATTCATCTATTAAATTGTTCATATAATTGTTGTCCTCGTGGTCATGTTCTAGCAACTGTTTATTTAAATCGTCTAAAATTTGAGCTTGTTCAATAGTGGGAACTTCTATAAATTTCTTTTCTTTTGGATCCCAACGTAATGGTATTAGTTTTACATCACCTTCGTCTGCCATGTTTTTTAATTTAATATACCTTGAATTAATATAAATATTATAAAAACTAATTTATAATTTTATTACATAATAAATATAAGAATAATTATAATTTTTCATCAAAAATTTCTTTCCACACAATATTGATAATATCCTCTGTATTTTCAGAATCATTTTGAATAAATATATTATTAGCTCTCATACATCTATAGTCTAATTATTTTTAATCGCGTTCCGTTGCATGAAACATCATTTATACTTAAGTTTCTTATTAACATTACTATCGCATTAATTTTCAGATTTAATTTATGTGGAGGTAAATCTTTACGAATATTATGCAAATATTCAATAGGAAAATTTATGTAAATATTATCATCTAATAGATCAACACCTTTATATGTAGCAGCATCTATACTATAATAAGTCATTTCATCACTATCGTTCAATTTTAATATTTTATTATTCAGAAAAGTTGAATCTTCATTATGAGACGTTAAAATGACACTAATTTTAACTATTCATAGATAAATTATAATTTATATCTATTCATAGATAAATTATAATTTATATCTTTATATATTTTCAAACAAACATCGTCAGTTTTCCAACTGTTTGGTACTTTGAATGGATTAGTTATTCCCTCTCCAATATCTAATATAAATGAAGCGAATTCTTCATTGTTAGAACGAATATTTTTTTAACTTCATCATATTGAAAAGTGACCTAATATCTGAATATTTTATTGTTTCTTGTATAATTGTGTTTCTACAACCGTTTCTAATAACTGGAAGAATTTCCCGAAAATCTCCTCCTAATACAATTAATTTCCCCCAAATGGTAAATTATTATTACAAACATCTCCTAATGTTTTAACTACAATGTCTAAAGCTTTTTTTGGTATCATTGAAGCTTCGTCTCAAATTATTGCATCTACTTCCCGTAATTTTTTCCTATGAGAGTCTAATTTTAAAAATGCACTTTCTATACTTTCTAGATCTAAAGATAATTTAAATGTTTTATGACTTGTCATTACTTTTGGTAATAGTATTGACGCAATACCAGTCCAAGCCAAAGATACAATTTTTGTTTCTTTAGACAAAAAGTAAAAAATTAGTGTTTTGTATAAAAATGTTTTACCTGAACTACCAGGACCGTTTATAAAATGAATCATATGTTCATTATTTAATAATTACTCAAAAATATACTTTTGTTCTAAATTTAGTTGAGTATACATGTTACTAAACATTTCTTCGCAGAATAAAATTTCAGTCTTATTAACTTCATTACATTCAATTCTTAAGATTTTATTTCGTTCAGGCAATCCAAAATCTATACATGATTTTTCGTTTGATGATAATATTTCATTTATTTGTATGAGGGCATTGTTTAATTTATCATCTTTAAAATCCTCTATGAAAAAGTTATTAAATTCCTTCCAAATATTATTACCATTAATATTTTCAGATAGTAAATACCAAGCAAAAAATTAACGTAGTTATTATCCTAACATAACGTCACAAGCTTCTTTAAAAATATTTTTTATTTGTAAGTCATCATCAACTAAACCCATTTTTATTGCAGTTTCTCTGTATGTGTTATATGTAATTTTTTCATACTTTCGTAAATCTTGAAACGAAATTGCACCTTTAACACGATTTAAAATTAATTTTAAATGAAATCGTTCAACATCCTTTGGAGAAACAATATTTAAACGACCTATTATATAATTTTCTTGATTTCGTTTTCGTTTGATCCAACATTTCTTTTTAAAGTTTGTAACGGGCTAAAAGCTGTCCTCGATGCACTATATCTCAACGCGGACTTGCCGATGAACGGAGCAGCAATAGACAAGCGCGAGCACTTACTCGTGCCAACCCTCGATGATTAGCGGCCCGTCAGCTCCGTGCTATTGCTCGCCGTCGGCTGCTTTCAGCAGCATCCGCGCCTTTTCGCTCCGTTACAACGCGCGACTTCGTCGCCGCGCTCTCTCTCGAGCGTGCTGCCCCAGCTGCTCAGTTATCACGCGAGAACTACGTACTCGCGACCGCGGAGGCCGGCGATATTCTTCACCGTACCACCGAATAGGGAATTGAAATTAGGCAGCGTGAAATAGTATGCGAACAAATAAAAGCAAGGAATTATCTTTATTGGAGCCCTGGAGGCTGTTCATTATTTACACGCGCGGCGCGTACTCTAGGTACGCGCCAATTCGGGTGGTGCGTCCGCGCATGCGAAGTGCGCGGTCGCACACACGTACGCGCAAAAGCGGCTCGCGCCGATGTAGGCCGATCGCCGCGCGCGATCGACTCTCGCGCGCGCGTCGGCGGCCTCATTCGCTCGCGCGGGTCTTGCTCCCCGAACGCTCGTCGTCCGCGGGGGGAGGCATGCGATCGTCTGGCCAGGACTTACCTCCGTCGCCTTTAGTCAGGGCTTGATTGGACCCTCTCGGCGGTGTCGGCTGCCGTGTGCTGCGGCGTCTCTCTCTCTCTCTCTCTCTCTTCTCTCGGCCGCGTGGCTCTCGCTCTCTCTCTCTCTCTCGCTCCCGCGTGTCGGCTGGGCCGTAGCTGGCTTCGGCCACGATGCTCCCTCTCTCTCTATCTCACCTATACTCTCGGCCGCGGTTGAACGTGGCTTTCTCTCCCTCTCTCTCAACCACGACGGAACCCGGCTCTCGGCGCCGTGCTGCGTCTCTCTCTCTCTTTCGCTGCACTATTGCACCGCTTGCTGCGACATCTCTCTCTCTCTCTCTCTCTCGTGCACTGCACTCTGACTCTCTCCCCAAGTCTTCGCGCACGGGGGACGAACAGCTGCCTCAGCTACGGCAGAAGCGATACTGCCCGGCTCTGTCTCTCGCTCTCCTTCCCCCTCGCGCAAGGTTGTCGCGAGTTTTCATTTCGGGGCTCATTGTGTGTCGTAGTTGCGCTCGGTACTTTTCGCACAGCTACAGGTGCAAGCAACTACACATACACACGCAATCCCCGGAGTCATACGAGGACAAGCCCGACTCTACTTGCGAATCCTCATGCCGCAATTGTCGGCCTTGCCTTCTCCAAGGCCGCGGTATGTTTATGTTTTCCGTCAACTACCTGTGTGTATACCGTGCGTCGGAGATCGGCTCGATCCGAGCTCCGTGTTCGCGCACATACACACACACAGACGCGCCTGCCGTTACACCCCCCGTCCAGACGCGGACTAAACCCTGGATAGTTTGCTCTGCATCCTTGAATCTCTTACACCGGGGCGCGTCGGCTACCTCCCCAGCGAGATATCGCAGGACTCGAACTTCCGTCCGTTCCTGCCTAGAACCGATTTACCTCCCTCTCCTTTTCGTCGTTGCCCTTGGAACTTTCGCGTTCTATAGGGCTTTCGGGGATTTCTCGGATTCCTCCTCCTGCCGTCCGTATCGCGACGCGAACCGATCCGCGCGGGCGTCCCCGGGGACGCTTTCACCCGATCACATGACGCTCGCTGCTCGGCGACGCTCCGCCGGCTTTCGGTGGATCGCTCTTCACCGGTCGATCCCTCGGCGGTCGCGATCTCTTATCCTTGAACGGCTTCTTCGTCTCTTGGAGGGGATGTCTCGTTGTTCCAGGGGGAAATCCCCCCTTCTGCTGGTTCGTACGATGGAAGGATTCGTCTCCCTCGCTCCGTACCCGACCCGTCAGTGTTCACGAGTTCACTGCGTGTCTTCAGCAGATGAACTCGTTTACCGAGGGCCTCCCGTTCGATTCGGGCACTCTCGACGAATGTGACCAGGCACCCGGCAGTCCCAGCACTTCCACGGCCCGTACGCTGCCGCCCTCGTGCCGACTGTTCCGTCGGAGCCTGTTCCTACTCGCTCGTCGATGTTCGTCCCGCTACTCGAGCTGAACGGGCCGCTGCTATCCGAGCTCTCCTTCTGATATCGCCGAAATTTTCTGTTCTTCTTCTTTTTCTGGCTCTCTGGCGATTCGGTCCGAGACGCAGACATCTTCGATGAAGAGGCTGACAGCGCGTATCCGGAGCTGATCTGCTTCATCCCTTTCAAAATCATTTGGGAGAAGCGCTCAAGCACATCGTCCAGCGTTTCATTACTCTGGGGGGACGGTACCGGCGGCGGCTCCTTGTCCTCAACCGCCGCTCTTTTCCCCCTTAATGGTACCGCTTTGGGTGCCCTGTGCGCTAACTCAGCGTAAACACGAGCATCTGGTGGAGGCGGGGGCTTATAACGCTTTTCAGCGTACCCCGCTAACTCGGCCTCCACCGCTGTGTCGGATAGCGTATCGACATCAGCGAATTCCCCTCGTCTAACCCGCTGCTGTAGCCGTGGCATCGTATTACGACGAAACGTTCCCAGCTGGGTTTCGTGGGGCGGTGGTGGCTCCATCTTACTCATCATTGCCTCGGGGCAGGTGATGAAGTCACGCACCGTATCGTCGGGTACTTGGGTGCGCATCGCCACCTCGTGGGCTAAGCGCTGGTGGAACTGGTCTTTCACGCCGACCCATCGATGAATTTTCTGGCGAAATTCATTCCACGTGGACCAACCTATTGCACCGCTCGCTGCGGCATCTCTCTCTCTCCCTCTCGTGCACTGCACTCTGACTCTCTCCCCAAGTCTTCGCGCACGGGGGACGAGCAGCTGCCTCAGCTACGGCAGAAGCGATACTGCCCGGCTCTGTCTCTCGCTCTCCTTCCCCCTCGCGCAAGGTTGTCGCGAGTTTTCATTTCGGGGCTCATTGTGTGTCGTAGTTGCGCTCGGTACTTTTCGCACAGCTACACGTGCGAGCAACTACACACACACACGCAATCCCCGGAGTCATACGAGAACAATCCCGACTCTACTTGCGAATCCTCATGCCGCAATTGTCGGCCTTGCCTTCTACAAGGCCGCGGTATGTTTATGTTTTCGCTCAACTACCTGTGTCCATACCGTGCGTCGGAGATCGGCTCGATCCGAGCTCCGTGTTCGCGCACATACACACACACACAGACGCGCCTGCCGTTACAAGTTGTAATATTTAGGTATATTAACATATTTTATATTCCTTGCATAATTATCTTTTTTATTTAAATCAAACCATGCTGTTAATGTTGTTTTATAATTTTCTAAAGCTTCAGTCTCGTTATGCTCTTCAAAAATAATTTTTTGTTGATTTTCTGTATGATTTTCTGTATGAAAAATTTATTTTAATTAAATAACTATAAAAATGATTAAAAATATAACATATGTTTATTTAATAGAACAAAAGTAATACTTGAAAATTTTACATTTTTTCAACAAAGGAATAGGCCATTTTTTACTAAGTTTTTATTATGAAAAAACAATGAAATATTAATGGAAAATGAATTCAAAGATAGTAAAAAAAGGGAAACCTCTATAAAAAAGCGCGCCTATCTATCTACCTCTTGGATGGCGTGGAAAAGATAGACTTATTTGTGTTAAAAAAAGTATCAACGGTCCTCATTGTTTGGAGACAATATACAATTTTCCCATATACCCTGCAGAAAGTTATTTGTGCTTAATCTTTAATTTTAGGGTCGAAAACGTCACATAACCTCATTCCTAGAAACTGCGAAGCCTATGCTCGTATGTCTATTTTTTTCCCATGATTATTGCCGTTTATAATTGTTTACGGCCCGAGCGAAGCGAGACTCCCTGACGTCAATGAAAACACAATACTTTACGCGTGATGTGAGAAAAAAAGATCTTTGTCGCATGTATACCGAGATGATAAATACGATTAAAGAAAAAAGTGTATATGAGGGGCGGTAAGAGGAGGGGAACGAGGGGTGGGCGGAGGAGGGGGCAGAGGGGTGCCTGAGGGGCGAATGAGGGGCTGGTGAGGGGCGGGTGAGGGGGGCTCAGAGGCTATTTAAAAAAACTCATAGTAATACGCTGATTTTTACGTTATTTTGATGGGAGCTGTGGGATGGGCGGAGGGGAGGGCAGAAGGAGGGGCGGTTAAGGGAGGGGCTGATGTTCAAAAACAACACTAACATCTATATAATATAGGTAGATATATATACACATACATACATACATACATGTAAATAATAATCGTCGATACATAGACGTAAAGACAGTAGCATAGAGATAGAAACGTAGAGTCCGTGACAAGGAGATCGAGACATTTATACAGAGACATAGATACGTAGACATACAGACAGAAAAACTATTTTACCTTCGCAGCCCCTCCTTAAAATAAGGTTGAAACTAAGAAAATGAAACAATTCCGACCTTTCACAATTTTTAGCTGTACTTATAAATAATATAGCAAAAAATTAATTTTTTAAATAAGTATTAACAAGTCTATGTCGGGGGTGGACGAGCGGAGCGTGTAGAGGGTTACACCCAAGTATATTCCTATATTATATATTTGTACGAGGCTTGCATGCGACTCAGCCCCTCCTCACTCTTGCTCCCCCTACCTTACTAGAAATAGGTGTTTTTAGCATTAAATTTGCTTCTCAAAACCCCTCCTCCCCCTCCTCACCCCTCCTCATCACTCCTCACCACTCCGCCACCCTCCTCGCCACTCCTCACAGTCCCTCCTCCGCCTTCCTCCTTCCACTCCACCTATCTCTCCTCATATCCCTCCTCCTACCCCCTCTCATAATATTATATTGTATATCTAATTAAAGATGAATTGTACAAATTCAAAATGGCGGATTCAATAACGCTGTCAAAAGTTCGAAGGAAGCTTAGATATTGTTTAAAATTGTATACAGGGTTTCTGAGGTTGCTGATCACGATTTTTCTACCAGACTTCAAAATTTAAAATGGCTGATCCAATATAGCGGTTGAAAGTTCGAAAAAAGCTTAGATTTTGCTTAAAATTACAATTGATGGGTTTCCGATGTCGCTGATCATGATCTTGCTAGCAAACTTTCGAAATTCAAAATGACGGTAAAAAATTCGAAGAAAGCTTAGATTTTGTTTAAAATTGGTATACAAGTTTTTCTATTAGATTTTGGGAATTCAAAATGGTGGATCAAATATGGCAATTGTAAGTTGAAAAAGTGCTTAGAGTTGGCTGAAAATTGGTATACAGTGGTTTTCGACGACTCTGAACGAAATTTTGCTATTGGACTTTCGAAATTCAAAATGGCCTATCCAATATGGCTGTCAAAATTTCGAAGGAAGCTTAGATTTTGCTTCAAGTTTGTAGGCAGGAGTTTTCGAGGTGGCTGATCACGATTTTGCTATCAGACTTTCGAAATTCAAAATGGCCGATCCAATATGGTGGTTAAAAATTCGAAAAAGCTTAGGTGTTTCTTAAAATTGGAATTCAGAAGTTTCGTAGTCGCTGATCACGATTTTGCTATGAGACTTTCGAAATTCAAATGGTTTATCCAATTTCGCCGCTGAAAGTGTGAAAAAAGCTTAGATTTAGCTCGAATTTGTAACACATGGATTTTCGAGGTCGCTGTTCACGTTCTTACTATCAGACTTTCGAAATTCAAAATGGCGGTAGCAAGTTCGAAGGAATCTTAAATTTAGCTTAAAATTTATATACTAAGGTTTTCACGACCATGATCACGATCTTACTATCAGACTTTCAAAATTCGATATGGTAGATCCAATATCGCGATTTGAAGTCGGAAAAAGCTTAGATTTTGCTTAAAATTTTGTATACAAAGGTTTTCGAGGTCGCTAATCAGAATCTTACTATAAGATTTTAGAAATTTAAATTTGCGGATCCAATATGACCATTAAAAGTTCGAAAAAAGATTAGATTTTGTTGAAAATTGGTTATATAATGCTCTACTCTAAACTATTTCTTTTAATCTGAGAATAAAAACTAATAATAAATAAATAATTTATCAACTTATCAATGGGGAGTTGGCGAGCGGAGCGAGCAGGGGTCGTATCCCCCTAGTTTAAATATATATTTTATTCTTTTAAATTTTCTGTAATGTTTTTTTTTAATTATACTTAACATTTATGAATTGTTAAACTAGTGAGTGTATTTATATTTAACAAAAAAATTCATAATATATATGGGAGCGTCCGCCAGAAACCAGCCAGCGGGCGCGCGGGACGCATTTTTCATACAAAACACGCTCTGTTCAACTCGCTCGTAATCGTATTCTGAGTCTCTCAGAAAAAAACAAAAGATATACATCGATAGATTTTTTCCTGCTCTTTCCAATGGTACTATTGTTTTTACTCCGAAACTTCTTCTTCTGGTCGAAAATTCAAGTTGAAAGTTCAGAGACATTTTTCTCAAAGTATATCATGTTTTTTTTCAAAATGCATATGACCATTCGAAAGTACAAGTCTTGAGCTACAAAACCCTAAATTTTCAAATTGGAGAAATGAAGGGCTCAAAAGTAACAAGATTAAAAAGACAGCGGTGAGTGGCCGCGCGTACTCTTCGTGCTGCGCTCGGACGCGCCGCACGCTCGGGCTTGGTATAATGAGCTCGTAATCGTATTTTGAGTCTCTCAGAAAAAAACAAAAGACATATATTGATAGATTTTTTCCTGCTCTTTCCAATGGTGCTATTCTTTTTACTCCCAAACACTTTCTTCTGGTCGGAAATTCGAGTGGAACGTTCAGAACCATTTTTCTTAAAGTATATCATGTTGTTCTTCAAAATGCATAGCACCATTCGAAAGCAAAAGTTATAAGTTAAAAAACCCTACATTTTCAAGTTGGAGAAACGTAGAGCTCAAAAGTAATAAGATTGAAAAGACAGCGGCGAGCGGCCGCGTGAAATCTGTTCTGCTCGTATATATCTATTATACTTTAATCGTTGCATCATTTTCACTTGTTATCATTTCTGCAACTAGAGGGACCACAGAGTCGTTCCCAATACTTAAAAAAGCTCGTTGGAAGATATTTATCACCCACTGAAAATGTTTTCTTTCTCAATATTTATTATTTTCATAATAAAAAAAAACTTGGAAATGTCAAAGATTTTCAATCACTGTTGTAACCCTTTTGATGAAGCAAAGCATTCATCTAAACTGAGATTTGTTTCTGAAAAAATGAAAGCTCGTTTTCCGAACTTACAAGATAAAGATAAAATATATGATTCTTGTCGATTAAAATTTGATGCGAAAATTGAGGAAGAAAATGTAGTGTCAATAGAAGAATCTAGAGAAATTATTTCTAATTTACAAAAATTGTTTAACGATGATAATTTGTCGAAAAATGAAAAAATGTTGCTTTTAAAATTACTCCCAAAAAAATGGAGTTCTCGTAAAGTTGCTAATTTTTCTAATTCATCCCGTTGGCTTGTAACAAAATGTTTGTCAGATAGTCAATCCCTTTTAGTTGATAAAAGGGGAAACCGAAAAATATCATGTGATACTGTAAACGAAGTAAAACTTTTCTATCAAAATGACGATAATAGTAGAATCATGCCAGGTTATAAAGATAATAAGTGTATACGAAATGATGATGGCACAAAGACCTATGTTCAGAAACGACTTGTTTTGTACAATCTTAGAGTATTAGTTATTTAAAGTATAAACAACAGTATCCCGAATCAAAAATAGGATTCACTAAATTTGCCGAATGTCGCCCTAAATATTGTGTTTTAGCTGGTGCTAGTGGTACGCATTCAGTGTGTGTGTGTGTGCATTTATCATCAAAACGTCAAACTCCTCTTAGCTGGTTTAAATAATTCAGAGTTTCTTTTGATAAAATGGATACTTACAAAGATTGTATAGCTGAAATAGTTTGTAAAACACTAACAGCGAAATGTTACTTAAATATGTGTCAAAATTGTCCTGGTATTGAACCTCTAAAAACGGAACTTGAACTATTTTTTGAAAGGTCTGGGGTTAATGAAATAAAATTTCAAATGTGGAAAACTACTGATAGATCAACATTGCAAACTGAAATTGTTTCTAGTTCTTTATTTACTGATATCTTTTTTCCTCTTTTACATAAACTCAAAACTCATTCTTTCATTTCCAAACAGCAGTCATCTTATTTTCAAATCTTACGAGAATCCTTAAGCAAAAGAGAATTTTTAATTTCCCTAGATTTTTCGGAAAACTATGCGTTCATTGCACAAGTTGCGGCACAATCATTCCACTATAATAATAATCAATGTAGTTTGGCAACAATAGTTATTTACTACAAAGGTTCAGATTCTAAAATTGAACACAAAAGTATGGCGGTTTTTTCAGACAACTTAATTCATGATACTGTGGTAGCTTACCTAATTCAAGAAATTATAATCGATTACCTTAAAAAATTTTTTGATTTCATTAAAAAAATCATTTACTTTACTGATGGAGCTGCACAATATTTTAAAAATAAACATAATTTTCAGAATCTTTTTCATCATTATGAAGATTTTTCCGTTGAAGCTGAATGGCACTTTCATGCGACTGCTCACGGAAAAAATGCATGCGATGGAATCGGTGCTTCTATAAAAAGTAATGCTAGGCGAGCAAGTTTGCGGAAAGTATCCGACAATTATATATTGACGCCGCAAGATCTTTACCAGTGGGCGACTAAATACTTTGAAAATATTTTGTGCTTTTTTCATCAAAAGATGAATATGCTAAGGCTACAGATAAATTAAGACAAAGGCTTGATTCAGCGAAAACAGTGCCTGGAACTCAATCGTTTCACTGTGTTAGATTATTAGCTAACACTAAAAAGTTAGAACTAAAATGATTTTCAACATCCAAAGATTCTGAATTATATCCACCAGTTAAAAAAGCCGAACCCTCTAAAACTCGAATTAAGAAAAACATAAGTATCGTGAAAAGACCAATAAAAATAATCGCAAATAAAAATAAAAGAATCAAGGTTTAAATAAAAAATTAATATATTTAAAACGTAATATATGATGCACTGATAAAACATTGTGTAATGCTTTTAATAGGAAACAACGAAAATATGTACTACGTTTATAAAAGCACACTCGGGTCCAGCGCAAAAAGTTTGCGCATTCACTCACCACTGTCTCCTTAATCTTATTACTTTTGAGCTCTACGTTTCTCCAACTTTAAAATGTAGGGGTTTGTAGCTTATAACTTGTACTTTCGAATGGTGCTATGCATTTTGAAGAACAACATGTTATACTTTTAGAAAAATGGTTCTGAACTTTCCACTCGAATTTCCGACAAGAAGAACGTGTTTGGGAGTAAAAAGAATAGCACCATTGGAAAGAGCAGGAAAAAATCTATCGATATATATCTTCTGTTTTTTTCTGAGAGACTCAGAATACGATTACGAGCGAGTTGAACAGAGCGTGTTTTGCATGAAAAATGCGTCCCGCGCGCCCGCTGGCTGGTTTCTGGCGGACGCTCCCATATGTAGTTCATGACGCTAGCTCTGATTTTATTTCTTATTTATCGATTATAAACTAATTTTTCAGCAAAATCCAGTAATATTTCTATTTTTTGCCGTCATTTTATATTTACAAAATCTGAGTTCAGATTCCTAATCAGTGCATCCAGAACATCCGACTATATACAATTTATAACAAAATCGAGTAAAATTTCAACTTTTGATAGCCATCTTGGGTCGACCAGTTTGAATTTTCAAAATATATGTTCAGATTCGTAATTATCCAATCCAGAAATTCCGTACATACAATTTTCAGCAAAATCCAGTAATATTCGAATATTTGGCCTCCATATTCGATGCGCCGTTTTGAATTCTGAAAATCTGAGTTCAGATTCCTAATCAGCGAATCCAGAAACCCTCTGTATACAAATTTTAGCAAAATCGAGTATTATTTAAATATTTCCCGCCATTTTAAATTTCTAAAATCTGAGTTCAGATTCGAAATCGTCGAATCCAGCAATCCTAATATGCGAATCCAGAAATCCCCCATATACAATTGCAAAATTCAGTAATATTTCAATATTTGGCCGCCAAATTCAATTGGTAAAATATGAGTTCAGATTCGTAATCAGCGAATTCGGAAACCCACTATATACACTTTTTAGTAAGATATCTAAGAGCGATGAATTAGGTGTGGAGGGGTAGGTGAAGGGGAAGGTGGAGGGCGTGTGGAGGAGGCGTGGAGAGCGGTGGAGGGTAGTGGAGGGTGATGTTAATATATATATAGAGGAGTTTTCAAGATCACGAAGGGAGAGGATCCTCCTCCAGATCCGGGCTATATAAAATGTATTAAAAACCATCCAGGAAAATCTTTTAGTTGTGTAGTTTGTGTCATCTGTGAAGATGTGTATTATAGATAAGATTTTAAAAGACTAAAGAATGGATAATATTTGACTAACGTACTAGTCATCTGTCTGCTCCATAACGACATCGATCTAACCTCAAATCATAAGGAAAATATATTGAACAATACAGCAATACAAATTATTTCTCAAATAAAATTAAATAAACAAGAAAAGCTACAAGAAAGTATTTTAAATAACGTTGCTGATTCTGTTGTAGACAAAAACTTGGAAAGACTGAATTTAACGATTGTAGGAAAAGATGAGAATGACTACACAAATTTACAAGAAAATCTTATATTATACAAAGATTTGGTAAAGGAAGTGAGAGATAAAAATAGTCTACTACAAGAAAACTAAGAATTAATTAAAGCAAATTAAAGAAAAAAGACCTATTAAACAGATATCATATGCTGGTGTAGTAACACAAGACAAGAGGTTAGTGAGACACGTGCCGCCTATCTTTATCCAAGCTAAGAAAAATGATATGAAAAAGGAAGCGCATAATATAGTAGTGGCTCCTCAATGATATAATACTACCATTTGGAATGTCACGGGGTGGATTTTCGGGCTAAGGCATGTTTCACCTGCGTACCTTAGCGGTTCAATTCCATATCTCTCGGTTCAACTCCCTGAGATTAAGTAGCCAGATTAGGTAACAGACGCTACAACGTCGTGCAATGTTAACCTAACCTGGTGACTTACCGTGCAACACGCAAGTCGACGACTTGCGCTTTGTTTCTCACCAGTGACTCGAACTCTCCTCTCGTTCACTGGTTCATGTGCCGGCTGCTCAGATGAAATGATACGTATTCCCTTACGTAACGACCGCGGAGGTGGCGGGGAAAGGGGAATGACTAAGGTCGCGAAATGATAACTCGAGTGGTTAAAGTTAATAACAAAAGACTATGTTTTATTGAATAAAAGGTAAAATGAGTTGAATGAATAATTAATAATTTAGACAGTGGAAGTGTCGCGTTGAAATAGGTTGATTTCCCTACCTAACGGTGCGCCAGCACGTTATCTCAGACGACAGCTGTCTCGAGGGCTGACGTCACGCTCGCGGTAATATACAGTAACATAAGCCTCGCGTCTACAGTAATATACGTAGCGTACTCATCGTCTACGCGAGTGAGAGAGCGGTCGCGCTCGCGTGTCGCGACACACACACACACACTTAACCTAGCCTGAGAGAGAACAGGCTACTAACGCATGTCGTCTGCGCACTTCTAATGCGCACTTGCCGGTTACAAACTGCCGGCAAGCTAAATCATTGTCGATGATCTTCTAAGGTTGATGACCCGAGCCTGTGCTCTATCTACGCTCACTCTCTCCGCACAAGAACGCCTATTCGGGGCCGCTGTCCAGGTGGCGACGAGCCTGGACAAACGGTTACGCGTACTTACTCGCGACGCGGTTGATACGTGCACGCTTACCGCTATTGTAGGTTAGATTCATACGGTGTGGCCAGGCGAACATGCTTACTGCACTAGGATGTTGCTGGTTCGGGAGTACGACAGGTAGTTCTAGCCTGTCGCACTATATCTGAGCTCTCCTCGTGTTTCAGTCGAAAGTACGGTATAACACATTTCGCGGATCACGATAGTGGCCTCAGGATGCATCACGTATGCACTCCTGAGGTTACAACTATCAAACACTTCACAATTATCGCGGAAAACGCGATATCACCGCGAACTCACTATCGCGCGCGTCTGTGTCCGAACGATAACAACAACATTGATGCCGGTCGCGTCTGTGCCGGTACCTTCCTCATGCTCTCGATACAGCTCCAATACTGCATCGAGGCGCCATCTAACGTTCGTTACTACGAAAATATATATTGCCGATTTATTATCGACGTCGGTACGACAGGCCGTTACAGAGAAAATAAATGAAAACAAAGATGGTTCTATTAGAATTGAGTGTGCAAATAAAGAAGATGTACCACAAATGGAGAAATTACTGAAAAATAAAATAGGACATGATTTCAATGCGAAACAAGAAGAACTCGATAATCCGAGGTTATTAGTGTATAATATTGACAATAACATGGAAAGAGACGCACTTGAAAATGACATCAACGAAAGAAATTTTGAAGGAACAGATTATTTTTGCACATTACAGCACATATTTGAGAACAAAAAAAGGAAAACGAAAAATGCCATAATAACAGTCTCAGCTGAGGCTTACAGATACATACGGAAGAACAATTACAAATTATACATAGGTTATCAATGTTGTCGTGCTTTCGATGACTCAACATAAGACTCTGTTTCAAGTGTGGTAGAATTGGACATAGTGGAAAAAAATGTAAAAATGAATGTGTTTGTCTACGTTGTGTTGGGGATCACCTTACAAAAGATTGCCTGCAACAAAACCAAATCAAATGTATCAATTTTTGCTACGGAAATAAAAAATACAGCCTAGCAAGAAACACTGAACATTTAGCTACGGATACTGAAAAATGTGAGTACCTAAAGCATACAACTAATAAAAAAATTAGGACAATTGATTATATAATTACACAAAATATACCAAAATTCTTGGGATTTAATGGAAATCTTCATTACCAACAAAAATCTAATGATAAAGTCACTGACGATGAGGTTATACTATCGTCAACCAACACAAAAGATAAGGTTATAAATAAGAAAACTAACTTACCTACAAACGTAAATACAGCAGACCCAAAAAATCAACAAGACTCTCAACTACAGTAATGGACTCAGAATATGAATTTGATGATAAATTTGAAACAATCTTATGAAAGAGCGAATCTATAAACAAATGTATGAAGATTAATGATTTATCGTTAACATAAGAGGCCTGCAAACTAATCATAAAAATTTTGAAATCTTTATCCAAAACTTTAAAATTAAGCCTGACATAATAGTTTCCGCAGAAACAGGTAATTTACCACACCATGACTTATATAACCTAAATGACTATAACTATGATATGTTTTACAATCACAGCTATATAAACAAATCAGATGGTGTAGTTGTGTACATTAATAAACACATTAATGCAACGCATAAAACCGACGAAGTAGGTAGAGTAAATTTTCTCAATATTACTATAACTCATTAAAAATATTACTTATGTCGACTTGAACTTACTATCGACTGATGAGAATTTTTCCATCGGTCTCACAGTCTTATGAATTAAATTAAAATAATTAATATTTATGTCAGTTAGATTGCCCTTGTTTATAATCACCCCCGCAGAATCTGAAATAAAAACTTAATTAAAACCTGGAAAAAAAACTTTATTAGCAAAGGACGACCTGACTACCTCAACCACCAAATTACCCAATTGCCCAACGTTTCGAGCCCACTCCAGCTCCTGCTCAGGAACTGAAATGAAACCCGAGATACACCTCCTTATATACCCATATAAGGACTTATTTCCTCTTACCCCCATCACCACCCACCTTCCCCTCTCCAACTTTCCATTCTCACGTAAATTAATAAAGAATGATAAATTTTATCTAATTTACTTGACTCTACCATTAAATTTACATTATTCCGATTCCTAAGAATGTGAATACTTTTAAGGCTTTCCCTCTTATATTTATTCTTAATCTCTTGTTCCAAAATATCCACTTCCAAAATCGAAAGAATGCAAACTATTTAAACAATGGTCTTTCAAACCCGATGTAAAATTTGTACTACGTAAACTATATTGATGTTCATATATTCTCTTCTTCAAATATCTACCCGTTTTACCAATATAACATCCATTAAAATCCCTACTATAACTATATACTATACTATTACTATAATTCTTAAAGAAGAAAAAAAATTAAAATTAACTTCATTATACAGATATTATACAGATGTCACGACATAACAAAAAAAGAATTTGTTGAAAATCTACTAATATTTCTAAAAAGAAATAAGAATATCAAAAATCATTTTCTTATTGGACATTTTAATATAAATTTGATGGACAATGATCAAATAACTACAGAGTATAAAAACGATCTGTACGAATTTGGATACATACCTTCTTTTAATGGTATTACTAGACCAAATCCTGAAGATTCAAACTTGGGAACATGTATTGACAATATTTTCTTAAAAACTGAAATAGAGAATATAAATTCCTATAAGTTTATTCCTAGAATAACGGATCACTATCCACTGATGATCTCAGTAAAAACTATAAAAGGGAAAAAAGACTCTAAAAAGTATTATAATTTTGTTAATTATAATAAGTTCAGTTATGAAGCTAACAAATTGAATTGGAACATCGTACTAGGTCGTACTGATCCGAACATCGCGCTGGAACTTTTAATCAACAATATAAAGGCAGCAATAGGAAATGCACCAGTATTCAAGAAAACTAAAAAGAACACTCCAAGAAGCAAATGGATAACCAAAGGTATTATGAAATCTATCTTAACAAAAGAAAAACTTTATCTAAAATGGAAAAATAGTATGGATAATGAAAATCTAAAACTGCAATATAAAAACTATGAAAAATGGCTCAACAAAGTTATAATAACAGCTAAATACAATTTTGAAAAAAAAGAATTTGAGAAAGTTAGTAATAACAACAAGAAAATGTGAGATTTAGTTAAAAGAAAAATTAATAAATCAAAGAATAAAAATGATAAGAAGATAGAATATTTAACTGAAAATCAAAATAATATTTATTAAACTGATTGTATGGGAACACTTTTAATAAATTTTTTAGTAGTATTGGTTTTAAATTGGCAAAAGAAATAAAAAATCCAAAAGGATGTATAAACTACTTGAAGCAAATAGATCTACTATATTTCTAGACCCTACAAACCTTATTGAAATATTCAAGAATATCACTGGAATGAAAGAGACAGCCGGAGGAGTAGATAGAATAAATACAAAAGTTCTAAAAAACATAAGTAAGCATATTATAATCCCTCTCGAACATATCTTTAACTTATGCATTGAAAAGTCCATATGGCCTAGACAACTGAAAATGGCAGAAGTAGTACCAATTTTCAAATCAGGTGATAAACGTCTTCCAACTAACTATAGACCATTATCATTAATATCTAATATTGCCAAATTACTAGAAAAAATAATACATTGTCGTTTGCTGAGCTTCCTAAAAAAAACAAAATATTATTAGATAATCAATTCTGTTTTCAAAAAAAGAAAGGTACTAAGGACGCGCTAGCCCTTATTACAAATATTATTTACAACAATTTGAACAACAGTATACCTACTATTACAACTGTCTTGGACTTAACTAAAGCTTTTGACACAGTTAATCATAATATCCTATTAGCTCAATTAGAAAATTATGGAGTACGGGGAATAGCATTAAATCTACTCAATGAATACCTTAAGCACAGAACACAAGTAGTTAAAATCAATGACCATGTAAGTGATGCACTACCCGTGAAAACAGGAGTTCCGCAAGGGACAATCTTAGGACCGCTGCTATTTTTAATCTATATTAATGATTTATTAACAATTGTGCCCATAGGAAATATCATTTCTTATGCAGATGATACAGTAACAGTAAGCATGGGACCTACATGGGGGCAGACACAGTATGAAACGAACAAGTTACTAAGCGACGTCAGTACTTGGATAGCTATAATGAACTATCGTTAAATGTGAAAAAACAGTTTTCGTGGCGCTTGGAATTTATAGTAATAGTGTACCTAATAACTTAAAAATTTTTATAGGCAACAAGGAAATTCAAAGAGCATACTACACCAAATATTTAGGTATATTTAATAGATAGTAATATGAAATAGGATAAACATATAGCGTATATTGTTAAAAAGATGAGATATTTAATTTTTGTAATTAATAAATTATGATCAATTCTAGAAACTAAACACTTAATCACTTTATATTATGCATTTTTTAACAGTGTAGCTAGCTATGCTATAATTGCATGGGGATGTGCTTATGTTAATGTACTCAAGGAACTTGAATCATGACAAAATAGAATCATCAAAGTAATTAATAAAGCAAAACATTCTGCTTTTCAACCTTTCGAATAAAAGATAATTATAAAATAGATTCACTTATGTATCATTACAATGATTTAACCTTTAGAGGACCGGGATTTGAGCTGCTCTATCCCCCATAGAAAACCCATGAAAAAGGTATCTCATATCATGGATTCATCATGGGTAAAGTGTCGAACATAGGTTGAGCCAGTATACTGGCTTTCCGGTCCTCCAATGGTTAAAAAAGAAGTTTATAGACTCAACAAGTGTTACCAGAAATAAAGCCTTAGTATACCTGAAATAAATAAGTCTGTAAATTTCAGGAGTAATGCAATTGTTGCTCTGAAAGTATTTAATGATTTGCCTAATGAATTGCAAACACTTAATTTTAGTAATAAATGTACAGAGAATAAAATTATCGAATGGTTCAACGAAAAAGAGAAAAAAAAATAATAACGACAGTATATACGTTAATTATCTGTAAATTCATGTTATAAAAAAATATATAGTTAATTAAAATTTTATAACCGAAACATTGTTAAACTATTAGTTTTTAAGTAGATTGTAAGTTAATGTTAAGCTTAGTTTCAGCTAAACCAGACTTAAAGAACAGGTAACTTGTTTACCTCTTTTAGGACATTAGATTCTTCAGTTATGCTTTGTGTATCTCGATATAATCATCGTGTAATTGTACTCTGGTTAATAAATAAATAAATAAAATAAATAAATATATATATATATATATATATATATATATATATATATATATATCCTGGGCTCCATAACCTGAAAAGGGCTCCATAAACTCCGGTATATATAAAAGGCTCCATAAACCTCATTTAACAGGTGTGTGTGTATGTGTGTGTGTGCGTGTGTGTGTATGTGTGTGTGTGTGTGTGTGTGTGTGAGTGTGTGTGTGAGTGTGTCTGTGCGTGCGTGTGTGTGTTTGTGTGTTTGTGTGTGAGTGTGTGTGTGTGTGTGTGTGTAAATATATATATCACTATATTATATATTGTTGGATAGGACGTTAATGGTTCTACTGCCCATGTAGTAAAGAAAAACAAATACCAATTATTTATTCAACGTTTCGGACGATTTATTTTCGTCCCTCTTCAAGGTGTATTATTTGATAATTATGGTGACATCTCTCAGAAGAATCACTAATGTTAGATTCCTTTTCCTCGATGAGTGGTGGTCATCTATCGAAGACTCGGGGTCGTGTTGAAAACCCAACAACGAATATATGTAGTTTTTTTAGCAGCAAATTCTGAGAGATGTCACCATAGTTACCAAATAATACACTTTGAAGAGGGACGAAAATAAATCGTCCGAAACGTTGGATAAATAATTGGTATTTGTTTTTCTTTACTACATGGGCAGTAGAACCATTAACGTCCTATCCTACAATATATTCTAATCTGACTGCCATTTGGTGGTAAAAAAACTATATATATTCGTCGTTGGGTTTTCAACACGACTCCGAGTCTTCGATAGATGACCACCACTCATCGAGGAAAAGGAATTTAACATTGGTGATTCTTCTGAGAGATGTCACCATAATTACCAAATAATACACCTTGAGGAGGGACGAAAATAAATCGTCCGAAACGTTGGATAAATAATTGGTATTTGTTTTTCTTTACTACATGGGCAGTAGAATCATTAACGTCCTATCCTACAATATATTCTAATCTGACTGCCATTTGCTGCTAAAAAAACTATATATATTCGTCGTTGGGTTTTCAACACGACTCCGAGTCTTCGATAGATGACCACCACTCATCGAGGAAAAGGAATTTAACATTGGTGATTCTTCTGAGAGATGTCACCATAATTACCAAATAATACACCTTGAAGAGGGACGAAAATAAATCGTCCGAAACGTTGGATAAATAATTGGCATTTGTTTTTCTTTACTACATGGGCAGTAGAACCATTAACGTCCTATCCTACAATATATTCTAATCTGACTGCCATTTGCTGCTAAAAAAACTACCTATATTATATAGTTGTAAGACTCAAAATGGGTACCTACCCCCTCCGCCCCCCTCCACTACCCCACCACTTTTTACCGTGAAATGCTTTCAAATTTTACATTATTTTGAAGGGTGTCTGTCCTTCAACCCCCTCCACCCGCTCCACTATCCCTTTCTATGGTTAATCCATTCCTCATAGTATGCTAAAAATTTTATATTGTATGTTTCCGGATTCGCTGGTAATGAATCAGAAATCAGATTTTGAGAATTCAAACTGGCGGATCGATGATGGCGGTCAAATATTGAAATATTACTGGATCTTGCTGAGAAACGTATATACGGGATTTTTGGATTCGATGATTATGAATCTGAACTCAGATTTTCAGAATTCAAAATGGCGGATCGAAGATGGAGGCCAAATATTCAACTATTACTGGATGTTGCTGAAGATTGTATATTGCGGGTTTCCGGATTCGCTGATTAGAAATGTGAACGAAGGTTTATAAATACAAAATGGCGAACAAAAATTGAAATATTACCGGATAATGCTGAAAATTGTATATAGGGGTATCGGGATTCACTGATTACGAATCTGAACTCATATTTTGCCAATTCAAAATGGCGGCCAAATATTGACATATTATTGAATTTGGCAATTATATACGGAGGATTTCTGGATTCGCGTATTAGGATTTCTGGATGATAGAATTCGCTGATTAGGAATCTGAACTAAGATTTTGAAAATTCAAAATGGCGGATCGATGATAGCGGCCAAATATTGAAATATTACGCGATCTTGCTGAAAAATGTATGTACGGGATTTCTGATTTCGATGATTACGAATCTGAACTAGGATTTTGAAAATTAAAATTGGCGGACCCAAGACGGCGGCCAAAAATGAAATATTACTAGATTATGCCAAAAATTTTATATAGTGTGTTTCCGGATTAGCTGGTAATGAATCAGATCTCTGATTTTGAAAATACAAAATAACAGACAAAAGATGTCGGCCAAAAATAGAAATTGTACCGGAATTTGCTCAAAATTAAGTACTGTGGTTTTCCGGATTCGCTGATTAGGAATCTGAACTCAGATTTTGGCAATTCAAAATGGCAGATCTAAAATGGCGGCCATATATTCAAATATTACTGGAATTTGCTGAAAATTGTATATACGGCATTTATGGATTCTCTGATCACGAGTCTGAACTCTGATTTTGGAAATACAAAATGGCGGACCAAAGATGGCGGCCAAAATTGAAATTTCACCGGAATTTGCTGAAAATTGTATATTGTGGGTTACCGGATTCACTGAATAAGAATCTGACTCAGATTTTGTAAGTATAAAATGGCGTCCAAAAAATGAAATATATTACTGGATTTTGCTGAAAAGGTATACGAAAAACCAACCAATCAGAGAATTTCAAAAAGGGTCATAAAAAAATACTGGTGTATTCTATAAATAAAGTGCAAACTTTTTCCCAATCAATGTTCTATATAAAAAGTTTCAAGATTTTGAGTAAGAAAATGAATAAACTTGGATTTTAACCAAAAATTGCAAAACTTTGAATTTTATTTATGCAAATATCGACCTAAAATTTGAGGAACATGTTTTTTCATAAAAACTAACACATACTAGACGAGTTTTGAGCGATTTTAAAATTTTGACATGCTCACTTCACTTGAAACATCCCATATATATATATAGTTCTAAATGTTACTGTTGTCACGCAGACCCCACCGTCCCCCTCACCACCACTCGCCCCCCTCACACCCCCTCGCCGTCCCCTCTGACCCCCCTCAGATCCTCCTCAAAATAACGTAAAATTGTAATTTTTTTACGTTATATGGAGCATGGCAGAGCCCCCCTCGACCCCCCTCGTGACCCCTCGCGCCCCTCATCACCCCATCGCCCCCCTCTCCACTCCTCTTGTACCCTCCTCGCATCTCCCTCAGACCTCCTTGTGATCCCCCTCAGACCCCCATCAGACCCCCCTCATTTCTAAAACATATATCAGATAAAATAACTTCACTGATCACTCTGCTCTATGTTGGTAAATTGTTACAATGCCCGCTCTCTACTTCAGTTTTGTGCATATTTAAAAAAATACAATATTCCCGTTGCATCAATTTGTTAGTGTTTGCTCGAATATTCCCATTTTTTTATTGAAACGAAAAATAGTTATCTACGTCACCTTAAATGTACCCTAACAGAAAGGTTGGATACTTATTTAAAGTTGGTATCTTTCGCCAATAGTTCTAGATAAACACTTATCTTATATGTTATTACAAATGTATTTATGAGGAATAGATTAGTGGAAAAATAAAGTACATATATTTTCCACTGATCACTATAACCGACAATGGCAATGTTATAAAGTACGAGAGAGAGAGAGAGAGAGAGAGAGAGAGAGAGAGAGAGAGAGAGAGAGAGGGAGAGAGAGAGATTAGATTAGATTAGATTAAATAGTTTTTATTACTGTACATTGTGTTGTACAAAATTTACAATAGTTACAATAAATTTACAGAAATATGTTTAATATAATTATGAATTAACAGAATAATAGAATTTTTAGCATATATAATAACGATTGATAAAATATTATAATATTATTATCGCTGGTGAACAGAATCAGTCGGATAGAAAGAGATGACGATGAATATGTGTTTTGAAAAGCGGAATATGTGTGATTTTGCGCAGTTGAGATGGTAGTGAGTTCCATAGGTAGGCTGAGCTAACGTGAAATGAATTTTTTAAGGTATCAGAACTAAAACTTGATATGTCTAGGGGTGCCATGTCACCCCTGACAGGGCGAGTAGCAACACGAAAATTAAATAAGGCTAGTAGGTATGGTGGTGTAGCAGTGTTAAACACACGACGTAGCAAATTTGCTGCAAAGTATTTTCTTCTCGCAGCAGTGGTTAACCAGCCCAACTCACGCCTGTAAGGGCTAATGTGATCACACCTTCTCACACCAAAGATATAGCGAATACCACAGTTGACTAACCTTTGGAGTTTAACATCAAGTACATCTGATATATCGCAGTAGACAAGACAGCAGTAGTCGATTATGGGGAAAAGCAGCATTTGAACTAGATGTTTGCGCAGTCTCAGATTAGTGCTTTTCCTGAAATGGTATAAGCGATACATGAGAGAGCGTATACGACTACTCACGTGTAAAGCATGTTGTTTCCAAGAAAGTTTCGAGTCAAGGACTACTCCCAGGATTCTCAGCGAAGATTCATAGACCACCCTGGTGCCACCGATCTCAACAAAGCTTCTGACTACTGAGGGCAATTTATTTATGTAATAGGGAGTACCTATGACTATGGCTTTAGTTTTATCTACATTTAATCTAAGGTGATTTTGCATTGCCCAGCTCGTGATACGACCCGCGTTTGCACTCATCTTATTAGAGATGGAATCAAGGTCTTCTAAAGGACAGCATATATAGATTTGTAGATCATCCGCATACATAAGATGGGAAACATTGTGATCGAGGCAGAGTGATATGTCATTGACGTAAAGTGCAAAGAGCAGGGGTCCCAGAACAGAGCCTTGCGGGACGCCAGTATTGAGTTTTAGATATGAAGAACAGTTTCCATTATTGTCAATGACTGCCTGCTCACGATCAGTCAAATATGATGCAATCCAGCGGATGACCACTTTGGAAAACCCGTAATCAAGTAATTTCTTAAGAAGCCTGGCATGACAGACTGAGTCGAAGGCCTTGCTGAAATCAAATAGCAGAAGGAGAGTGACAAGTTGCTTATCCATTCCCAGCCTAATATCATCAGTCAGTTTAAGTAGACATGTCTGAGTACTGTGTCCGGTGCGAAAGCCTGTCTGAAGAGGATCGAGGAAGAGTCTAGTCTCTAAGTAAGCTGAAATTTGTTGCTGTACCAGCCATTCAAGGGCTTTAGATAGGAAGCATAGAAGTGATATCGGACGGAAGTCGCTCAAACATGAAGGAGAGCTTACTTTATTCAAAGCAATTACGATAGACTTCTTCCAGAGGGAGGGAAAATGTGCTTCTCGCAGAGATTGGTTGAATATGCTGCAAATGAATGGAGCTAAGAAAGGAAGTGCAAGTCGAATCACGTGTTGGGGAATGCCATCTGGTCCTCTGGCTTGTGTGTTAAAGTGATTCACCGCGGCTATGACATCAGACACCTGTACTTCATCGAATGTGAATTGCTCTAGATGGTTAGAGGAGGCCAGGGAATCCAAGAAGTCTGTAACTGGTGGAGTGTCTTGATCGTATGAGACACTCCTAAAATGAGCATTGAGTTCATTGACTGAGAAGGGTAGTGCAGGCGATTTCTTTTTCGGAGAGATGCCAAGATGTTCTAGCTCGCGCCAAATATCCTTAGGATCTGTTAGCAGGGAGAGACGAGTGTAGTGATGGTTTTGTCTCGCCTCCTCAATTTCTCGATGAGCTAGATCACGGGCCTGTCTATACGCGAGAAGATCTTCTGCTATCCTTGTTCTGCAAAAACGTCTGTACAGACGATCGCGCTCTTGGATCAACATGCGATGGTCCATGTTGAACCATGGATGGCGAATTTTTGCTGGAGAGATGGTTTTTAGAGGGGCGAGTTTCTCTATTGCACTGTAAACGTGTTTTTGAAGGACACCGACACAATCTTCAAGCGAGGCCGGCTGTGCCACAGACCAATCTAACCCTTTGAGATATTCTGTGATAGTAGTTGCACAGATAGCTTTGTAATTACGATAAGAGAATGTGGGTTGAGTATGTTTGGGCATATGCAGATTGAGAGTGGCAGTGAGCAAGTCGTGACCATCGGCAAAAGGTGACTGAGATTTCCAAAAATCAACGACATTGTCCTGCTTGTCCACAAGGCAAAGATCGAGCCAGCTATCGGAGGTATCCCTATGATACGTAGCTCCATAAGGAATGCTCTGCAGCCCATTATCCTCAATAAAGCGACGCACAAAAGTTGCATCAGCGGACGAACAGAGCTGGTCTGCATTGAAGTCGCCAACAATTATTTTAGTGCCGTAGTCTTGCATTAGCGTGGTGATTTTATCAATGAAGTCTGTTCCTTGAATGAAGGGAGCGTGCGGTGAACGATATACTACCGCAGCAAAACATGGAGGGTGGCCTACAATATTTATCTCACAGAGCAGATACTCTGGTTTGCCGGGCTTACCAGTCCAGATGCCATCAGATGAGCAGAGGATAGTGGCAGAGATAGAGTTGTGAATGAATAAAGCAACCCCACCACCATTTTTGTTACGGTCACGACGTAGGAGTTCATAGTTATCAAGGTGCACTATTGAACTAGCATCTAGGTTAGGGTCAAGCTTAGTCTCTGTGACCGCTATGATGTGAAAAAAGGAACGAGTTGAGAGAAAAAATTTCAGCATTTCTATACGTTTCTTGAGTGAGTTAGCGTTAAAGTAACAGACTCTGAGGCCATGGTTCTGAGACACTGAGATGCAAGATGTATGTGAGCGGGGTGGACATGTAGGAATGAGATGAATTGCGTTGAGAGAGCGATGAGGATATGATGAGCCTATGCTAAAAAAGATTTCAGTTCCTCAGCAGTAGAAATGATTGTCGCGTGGTCTTCTTTCTTCTTCTTTAAGTAAATTTTACCATTGCGCACGTAGCTGACGAAACCTCTCTTTTTAGCTTCTGCGCGAGCAGATATACGAAGGCGGTAGAGTTCAGTAGGAAGCAGCTCGTTTATATTAATCAGAGAGTGAGGCAGCGGAGGATTGGCATTAGCATGTGCCAACAAATCGGTGCTGAGTTGAGACGTATGCATTTTTCCAATTTTAATTTTTGTGCTTAAGAGCGACTGAGCTAGTGCACGTGACGACAAAGTAACAATGAGTGGTGTGACCCTTGATCCAGCATCACCATTAGTTGACTGAGATGAAGTAGTTGGTGGTTCTTCTGCATGAGTAGCGAGTGAGGACTGTTTCAGTGACTCCGAGGATGGTTTCAGGCGCATTTCCCGCACATGAAGTATATCATGGTCATGAAGCTCACCATCAAGGAACTTCAGAGCAGCGTAAACAGCGCCTTTCAAGGATGTTGTATCGGGGATAGAGAGTCCAGTGATCACCAGCTTGCTGGAGAGGCTTCGTTGCGTATTACTGAGATGTTGAAGGTCATGCTCGAGTTTTTCCAGTCGTCTGACAGTAGGCTCATTTGGAGCACTGGCAGTATTTGATGTGCAGAGGTCATCGAACAGGCGACGGAGATTCCCTTGTTCAGTCTGCACTTGAGATATGGCCTCTTCAGCAGCAGAAAGACGAGTCGCAAGGTGGGGCAGATCATCTACGAATTGATAGTTTTTCTTCCATGTTGGTCATTCGTGTGGAAACTTCCTCCAGCCGCGTGTTCAGAGTAGTTTGCACTTCCACAAAACGTACGTCAAGAGAAGAGCTTAGAGTGCTCAATCTTGTGTGAAGAGTGTCTAGTGTGGCTAATTTATTAAGTATCTGCTGTAGAGGGTCATTTGATTGTGGCGGTAGGTTCAAAGAAGAAGTGGAAAGAGATGGTGATATTGAAATTGCAGCAGGACTACTATTAGCATTGCTTTCATCAAGTGAATCACTCCTCCGTCTGGTTGTATTTGCTGCAGTGATACAACTTCGACAGCAGTTGATGAGTTTGTTGCTCTTATTACGGACTTGTTTAAGCAAAGTACAGGATAGATGATAATTACTTTTACAATGATCACATGTGACATATTTGGTTTTAATTGATTTACTGCAACTATAACATGTGATATCCATCTTGATTAAGAAGCTAGTAGGAACCCTAAAAGCGTAAATGAGATGAAAATGAGGTGAAAAGGCGTAAATGAGATGAAAATGAAGAAAAGAACGGCTCTAAAATGTGTTAAAATGAGTTAAAAGCCTTATTATCTATAATACTGAGAATAAGTAGTGCGCATGTTAACTAAGTCAGACAGGTCGGCAAGTAGAGACCTTTTACACCCGTTTACAAGTAGTTCGAAGAGAAAACGGTCAGCCATACAAAATATAAAACGCAATTTACAAAATTCACAACGCAACAAACTAATCAGACTAGATATAAATCGAGGTTGACTAGGTGAAAATAAATGAATATAAATTCTGATAATAAATTAGGTTAATTAGATGAGTAATACTGGTTGCAACTTAAGCTACTTGTATGCCAAAAAGTTTATAGTTTAGAATAATTAAATACTGTAATTAGGCTGAATTAATAATATTGAGTGAATGCGGAGCGATTAAAAAGCTACTAAAAAATTTATGAAGATATAAATAAATAAATAAATAATATAGCAACTAAACTAATTGCATGCAAAGTGAAAGTCTCTGACTCATTCAGACTAGATATAAATCAAGGTTGACTAGGTGAAAATAAATAAATAAATATAAATTTAGATTCTGATAATAATTATATAAATAATAAGATAAATAATACTGGTTGCAACTTAGACTACTTGTATGCCAAAATATTTATTGTTTAGAATAATTAAATACTGAAATTAGGGTGGATTAGTAATATTAAGTTAATGCGGAGCGATATAAATAATCAAATAAATAATATAGCAACTAAGCTAATTGTATGCAACGTGACAGACCCTGACTCATTCAGTTGGATTTTACGTACGTAATACACCGCGTCTATTACCATAAGATGGAAGCGTAAACATACTTCGCTTGATGTGCTTAGTGCGGCTACTGCGGCTCAACTGCTGATGAGATGGTATGTTCCCGTATGCGGCAGGCAGTTAATGACGGTAATGGTGACAGTCAGATTCGGTGTACGGCAGGCTTTTAGGTGACGGTATAGGGGACTGTCAGCACTACACTTGGCAGACGTTGTTGATTACGTTGGCAACAGAAAAATTCAAAAAGCAGACGTCTGTAAAAGCCGGTATAAGATGCACTGTAGCATTAGCTGCACGTGCACTGCAGCCACTGGTACCAAACGAGTTGAAGAATAGTGCAGAGAAAGAAAGTCGTGCAGACCATCCGATGGTTGAGAAGATGTTGGCGAGATATCACGTCTTCAGTTTGAGGTTATGTTGGCGACTTCAACAGGAAACTTGCTCCAGGCTCATAGAAATGCATCGAAAATCATGCAGACCTTAGGCACAAGCTTGAGAGCCACCGGAGCCAGTTTCCTAGAACGATAAAACACTCCTCAGAGTGAAGTGTGTGTTAAATATGGTGTAAGATAGCAGGAGCGAGTAGAGTGATGACTGCTTGTACTTACCACCAGAGAGAGAGAGAGAGAGAGAGAGAGAGAGAGAGAGAGAGAGAGAGAGAGAGAGAGAGAGAGAGAGAGATATTAGAGCACGAAACGTGGAAACAGGGGCGTAGAGACAGAGGCGAAGGGATAGACACATAGAGACAGTGTCGGAGAGACACAGAGGTGGGGACAGAGACGTTGAAACAGAAACGTAGAGACAGAGACGGGGAGGCACAGACGTAGAGACAGGCGTATGGAGACAGAGACGGAAAGACAAAGACGTGGAGACAGAGACGTTGAATCAGAAACGTAGCGATGGAGACGTGGAGGCAGAGGCGTAGAGACAGGCGCGTGGAGACAGAGACGGGGAGACAAAGACGTGGAGACGACGATGTAGAGACAGACATAGAGACAGGAAAGTAGAGACAGAGCCGTAGAGACAGAGATGTTCAGATAGGCTCGTAGAGACAGAGACATAAAGAGAGAGACGTAGAGGCAGAGTCAAAATGACAGAGACATAGAGACAGAGTCGGAGGGACAGAGACATGGAGACAGAGAAGTGAAAAGAATGAGAGAGCGATTACACATAGAAACGTAGAAACAGGAACCTATAGACAGTCGGAGTCGGAGAGACAGAGACGTGGAGACAGAGACGTGGAGACAGAGACGTAGAGGCCGGGATGTAGATACAGAGACGTAGGGCCAGGCGCGTGGAGACAGAGTCTTGGAGACAGACACGTGGAGACAGAAACCTAGAGACAGGGTCGTAGATATAGCCACGTAGACACGGAGGCGTAGAGACAAAGTCGGAGAGACCGAGTCGTAGAGACAGAGTCGTGGAGACAGAGTCTGAGAGACAGAGTCGTGGAGACAGAGTCGGAGAGACAGAGACGTGGAGACAGAGACGTGAAAAGAGAGAGCGATTAAAGACAGGTAGAAACAGGAACCTAGGGACAGGGATGTAGAGACAAAGACGTTGGGACAGAGACATAGAGTTAGGCGCGCAGAGACAGAGTCGGAGAGACAGAGACGTGGTGACAGAGATGTAGAGGCAGGGATGTAGATACAGAGACATAGAGACGGGCACGTGGAGACAGAGTCCTGGGGACGGAGACGTAGAGACATAGACGTGGAGACAGAGACGTGGAGACAGAGACGTAGAGACAGGTATGCAGATACAGAGACGTAGACAGGCGCGTGGAGACAGAGACGTGGTGACAGAGACGTGGAGACAGAGACGTAGAGACAGGTATGCAGATACAGAGACGTAGACAGGCGCGTGGAGACAGAGACGTGGTGACAGAGACGTTGAGACAGAGACTTAGAAACGAAACGTTGAGACAGAGACGTAGTGACAAGGATGTAGAGACAAAGACGTAGAGACAGATACGTAGAGTTGGGCGCAGAGAGACAGAGTGGCAGAGCCAGACATAGAGATCGAGTTGGAGAGACAGAGACATGGAGACAGAGACGTGGAGCCAGGGATGTAGATACAGAAACGTAGAGACAAAGTAGTGGAGATAGAGACGTGGAGTCAGAGACGAAGAGACAGGGACGTAGAGATAGACGCGTAGAGACAGATACATAGAGATTAGATTAGATTAGATTAGATAATGTTTATTGCTGTTCATTGTGTTGAACAATAGAGACAAGATTTACAATTAGCGTTATTACAAAGAGTGTTGTTACAAAGAGTTATTACAAATAGCGAAATATTACGAATATTACGAATAGTGAGTGGTTACGCAAAGTATACTGAAACTGCAAAAAATTAAAAATAAAAAAAATAAAACTAAAAAAATAGAGCGCAAAAAATAAAAATAGAGCGCAAAATAAAAAGCAAAAGCATGACGATGGATGGAATGATCATGACATAGATGGGGCATAGTTTTTGTGCGTTTTACGCATCGGAATTGAAGAGATGTTGATGAAGACATGATTTGAAATGGGGAACAGAAATGATATTGCGGATGTTTGATGGTAATGAATTCCAGAGATATGCAGAACTGATATGAAATGAGTTTTTCAGTGTCACGGTACTAAAGCTACGAATATCTAAGGGCTTCATTTCACCCCTGACTGGTCGAGTAGCAACTGCAAAATCAAAAAAGGCCAGTAGATAGGACGGCGTAGCTGTATTGAAGATTTTGCGTAGTAAATTCGCAGCAAAATACTTCGCACGTGCAGTCGTAGTCAACCAGCCAAGCTCACGCCTGTAGCGAGTTATATGCTCCCTCCATTTCAAGCCATAGATGTAACGGATACCTGAGTTGACAAGTGTCTGAAGTCTGTCGTTGACATCCTTCGAGAGATTGTTGTATACAACGCAGCAGTAGTCAATCACCGGAAAAAGAAGCATTTGGATTAGGTGCTTACGCAGACGTAGGTTGGTGCTTTTTCTAAAATAATAGAGACGGTACATAAGAGCACGAACTCGGCGGCAAATATGCGCAATATGCTCATTCCAGTTGAGCTTAGAGTCAAGCATCACACCCAAATTGCGCAATGAAGATTCATAGAGGACAGGGGTGCAACCAATATCGATGAAGTTTCTGGTTACAGAGGGGAGAGAATTGATATAGCGAGGAGAACCTATTACCATGGCTTTCGTCTTACCGACATTGAGCCGAAGTGCATTGCGAGTGGCCCAGCTCATGATGCGGTCTGCATTTGAGCTCATCTTAGCAGAAAAATTGTCGAGCTCCTCAAGAGGACAGCTGATATAGAGCTGAAGGTCATCAGCATACATGATGTGGGAAACATCATGATCAAGACATAGTGTCAGATCGTTAACATAAATGGCAAAGAGCAATGGCCCCAACACAGAGCCCTGAGGTACTCCGGTATTCAGCTCCAGAAACGATGAAAAGTTGCCTTTGTTGTCAACGACCGCTTGCTGACGACCAACCAAATACGACGCTATCCAATTGATTACTGATTTAGAGAAACCATGCTCGAGCAATTTCTGTAGGAGCTTGACGTGACAGACAGAGTCAAAAGCCTTACTAAAGTCAAATAGAAGAAGCAGAGTGACTCGTTTCCTATTTATTCCAAGCCTAATATCGTCAGTGAGCTTCAGTAGGGCTGTTTGAGTGCTGTGTCCACATCGAAAACCAGTTTGAAGAGGATTGAGAAGAAGCCTAGATTCTAAGTAACAAGACATTTGCTGGTATACCAACCACTCAAGTGCTTTAGAGAGAAAACAAAGGAGAGATATTGGGCGAAAATCACTCAAGCTATTCGGGGTATTCACCTTGTTCAGGGCAATTACGGAAGATTTCTTCCATAGTTGCGGAAAGCATGCTTCGCGTAGAGTTTGGTTAAAAACTTTACAGATGATAGGCGCAAGAAAAGGTAGTGCAAGTAATATTATACGCTGCGGAATACCATCAGATCCTCTAGCTTGTGTACTAAAGTGATTTACTGCATCACATATATCAGAGATTTGGAACTCCCTAAATGAGAAACACTCAGCGTTGTTTGATGTGGTCAGGGTACTGAGAAAGTCAGAAACAGAAGGAGTAGCCGGATCATAAGAAACGCTTCTAAAATGTGCATTGAGCTGGTCGATGGAGAACAACGATGAAGTTGATTTTTTCGGTCCTGTGATGCCTAAATGCTGAAGCTCACGCCAGATATCCTTCGGATTAGTCAGCGTTGATAATCGATGATGGTAATAGTTATTTCTGGCTTCCTCAATTGAAGAATGTGCTGAATCTCGAGCTTCTCGGTATAAATACAGATCATGTTCTGTACGAGACCTACGAAAACGCTTATACAAGCGATCTCTCTCTTTGATTAAGACACGATGTTCTGGCATAAACCATGGATGCCTGTTTTTTCCAGGAGTAACAGTTTTGACCGGGGCGAGATTATTGATAGCTGTAGCCACGTGGGATTGCAGGACAGAGACACATCCATGAAGGGGAGCCGACTCAGCGACAGACCAATCCAAACCTCTCAGAAAGTCAATAAGAGACTCAGCGCTAATGGCATTATAGTCACGATAGGTGAATGATGTTAATGAGGGTTTGGGGGTTTGAAGCGCAAGTGTAGCAGCGATAAGATCATGACCGTTGATGAATGGTGACTCAGTCTTCGAGAAGTCTAATATGCGGTCTTGTTCATCTATTAAGCAGAGATCAAGCCAGGTGTCGGAGGTAAGTTTGTGGTGAGTCGCACCGTACGGAACATTGTGGAGTCCATTTTCTGCAATAAACTTGCGAATGAAAACCGCATCATCAGATAAGGAGAGCTGGTCGGCATTAAAATCGCCAAGAATAATCTTAGTGCTGTAGTCATGCATGTAGGTAGTGATTTTGTCTATAAAATCAGTATCTCTAAGAAAAGGCGCGTGTGGTGGTCGATAGACTACAGCGACGAAAAATGGCGGATGACCATTGCCTGTTACTTCACAGAAGAGATATTCTGGCTTGCCTGGTTTACCAGTCCAGACACCATCTGATGAGCAGAGAACAGTGGCAGAAATAGAGTTGTGGATGAAGAGCGCAACACCACCACCGTTCCTATTACGATCGCGCCGAAAAAGAATGTAGTCATGTAAGAAGACAATATTGCTATAATCTGCTACAGGATCAAGCCAGGTCTCAGTAACAGCTATTACATGGAAGAAGTTGTGAGTAGACAGATAGTGATTGATCATTCCCATGTGCGCTCGAATAGAGTTTGCATTAAAGTGGCATACTCTGAGGCCGTGGTTCCGAGACCCGGAAAAACTTGATGTGGATGAAGATGGAGGGTGAGTAGGGATGAGATTAACATGATTGAAAGAATAGTGATGATGAGATGAGTCTAAGCTAAAAAATGATTGAGCTCTTCAGTAGATGAAATGATAGTTGCGTGATCTTCTTTTTTCTTGTTGATGTAGAGACGACCACTGCGTACATAAGTAATGAAACCTTTCTTTTTCGCCTCAGTTCGTGCCTGCAAACGCAGTCTATGTAGGTCTGCAGGAAGCAACTCGTTTATGTTGATGAGTGAGGACGGTAAGGGAGTCGTTATTTTGGCTAATTCAAGCAGTTCGACATTGAGCTGCGACGAGTGCAGTTTTCCCATTTTTATTTTTGCATTAATGAGATTCAGCATCAGATCAGGCGATGACAGGCGTACAATGAGCGGTACAGAGATAGTTTTAGCAGGAGTGTGACTGTCAGACAGCTGAGTGTCAGCAGTAGCATCCGGGGAGGAAGTGGATGGTACATGCTCAGTTATTGTTTTGCTATGCATTCGGCGTACATGCATAATATCACGTTCCAGGAAACCAGGATCGAGAACTTTAAGCGCTGCAAATACAAGGCCTTTCATGGTCGACGTTTCTGTTGTTGTTGGAAGTCCTGTAATTACGAGCTCGTTGGCAACACTGCGTTGTAGGGTACAAAGATTTTGTACATCATTCTCCAGTTTCTTCAAACGGTTAGCAGCAGAAACATCAAGAGCAGGTGGAGCTTGTTTAGCTGTGCTAAGAGCAGCAACCTGCTGACGAAGGCTCAGCTGCTCAGTCTGCACATGTGAAATGGCCTCTTCCGCAGCCGATAAACGCGTTACAAGACTTGGTAACACATCCAGAGATGATAGCCTCTCCTCGATGTTTGTGATCGCCGTTGAATATTCCCCTAGTCTGGCATCAATGGTTGAGCTCAACGTGTTCATACTGCCTTCAAGGTTTTCTAGCCTGGTAAGTTTTTGAAGGATCTGTTGTAAAGGGTCAATTGACGGTGCACTATTGCTCCCATTGAGTGTCTCATCTCTCTGCTTATTAGTATTAGTATTTGCCGCAGAAATGCAAGCTCGACAGGCACTAATAAGCTTGTTTGCTTTGTTGTGAACCTGCTTGAAAGTCGTGCAATTAGGATGGAAGTTGCTATTGCAGTGTTCACATGTAATACATTTCGTTTTTATACTTTTGCTGCAGCCACGACAAATAATGTCCATTTTGTTTTGTGTATCGAGCGCACGAAAGATGTATGTTATGAGTAATGAGAGATAAAAACTAGAATCTACAACACGAAAGTTAAAAATGACAAATGAGCTGAAACGTGAAAAATGGAAAATAAAAAATGAAATGCACGACGTAGTGTCAGTTTATGAAGGCGAGATGCAAGATACAATGATGAATATAAGTGCAAAAATTACAAAAAAATAAATAAATAAATAAATAAATAAAATAAATAAATAAATAAATAAATAAATTAAAAATAAAAAAAAAAAATAAATTTTTTAATAATCACTGGTATAAAAGGCCGCTGCAGTTTAACAGACACACAGTTATGAATAAAAACAAGAAAAAAACAAGAAAAACAAGAAAACAGCATTAAAAAGTGTTAAAAATAGCCTGCTGCTTATGATCTATGAAAGTAGTGATCAAGACCTTAACTAGGTCAGACAAGCCGGCAAAGCAGGGGCCTTTTACACCCGTTTACACAGTAGTATAAAACGCAAGCAGTCAGACTTAATAAAATATCAAACGTATAATCTATTCAGTTAAAAACTATAGATCGGCAGAGATGGTGGTTATTAAATAGAAAAAAATGAAATTTTTGTAAATGAAAGAGTGAGCGGCCAGATAATTATTAAAAATTAGTTAATTAGAAAGATCAGAAACGCTATGCAATATATATAAAAATAGAAAGAAAAATAAATAAAAGAAAATTAAAAATTGTACAATTAGTAAAAATGGCAGTTTCAGCTACTTTAGTATAATAAAATTAAATTAAAAAGAAAACGCAGGTCAAACAAATTAAAAGCAATTAAAATTAAAACAAGTTAAGTAGCAGTGGCCGGCAAGGTAGATCGCGGGTAAATGATCAAGCTCACACTCGCGCTCGCACTCGCACTGCGCGAGGTGTGTTGCGCAGGATGACAGGCAAAACGCTGACTCACGCAAGAATGCCTATGGGCATAAAACAGCTGATGAAAGTGGTGAGCAAGGCAGCATATGATGGCGCACACAGCTGGTCACGTCCTCTCAGCTGATTAAATGCAGGTAGCGGGACAACACAGCAGATAGTGAGGCAGCAAGCCAATAAGCTGATCGGACAGCGACCGGTGCACTGCGCGTAATGCAGCCTATAGGTTGCGGCAGTGCAGCGGCACAGAGGCGGGTGCCGTCGCAGTGTGATGAAGCGGTGCCAAAAAGGTGCGAAGCTGACGATGCTGTGAGCTGCAGTTGTGTAAATTGAGTGATTGAGTGTGTTGCGTGTGCCGAGTGCTTGACGTGTTGAGGTTAGGGCGTCTGCGTGTAGAGGAAAAGGTCCCCGGCACATAAAACTGGAGCGCGATGCCTCCAGTTTTTGGGCTGGGAGCTTGAGTGCCGCCTGGGGCTCCTTTTCCTGCAATGATTTGACTCCGAGGAGTAAAAACTTTATTAGTGATGCTGAATAATGCGAGAGCTCAAGCAGAACCCGTCTACACTTACCGCCAAAAATTTGGAGAGACGAAGATGTAAAGACAGAGTCGGAGTGACAGAGACATAGAGACAGAGTCGCAGATACAGAGACGTAGAGACAGAGACATAGAGGCAGGGATGTAGATACAGAGACGTAGAGACAGGCGCATGGAGTCCTGGAGGCGGAGACGTAGAGACAGAGACGTGGAAACAGAGGCGTGGGGCAGAGACGTTGAGACAGAGTTGGAGAGACAGAGACCTAGAGACAGAGACGTGAAAAGAGAGAGAGAGCAATTAAAGACAGAAGCGTAGAAACAGGAACCTAGAGACTGTGACGTAGATATAGCCACGTAGACACGGAGGCGTAGAGACAGAGACGTGAATACAGAGACATAGAGACAGGGATGCAGATACAGAGACGTTGAGATAGACGCGTAGAGATAGATACATAGAGACGGAGACGTAACGAGAGAGTCGGAGTGACAGAGACATAGAGACAGAGTCGCAGAGACAGAGACGTAGAGACAGAGACGTAGAGGCAGGGATGTAGATACAGAGACGTAGAGACAGGCGCATGGAGTCCTGGAGACGGAGACGTAGAGACAGAGACGTGGAGACAGAGACGTGGAGACAGAGACGTGGGGACAGAGACGTTGAGACAGATTTAGAGAGACAGAGACGTGGAGACAGAGACGTGAAAAGAGAGAGAGCAATTAAAGACAGAAGCGTAGAAACAGGAACCTAGAGATTGTGACGTAGATATAGCCACGTAGACACGGAGGCGTAGAGACAGAGACGTGAATACAGAGACGTAGAGACAGGGATGCAGATACAGAGACGTAGAGATAGACGCGTAGAGACAGATACATAGAGACGGAGATGTAAAGACAGAGTCGGAGTGACAGAGACATAGAGACAGAGTCGCAGATACAGAGACGTAGAGACAGAGACGTAGAGGCAGGGATGTAGATACAGAGACGTAGAGACAGGCGCATGGAGTCCTGGAGGCGGAGACGTAGAGACAGAGACGTGGAAACAGAGGCGTGGGGCAGAGACGTTGTGACAGAGTTGGAGAGACAGAGACCTAGAGACAGAGACGTGAAAAGAGAGAGAGAGCAATTAAAGACAGAAGCGTAGAAACAGGAACCTAGAGACTGTGACGTAGATATAGCCACGTAGACACGGAGGCGTAGAGACAGAGACGTGAATACAGAGACGTAGAGACAGGGATGCAGATACAGAGACGTTGAGATAGACGCGTAGAGACAGATACATAGAGACGGAGACGTAACGAGAGAGTCGGAGTGACAGAGACATAGAGACAGAGTCGCAGAGACAGAGACGTAGAGACAGAGACGTAGAGGCAGGGATGTAGATACAGAGACGTAGAGACAGGCGCATGGAGTCCTGGGGACGGAGACGTAGAGACAGAGACGTGGAGACAGAGACGTGGAGACAGAGACGTGGGGACAGAGACGTTGAGACAGAATTAGAGACACAGAGACGTGGAGACAGAGACGTGAAAAGAGAGAGAGCAATTAAAGACAGAAGCGTAGAAACAGGAACCTAGAGATTGTGACGTAGATATAGAAACGTAGACACGGAGGCCTAGAGACAGAGACGTGAATACAGAGACGTAGAGACAGGGATGCAGATACAGAGACGTTGAGATAGACGCGTAGAGACAGATACATAGAGACGGAGACGTAAAGAGAGAGTCGAAGTGTCAGAGACATAGAGACAGAGTCGCAAAGACAGAGACGTAGATACAGAGACATAGAGGCAGGGATGTAGGTACAGAGACTTAGAGACAGGCGCATGGAGTCCTGGAGGCGGAGACGTAGAGACAGAGACGTGGGGACAGAGGCGTTGAGACAGATTTAGAGAGACAGAGACGTGGAGACAGAGACGTGAAAAGAGCGAGAGCAATTAAAGCCAGAAGCGTAGAAACAGGAACCTAGAGACTGTGACGTTGATATAGCCACGTAGACACGGAGGCGTAGAGACAGAGACGTGGATACAGAGACGTGGAGACAGAAACTTAGAAACGAATCGTAGAGACAGAAACGTAGAGATAGGGACGCAGAGACAGTATCATGGGACAGGCGCGTAGAGACAAAGACATAGAGACGGTGACATGGAGACAGAGACGTGGTGACAGAGACATTGAGACACGCGCGTGGTGACTGAGACATAGACGTGGAGACGGAGACGTGGAGACAGAGACGTGAAGACGGACATGTGGAGACAGGGACGTGGAGACCGTGACGTAGAGACAGAGACGTAGGGACAGGGAAGTAGCGACAGAGTTGGGCACAAGCAAAATTAGAAGTTTCGGAAACTGAGAATGTTACATATTTTTTGTCAAAGGTGGATGCTTGAAAATATCGGGGTGCACCAAAAAAAAAGTTATGCAATTTGCAGGAAAAATCTAAACGTGAAAAAATACGTCAAAATCATGGTTTTTCTCATATAATATTGAAAATAACTTCTTAACGATGCGTTTTAGAGAAAATATTTGTAGGACCAAAGTTGTTCCCCATGAAATTTTCTACAAGGTAGAGTTGAATCAAAAACTGGAAATGCAATAATTATATTGCAAAATAGCAATAAACGCGCAAAAAAAGCATGAAAAATAGGGTATTTTTGAAGCACTTGTAGAATTGTTAAGGGCCGGTCCTATCCTTTTGAAAATTTGTATGTAAGTACTTCAAAGCAATATAAATAAAGCCCCCAAAGCTGATTTCGATCAGTCGAATAGTTTTTGCACAACTCTTTTGTTAACTAAACTCGGTGGAAAAAAACACTATTTTTTTGCATTAATGCCAGAGCCAAACCGATTATTTCAAATCGGTCCTGATTTTTTTACGTACTCATAATGTTCCCAACTATCGCGTGGCATCATCAGAATATCAATTTTATAATTATTAACAACTTTTTAAGCAATTTTAAATGCTCGGAAATTTTTTTCCTTATAAATAATTATTTTTACGCTGCCATTTTGCAAGTAAAAAAATATTATAAACACACATAAAGAAAGTTCTTGCAATCGCCTTTCATTTAAAATCACGCTGGTCTCGATTCAACGTATAGATCGTCAGATATAAGTCTCCAAAGATGACTCGTGTTTATCGTTAAACTATTTGCTTTTTAACAACAATCAAAATTGGTCTTGTTAGGATATTACAAGAACTCTTTTTATACAAATTTCTGAATTCATTGGACACGTTATTTTAGTAATAAAAAAATAATAAACATTGCGAAGTTGGATGTCGGGGCATGAAATTCAGGTATAGGAGAATTCCGAAACCGCGCCTTCAAAATGAACGCGTGATCTAAACTTGTCGTATCTCGGCTTCTATAACTCCAAATGAGATCATTTTTTTTTTTAAATCGATATGCCGAAATGAGAGGAATACGATTAGGTAGGCTTCGACCCCCAATTATTAACCGTTATTGTCATGTTGTTGTTAAAATAAATTATTATTTTTAAATGTTGCAAAAAATTTTATATTAATAAAAATATCGCTGAAGAGTGAACATTATTAACTGTAGACATGTATTAGTTTAAATAATTTTGCATTAACTATACTTTTATAAATAAAAATTTTATTTTTATTTCTTTTTTTCTTAATGTAAAGTAGGTATGAGAAAAAACAAAAAGAATAATTTTGTAACCGTTATTTATTAAATATATATATATATATATATATATATATATATATATATATATATATATATATATATATATATATATATATTTGCCATTATCTCATCATCATCATTATCACTCTCGCAGACAGAATCATCCTCAAGATCATCCAGAACTGGGCTCTCTATCTCAATATTAGTAGCTGTATTATGGCGTGAGCTATAGCTGTAATTTTTGGTTCATAACTTCTTGTGCTGGACTTTTTTTTTTAATATAATTTCATCTAATAAAATTTTCAAAGTTTCGGGTATACAATTATTGACATTCTCAAGAAAACAATCTGGAGCGGGATACGAATTTACGTCATAAACTACTGATCTAATATCTTCAAAAATTATTTAAAACAGTTTTAAGCAGTCGTATACGCTCTTCCTTCTCGTTGTTTTTTTTTTTTTATACCAATTTTCTGTCAAAATTTTACTACCCATGTCACTAAAAGTTAAAATAGGCCCGTCTTTAGACGAATGTATTATAATGTCATTTCCAAAAGAATTAAATAAATGTTTTTTTAGATATTTCATGCTGGCCCATTCGTCGTTATCAAAATTTTGCAGTATTGCTTTTATACTAAATTGACATTCTTCCTTATTTGCAAGAATATATTCACTTATGAATTTAGCAGTTTTCGCAGTATTTGAATCTTCGACTTCATTACTCTTTTTAAGTGTGTTATACAACTCCTTATTACAATTATCGTGATATCTTGCGCCTACATTTTTCAAATCAATCACAGGAGTAATGCGGGAAATCACAGTAATACATAACTTATGCGTAGAATTATTAAAGTTATTCAAAAGAGTTTGTTTTACATCACTACTGTGAACCATTCGAATGATATTTCGCTGTTTTGCAGAATACTTTTTCTGTATTTCTATAAATGTATCCGATGCATCTTCTCCACATATAAAGTATCGGTTTTTAAAATCGAATTCCGCAACAGAACGAGTTGCCGGTAATGTTGAGGCTTCTAACTTACGTATTTGGGCTAAAATTTTTGGCTCATTTGTATAAGTCTTCGCACAACTCTCATGAACAGTAATAGAACAATATCTCCTCAATTTCAAATGTTTTCCATCCTGTCTTCTGATACTTGCTTGTATATAATTTTTTATAGTTTGTTGTTGCACTTGACGTGTCTTGTCGTTACTCGTGTAAGGTTTGTCGCATAAAATACAGATTCCAGTATCTTCGTCCATTCTACTCTGTAATAATATAAAAGTTTATTTTATTACAATCGTTCTTGCTAACGAAAATTATATATAACGAATAAATAACAGATATAGAAAATACATATAATACATTTAAATTTTATCTCAGACATAAATTGTAACATTAGTTGTCAGTTATATATTCACGATGAAAAATTCTAATTATGAGATAAATGAGACATCTAGTGTTTAGATATAAAAGTTAGGGAAATATAAGATTGACTCTATGTCTACAATTTCTCGCAATACTAATAAAATAAAATAAAATAAACTAATACTTCGAAAAGCTTGAAATAAATTAACAGATGCTCCGAATCTCCAAACTGGCACTATTTATCACAGCTTTTAAACTATAAACTATACAATATTTTCGATGATTCTTCGTTCTAAAACTCGTCTTTCAGGCCGATGATACTCGCACGAGAACACTTCCAAAACTGGCTACCTTCCCTACGACGGAGGCAACCTTTTATGTTCCAACCGTATACCTGCGCACAAAGGATATGTAACGGTCGAAATACGTTCTGCTATATGTAGAGGGGGGCAATTCCCTCTCAACTGGCTAAATTTACAGTAAGATTATAAAATTTTGACCTGGTCCTTTAACCTGGCGGAATTACTCGTTCGATGGTCGCCGTAATGACTTTATTGTCCCTACAATACATTAAAATCCCGGTGAAAATTTAAGGTCTTCTCAAATCTTAAGTATGCAAGATATTATATATCACAATAATAATTGTCTGTAATTTGTACAAAAGGTCCAATGAGACAAATTACGGGAAATTCAGTCATTACGTGTCCTATCTGCAAACGCATTATACCAGGTACCATTATTTAAACTAATAGTGTGGATAGTGCAAAATTATTTAAATTAATACATGTCTACAGTTAATAATGTTCACTCTTCAACGATATTTTTAATAATATAAAATTTTTTGCAACATTTAAAAATAATAATTTATTTTAACAACAATATGACAATAACGGTTAATAATTGGGGGTCGAAGCCTACCTAATCGTATTTCTCTCATTTCGGCATATCGATTTAAAAAAAAATGATCACATTTGGAGTTATAGAAACCGAGATACGACAAGTTTAGATCACGCGTTCATTTTGAAGGCGCGGTTTCGGAATTCTCCTTTATCTGAATTTCATGCCCCGACATCCAACTTCGCAATGTTTATTGTTTTTTTATTACTAAAAGAACGTGTCCAATGAATTCAGAAATTTGTATAAAAAGAGTTCTTATAATATCCTAACAAGACCAATTTTGATTGTTGTTAGAAAGCAAATAGTTTAACCATAAACACTCGTCATCTTTGCAGACTTATATGTGACGATCTATAAGTTGAATCGAGACCAGCGTGGTTTTAAATGAAAGGCAATTGCAAGAACTTTCTTTATGTGTGTTTATAATATTTTTTTACTTGCAAAATGGCAGCGTAAAAGTAATTATTTATAAGGAAAAAAATTTCCGAGCATTTAAAATTGCTTAAAAAGTTGTTAATAATTATAAAATTGATATTCTGATGATGCCAGGCGATAGTTGGGAACATTATGAGTACGTAAAAAAATCAGGACCGATTTTAAATAATCGGTTTGGCTCTGACATTAATGCAAAAAAATAGTGTTTTTTTCCACCGAGTTTAGTTAACAAAAGAGTTGTGCGAAAACTATTCGACTGATCAAAATCAGCTTTGGGGGCTTTATTTATATTGCTTTGAAATACTTACATACAAATTTTCAAAAGGATAGGACCGGCCCTTAACAATTCTACAAGTGCTTCAAAAATACCCTATTTTTCATGCTTTTTTTGCGCGTTTATTGCTATTTTGCAATATAATTATTGCATTTCCAGTTTTTGATTCAACTCTATCTTGTAGAAAATTTCATGGGGAACAACTTTGGTCCTATGAATATTTTCTCTAAAACGCATCGTTAAGAAGTTATTTTCAATATTATATGAGAAAAACCATGATTTTGACGTATTTTTTCACGTTTAGATTTTTCCTGCAAATTGCATAACTTTTTTTTTGGTGCACCCCGATATTTTCGTTTTATATGTTATGGAGAAGCTATAGCCAAAAAAGATAATCTACGTCAGAACGCATCCATGTGAAAGTCTACTGCTCCTGGCCTACAGTGCATTCATAGTTTATGCACTTGTTTTTTCGTCTCGTGCTTCTTAAATTCTAGTAGTGGTACGATGGTGCTGTGCAGGGACGTAAAGTGGCATTGCGCCCATGTTGCGTATATTATTTTTTAAACCAGACTGAGCCCAAATTTTACTTTTTGGTGCCTGTTTAACCGGCGCAGAGTAACCGATTCTCGACTTAGAGAGCAAAGTAGGTACTTTGTCCCCGCTAATCAGGTATGGACAACGAGATTTTGTGCTCCGAGTTTCAAAAAGCTTTTTTTTCTTCCTGTCGTAGTGACTTCTTCTTCAGCATCCGTGTAACAACACTGTTAATGCTGGTCAGCTCTTTAATAATCGGGTTGCAGTCCCTTCCATTAGTAAGTAGTATTTCACTGTTTTACTACTTTCGACGATCCTTATAGCTACTTTCTTTTCATATTAGAGTGACTAGCTGGCTTCCAGACCCATATGAGGCTTGGTCGATTTATCCACATGGGTGATCCAAGGATCGTGGTTGCTACACTAAGTAAATTACCAATTATCTATCTAAATAGTTGAGGACGAACTTTGGAGGCAAAATGAAATGATCTTATTTCTTTATGGCAACGTTTCGTTGGCTTAGTACGCCAACCTCATCAGGCCGAAATTATAAACGTATGATATATACATTTATAATTTCGACCTGATGAGGTTGGCGTACTAAGCCAACGAAACGTTGCCATAAAGAAATAAGATCATTTCATTTTGCCTCCAAAGATCGTCCTCAACTATTTAATACAAAAATGGATGGCGTTATACCTTCAACAATTATCTATCGTTTAAAAATATGTATCTAATTTTTCTGTTTAATGGGGTCATACATAGAAGATAAGAAAAATATTTGCTTCAGGAAATCATATATTTCCAACTCTTAGATCCTTAAGTGCATGAATTTCAAGTATTTTAAGACCTGTCCTATACAATTTATTGAATACTTTTGTCTTTTAATTGCATCAGAGCATTCTAGGCCTTCTGGGATTTCCATATAGGTGTTCTCTTCTATTTGCCATTCAGAAATGCGGTCTTGTTTAAGTCCTATTTGCTTGCGTATGCCAGTACCGATCTAGTCCAGGACAGTCTGGATACTGGTGAAAATGTTTCACTCAGATCATAATTATTTTGGTCCTTAAAGCCTCTGATCACCAATCTTGCTTTATATCTAATCTCGTCTATTTATTTCTTTTTCTTTAGTATCCATTTCGAATATATTACATTTGGTCTTTCTCCATCTACTGGGCTTTTTGGCCTTTCTACTAGTTTCCATACTTTATTGTCATTCATTGATTTAAGTTCTTCTTTAACCTCTTGATTCCATTGATCTCGTTCATCAGTACACATTGCTTCTCTATAGTTCGCTAGTTCTTCATTCAATTTGGCAACTAATGCACATGTTGTTTCTTGTTCTGAGTGTTCTAATTTCTTTTTTACATTTTCTGTTTGTTTCTTATCTATAGGTCTGTTCTTTCTCGACCTTCCTCTCATTATTTTAATCTCTCCCTCCGAAATTGATATTTTGTTATTCTCTTTTATTTTCTCATCTATTTTCTCAGCAAATTTCAGTAGCCAGCTGTCCTTGTCTATATTCGTATCTACTGGTTCCCAATTCTTAATATTGCTCTTACTGTATTTGTCTCCAAATCTAATTTATCATTAAATTTTACATCACTACTTTCAAAGTACTTACCTTCTTCCGGACAATACAATACATAACCATCCGATTTGTATCCAACTACAACTACTCTCTTTGCCATTTTACTGAATTTGGGACCATTCTTTCTTTGTATTTTAAAATACGCCAGTGCTGCAAACCTTTTCAACTAATTTAGGTTTCCTTTATAATCTGGATTAACCTTTTCTATAGGTGACACCATGTCATTTGACCTATGTGGTAATCTATTATATATGTACACTGCTGCTTCTAGAGCAAGATCCCACATGTTTTCTGGTAGACCAGAATCGAAAGTCAAGGTTCTGGTTTTCTTTTGGATTGTTTGACTGAACCTTTCTGCGGTGCCATTATATGCAGAAGTGTCTGGGCAGGCCAATTGTAGTTCTGCTCCATACTTTGCTAACACTTCTATTGTATGACCTCCTGTAAACTCTGTATCTTGATCTACTCTTAGATAACAGAATTTTTCATCTCTACCTAGTAGATTTCTCGCAACTAATAACCATGTCCAGATATTGTCTAGTTTGATCCTTTGATTTTATAGGATATGCCATAGCTAATCTAGAAAAGTCGTCAATAAATACTACTATATATTTGTATCATTTAGGATACGTAGTAGGACTGATTGAACCCATAGTGTTCGCATGAACTATGTAATAGTCTCATTGCTCTCTGCCTTATCTTATTAAACGGTCGTTTCTTTAGGTTAGAAATGAGGCATATTTCACAATCTAATATTGTCTCGACTAACTTTACCTTGTCAAACTTGTCTATATTTTTATTTTTCGATTGTGACTCCTTCAAGTAGGGCAGTGATGCAGGTCCAAGTCTTATGTGCCAAAGCATAGCTTGATTACTTATTTGCTTCTGATTAAAGCTTCCGCTCGAATCTAGTTTGGAATTGCTTTCTGTTATTTCTGGGTTATTATTAGTTCCACGTATCTGTCTGTCAGTTATCGTATCTATAAAGTTCATGTGTTGTTATCATTACTAAATCCTACTATACCAACTGCTTCCTCCGATTTAATGATCAAATAATCGTTTTTATTAGCACATCTAGTGACTTTCCATTTCTATTTTTGTTTCTATCTATATTATTTTGAATGTTTGCTTTTAGAACATTTGGCTTCTCAGACTTTTTTCATTTTCTTTTTGTTGTCTTTCGTTATTGTTGAAATTTTTTCCACGTCCTCCTCTTCTACAATGACTTTTTCTACTACACAGGCAGACACAAAAAAAGTGGTCTGTCACAGAACACTGACTATCATATTCTTATGTATTTTGACGTGCTGAACACGAATCAACTCTCAGTTTGGTTCCATCAGCCACTGATTTTGCGTAAATTATACCATAAAAGCGGAAAATTGCGGAATACTGGATTTATGAAGTCCATCAGTGAATAGTACAAGGTATTCGAATCCAGTTGAGTCATATTCCCATGTATTTTGACTCGCTGAATAAGAATACACTGTCCATTCGATCCTTTTATCCTCTGATTTTGTTCAAATCACTGTAAGTGACTGAAAATTGCGGAAAAATGTAGAAAATTGTGGAAAACTGTTATCATGAATATCATCAGTGGTATTCCTAAACACTTTAACCTTAAACCCTTAAACTCTAAAACCCTTAAACCTTAAAACCATCATGCAGTTTCTTAAATGTTAATGAAAAAAAAGTTATTTATACTTTTTTGCGTTTATAGCAAACCCTTTTATTTTCAAACGATCCGATCTATGTAATGGGTCTCTGACTCTTTTAATACCTCTATTTTAAGTTTCTCTTTTTAACATCCAACAGTAGTCCGTCATCATATTTACATCCCACACGCCTTGGTATCTTCTCTCCATTACTTTCAAATCTTGATAAAAACGTTCACCTTACTCCTCACCGTAATCACCTAAGTTGTCTGGAAAGTACTGCAGATGAGAATGCAGAAAATGCAATTTAACACTCATCAAACAACCTAAACGTTGGTAGAGTTATCGAGCAAACCATTGACAAGTTCTTCATAGTCGTGACTTTTATGATTTCTTAAAAAGTTTCCAGCAATACTTTTAAAACTCAACCAGGCTTTCGATCTCATTCATGTAATATATAAAATTTTGATCTTTGAACATTTTACGGATTTGTGGACCATCGAAAATACCTTCTTTTATATTGGCATCACTGACTTTTTCAAACTGCTTATGTAAATGTATGAGACATTGCCTTTGTTTATCCAAAGCTTTCGTGAATTGTTTCATTAGGCCTAGCTTTATGTGCATGGAGGAAGAAAAATTTGTGACTCTTCGATCAATGGTTCTCGAATAACGTTGTGACTACCTCGATTCAGTGCATTTCTATTTTGCCATTCTGTTTGTTTGTAATGCTTCATACGATCCCTACTATCCCATAAGCACAAAAAGCATGGGAACTCAGTGAATCCTGCCTGCTGTTCTAGTACTATAGAAATGATTTTTAAGTCCCCGCCAACCTGCCATTTGTGATCTGCATAATTAATTAATTTTTTCTAAGGCGTATTTCATATTTTTATAAGATTTTTTGAGCTTAGTAGAGCGAGGTATTGGAATGCTCGCGTACTTCTTCCCGCTGTGTAACAGAACTGCTTTTAAGCTACGTTGCGAAGAATCTATGAAAAGTCTCCATTCATTGCGTTGATATACGTTTGCTTTCATTCATTTAGCAGACCTCTAATGTCCTCACAATATACTAACTTTTTATCTTCATCGAGAGAAAAATATTTTCGTAACTGTTTTTCCTGCTCTCTATATATGAAAGATTTAGTCCCTGGTTGTGCCAAGCCACGCGTTATAAGTACTGAGGACGTAAATCCAATAACTTTCGATACACCAGTATCTCGGATAAAATCGCTTAACTGCTTTTGATTGAAGGATTTTCGAAATCGTTTCTCTCCAGCCGGAACGTGCCCGTCATTGCTTTCATTTACTTTACGTGCACTGATTTGGGTTTGCTCGCTTTCGCCTTCTGCGTATTCCTCAATACATGTTATCTTCGTGTAAATTTCTTTCCTTTGTACCTTGCTTATATACTTCCATAGATTCATGACCATCTAAAGAACTTTCTTTTATTTTCTCTTCATTGGACGCATTCACATATGATTTGAAAACTGGTTTCGTGATTGAAGATGTGCTTGAGTAATTGAATCTTTGATTTAATGTTTGTATTGAAACCATTTACCTCATTCGTGTAAATTTATCATATTTTAACTTTTTCTATCGATTGAACACCTGCAGCTAACTACTACACATGCCTTGTGGAGCCCACGTTGTGTCTTTTGTAAGAATTTCTATGCATTGAAGAAAATGTCTCTATTCGCATTTTTAATAAATCTTCGGTATTTTTTCTACCTCAAACTGACCACACAAGTAATAAAGAATATTGAGATCTTTATCACACTTCTGATTTACGATAAGGTTTTTTGTAGCATTGTACCTAACACAAACCAAGTCATAAACGTGTGAAAAAAAGATACATTGCTTATACCTCCACCCCGAGTACCTCCACGCGGTGATGGTGGGCAACAGTATCTTTTGCAAATTTTTTGTTTTTTTTTTATCCAGTTTTGTTTTAAAATTCTGGCAAGATCTCTGAGAAGTCTTAACCCGTCATGTCAGGTACAAGCAATGTATCTTTTACGATGCAGGAACTCGAAAATCCAGTATCGGTGGCTGGTCAGGGTGAGCAAGCGGGCCCGCAGACATCGTTATTATGTGACCGCAGCTCTTCACAGGTGGGCGACTTGGCCTGTGTTAGATACAATGCTACAAGCAGCCTTATCGCAAATCACAAGTGTAATAAAGATCGAAATATTTTTTGCTACTTGTGTGGTCAATTTGAGGTTCAAAAATACCGAAGATTTATTACGAATGTGAATAGAGAGATTTTTCTTGAATATTTTGGCGTAGATATCCTTCCAGAAGACACAACGTAGGCCCCACAAATCATGTGTAGCACTTGTTTGCAGATGTTAAATCGATGGAAAAAATTTAAATGTGATAAAAGAGGGATAAAATTTTAAAATTTTCGATACCAACTAGATGGCGCCAACCACAAACAATCGAGGACTGCTACTTTTGCATGAGCGTGGTTTGTGGTTTCACCGCAAAGACTAAATCAAAAATAAATTACGCAAGCGTATGTTCAATGACGAAACAAGTTTTGAAATTACACGTCAATGCGCCCGATAAAGAAAAAATAGAAGAAAGTTTGTTTGATGGTCATGAATCAATGGAGGTAGATGAACAAGATGATAAAGAAAGCGATTTAGATGAAGATGACATCGAAGCAGATAATATTGAGGAATACGAAGATGAAGAGACCTAAAGCGAGCAAACCGAAGACAGTGTAAGTGAAGTAAACGGAAGCGATGACGAGTACGTTCCAGTTGCTAAGAAACCAGATCAAAAACCCTTTAATCAGAAGGAGTTAAGCGAATTTATCCGAGATACTGGTGCACCGAAAGATATTGGAGAATTTATGGCCTCAGTACTTATAAGGCGAGGCTTGATACAACTAGGGACAAAATTTTCCATATATAGAGAGCGGGAAAAAGAATTCTGGAAATATTTTACTCTTGATGAATATAAAAAGTTAGTGTATTGTGTGGACGTTAGAAGTCCGTTAAATGAAATGAAAGCAAACGTATATCAACCCAATGAATGAAGACTTTTCATAGATTCTTCATAACGCAGCTTAAAAGCAGTTCTGGTACACAACGGAAAAACGTACCCGAACATTCCAGTAGCTCACTAAAATAAACTCAACGAATTTTATGAAAATATGAAATACGTCTTAGAAAAAATTAATTATGTCGATCACAAGTGGCAAGTTTGCGGGGATTTAAAAATCATTTCTATCATACTAGGACAGCAGGCAGGATTCACTAAGTTTCCATGTTTTTTGTGCTTATGGGATAGTAGGGATCGTGTGAAGAATTAAGAACAAAAAGAACGGACAAATAGAAATGCACTGAATCTGGGTAGTCACAAAATTATTCGAGAACCATTGATTGAACCGTCAACAATTCTTCTTCCTCCATTGCATATAAAGCTAGGCCTAATGAAACAATTCACAAAAGCTTTGGACAAGCAAGGGCAATGTTTCATATATTTACGTAAGTAGTTTGAAAAACTCAGTGATGCCAAGGATAAAAGAAGGTATTTTCGATGGACCGCTAATCCGTAAAATATTTGAAGATCAAAACTTTATACATCACATGCAGGAGATAGAAAAATCAGCCTGGTTGAGTTTTAAAAGTAGTGCTGAAATCTTTTTAGGAAATCATAAAAGTTACGACTGTGAAGAACTTGTCAATGGTTCGATAACTACCAACGTATAGGTTGTTTGATGAGTGTTAAATTGCATCTTTTGCATTCTCATTTGGAGTACTTTCCAGACAATTTATGTGATTACAGTGTAGAGCAAGCTGAAAGTTTTCATCAAGATTTGAAAGTAATGGAGAGAAGATACCAAGGCGTGTGTTGTGTAAATATGATGGCGGACTACTGTTGTATGTTAAAGAGAGAAACTGAAAATAAAGGTATTAAAAGAATCAGAGACCCATTGCACAGATCGTTTGAGGATAAAAGGGTTCGCTATAAACGAACAAAAGTATAAATAATTTTTTTTTTCATTAACATTTAAGAAACTGCACGATGGTTTTAAGGGTTAAGAGTTTAAGGGTTAAGGGTTTAAGGATTAAGGGTTTAAGGATTAAGGGTTTAAGGGTTAAGGGTTAAGGGTTTAAGGGTTAAGGGTTAAGGTTAAGGGTTAAGGGTTTAAGGGTTAAGGGTTTAAGGGTTTAAAGGTTTAAGGGTTTAAGGGTTAAGGATCAGGGTTAAAGGTTTAAGGGTTTAAGGGTTTAAGGGTTTAACAGTTATGGGTTAAGGATTTAAGGGTTAAGAGTTTAAGGTTTAAGGATTAAGGGTTTAAGGGTTTAAGCTTTATGAGTTAAGTGTTTAAGGGTTTAAGGATTTACGGGCTTAACGGTTAAGGGTTTAAGGTTAAAGGGTCTAGGAATAACACTGAGGATACTCATGATATCAGTTTTCCACAATTTTCTGCATTTTTCCGCAATTTTCAGTCACATACAGTGATTTGCACAAAATCAGAGGATAAAAGGATCGAATGGACAGTGTATTCTTATTTAGCGAGTGAAAATACATGGGAATATGACTCAACTGGATTCGAATACCTTGTACTATTCACTGATGGACTTCATAAATCCAGTTTTCCGCAATTTTCCGCTTTTATGGTATAATTTACGCAAAATCAGGGGCTGATGGAACCAAACGGGCAGTGGATTCGTGATCAGCACGTCAAAATACATAAGGATATGATAGTCAGTGTTCTGTGACAGACCACTTTTTTTGTGTGTCTGTGCTATTGTCTCCTCTGGATTTAAAACGCTTACTTTTCTGTGGGCTTTCATTATAGGGATTAGAACGTTTGCTACCTCTACCCCCTCCTCTGATAAAAATTCTACCGCCTCTACCTAGACTATTATAATTTGAGTTACTGTACCTCCTACTTCCGAAGCTAGAGCCAGGGTCACCACCTCTGCTTTTATATGGACAGTCCTCAGGCTTATGTCCCTCGAACCTCTTACAATGATAACATATTGTGTTGGAGTTCGTACGCTCTTTTGCAATGTGTCCTATGTCTCCACAGATGGAACACTGTTCGTCTTTTATACTTTTTACAGTTGTAACAGCTGCAGCAGCATTTAATTTAGCTTTTCAATTTCGGACAGTCAATACTCTCACCTTTATTATCTTGGTCAGGAATTCAATTGTTTTAATTTGAAGAATCCCTTGCATTATTGCATTATAAAATGCATCTCTTATTCCTTTTTCCGAGAGTATACTTTCTCCTGATATATTATCATGTACTCTGACTAACTCTTCAAACTTGTCTGTAAATTCGGAGGCATTTTTCTTATTGGGGTTATATGTCTAACTGTACAACTGCCTTCTGATTGCTACGGTGGTTGCATTTACTTCACTATTTTTAATCTCTTTTAATATTTCCAAGATCTTAATGGGATCAGTCTCATCTACAATTTTATTATAGTATTCTAGTTCTGTTCTACTAATAATAATGTCTCTAACATTAAATCTGTCCTGTTCTAATTTCTGCTTATCTACCCTATCTAATTGTTCTTTCTCTATCACATACAATAAATTCTTTGATCTAAGTTCTGAATTAAGATAGTCTGAAAAATGTTCAAACTCAGCTTTAAGATTTAATTTATATTCTCTTTTCACATTATTTTCCTTATTCTAAATTTCAACTTTAATTGTTACCTTTAAATTTACTGATTCTTTAATTTTCGTGATATCAATAACATTAGAATATGTTTTTAATTCTAAAGGTTCTCTTTTATTATTAATTGTAATTTCTACTTTCTCCTTACTTTTCCTATCTATAACTTCTCTATTCATTTCGGTTGAGTTTATTACATCTTTCTCATCTATTTCGCACACATCACTCCATTCATTTACCTGTGTTTCCAGTGATACCCAATGACAAAACACAATTTTAATTTTTCTTTTATTTCGTTTCAGGACTTCTCTTGCTGCTAAGCTGCAGCATTGCTCATTTCTATAAATTTATCTAATTGATTTTTGAGACCTATTTCAACAAAATTTTATTACTATTATGTATTGTAACGGGCGTCGATATAAGTTATGAGAATCACGTATACTGCGTTGCGAGATTCGAATCTCGCGCGCTTGTACTTATCATGAGTGATAGCGCACCACGCGGCGCGCGAATGAGGCAGATGGAGAAGAAGACGAAGCCGCCGCACCGCTACCGATGCGACGCCGCGGCCATGATGTTGATTCTCGCCGTGACACGAGAAAGTAGTCCCACGTGTCGGTGCTTGTTATCCCGTGTAGTGTAAGTGTGAGAGAGAGTGTGCCGCGCCCCAACCGTCGCCGCCAGCGCGCAGCCACCAATAGCGAGAGAGCGAGAGTGAGAGAGACGGCCTGTCCGAGAAGGACGGGGACAGTGAGGCTTGCTCCATCCCCGCCCCTCCCTGCAGCGGTGGCACGCGTTCCAGAGGAGAAGAGCGAAAGAGATAACGGCTATGGCTGGCCAGCCCGCGAGCGTAAGTCGGCTTTAGATCTTTGCATTGTTGTTGCCGCCGCTAATCGGCGGCCGCGACCGTGCGTGAGTTATACAGTCTCGGACTGTGCGTACTCGATTGGTTGTTATTGTCCGGGTTCGCGCCCCTTAGCGCGATCAATTGCTTGAATAAACCCCTTTAATTTTTATCTTAGCTGTCGAGTCACGCCTTTTATTTAGCGCGCCTAATCTATGCATGTTTTCCGAATACCGCCCTCTACCCGTTTCAGCAACTGCAGCTAGTCGCAGATCTTGCCTCCTAGAGGAGCATCGGTAGCGGGAGTAAGTATTTGATAAGCCGCTTGGAGGTTATACCGAGCGGCGTTGTGCGGGAAAGATCGGCTGCGCTGGTAACGCTAGGTCATAGCGAGCAGCCGGTAGTTCGCGGGCAGCAGTTGGCAGCAGCGGCAGAGCGCAGCGCCGGTTCTAGTAGACAGCGGCCTAGGCATTCTACAATAGAAGCCGGGCTCGCATGTTCGGGAACCTGTGCCGAGGCGCTTCTGCCGGACTACAGGTAATTCTGCAACGGTGAGTCGCCCGGGCATAGAATACACCCGTATATTACCCCGCGAACCCCTGAGAGTGATTAATACCTACCCTCTCCCTAACTGCATCACGTTACAGTATGTTTTCGACAATATTATCTTCTGTGCTTTTCATCAATGTTGTATCCTCGTCTATTTTTGTGTTTGTTGGTAATGTGGACTCGCTAAGCATTAATTTTGCAGCAGGCTCTCTATTTCCATTTGCGCAACACTCTTCTATCTTCCATGGCTCGAGTACAGTAGTATGAGTATGCCCCTTATATCAAATTTTTCCATTTCTGATTTCCACTTCTACTATCTCTTCCAATAAATCATTTCGCATGATCTCTGTAGTTAAAATATTTATTTAGTTGTCTGCTGCATATCACACTAAACTTTAGCACTACCACCCAGCCAACGAGCTTATCAACGAAATACTGAAACATTCAGGCACATTGCAACGCCCCAGCAGCTGCAGATATAGAACACACAGTGCCTATCACTGCAACAACGGACTCTGAAAACTTTTGCTTAGCGGTCCATTTATTCATCTATCAATAGCTTATCTCCATCTACAGTGGTAACACAAACAATTTTGTTCACGTATCCTATGTGGTTAGTTTCAGAGTATTGTTTTGGTATAATGTAGTCAGTCCATACATTTCTCCCATAATCAGAACGGCTCTTAACAGAGTTTTTCTTCTGTAAAATTATGATTGATTAATAATTTTATATATATATATATATATATATATATATATATATATATATATATATATATATATATATATATATATATATATATATTAGGGGGTTCCCCCTCTACTCGCTCGGCTCGTCAACCCCCATTTTTAGAAAGTGATTAAATTGTAAATTCTGTTCTATTTTTTCAGCCTACAGGAAAAATAGAAAGATGCGTTTTATATTAAAGTAGGCCTAATCCTACTACAAAACCTCAGCTGATTATCAGCTGATAATTAGGTGAAAATCATGCCAAAACGTCACCTAATTATCAGTTAATTTCACCTGAAAATTTATTATTATTTAAAATTTATTTATTATTAATTATTATTATTTATTATTATAAAATATTATCATCGTTCATTTACTAAAATCTACGATTACCTAATGTGTTCGAAAAAATGTAGATGCTGACAAAGAAGCTTTGAATTATTTTTCACAATTTAGGGTAGTAAAATTAAATATAAAAAATTTAAAATTAATACTAATTAATAATAATAATAATAATTATAATAAATGAAAATTTGAACATGATTTTCAGGTGCATATCAGCTGATAATCAGCTGATTGTGACCTGAAAATCCTGTTGATATTTTCATTTATTATTAATTATTATTATCATTTATTATTGTTAAATTTAAATTTTCATATTTTACATTCCTAAATTATGATAAATAATTAATTAAAATCTTCCTTGCCACCGTGTACATTATTTTAAACACATTAGTTAATTGTACAGATTCAAGTAAATGAACGATAATTATAATTTATAATAATAAATACTAATAATGAATAATAAATTAAAATATCAACCTGATTTTCAGGTGAAAATCAGCCGATAAACTGCTGATGGTTTGACATGATTTTCACCTCATTATCAGCTGATAATCAGTTAATAATCAGCTGAGCATTTTTAGTAGGGTAATCTACAGACTATGTCACTATAAAATTTTGAAAACCATTAAAATTGTATGAGCTTTTATTGAAGGAAGTAAAGAAATTGAATAAATTTCAAACTACCTGATGTGCCTTTTGTATTACTTGATCTTCTCATTTTCTTGAATATCACCAATAACTTCTAATTTCATGTATATGTTTTCAATAGAAAAAAATAATATTGACTTCAAAACCAATTTCACTACTTACGAGTGTGCTCTTTTGAATGGTGAGAACTAAATTACATTTGGATATAGGAAATAGTCAAAAAGTGATAAGCACCCTGGAAAACGTCTGTATACCAATTTTGAGCCAAATCTAAGCTTGTTTCGAACTTTTCACCACCATATTCGATTCACGATTTTGAATTCCGAAAGTCCAATAAAAAAATCTTGATCAGCGACCTCGAAAACCTCTGTATACAAATTTTAAGCAAAATCTAAGCTTCCCTCGATCTTTTGACGGACATTTTGAATTTCGAAAGTCTGATGGCAAGATCGTGATCAGCGACATCTGAAACACCTGTATTCCAATTTTGAGAAAAACCTCAGGATTTTTCGAATTTTTAATTGCCATATTTGATCCGCCATTTTCAATTTTGCAAGTCTGATATCAAAATCGTGATCAGCGACTCCGAAAACCCCCGTATACCAATTTTGAACACAATTTAAGCTTTTTTCTTACTCTCCATTACCATATTGTATCCGCCATTTTGAATTTCGAAAGTCTAATATGAAAATCCTGATCAGTAACCTCGGAAACCCCTGTATACCAATTTTCAGTCAAATCTAAGTTTTTTCGAACTTTTAACAGCCATATCGGTTCCGCCATTTTGAATTTCGAAAGTCTGATTACAAGATCGTGATCAGTGACCTCAAAACCCTTGTATTCCAATTTATAGAAATATCTAAGCTGTTTTCCAATTTTTAGCCTCTATATTGCACCCACCATTTTGAATTTTGAAAGTCTGGTAGCAAAATCTTGATCAGCAACTTCAAAAACCACCGTATATCTATTTTGAGTACAATATAAGCTTTCTTCGAATTTTTAATGGCCATATTGATTCCGCCATTTTGAATTTCGAAAGTACAAAAACAAAATTTTGATCAGTGACCTCGAAAACTCCTGTATAATAATTGTGTGCAAAATCTAAGATTCTTGCGAATTTTCTACCGCCATATTGGATACGACATTTTGAATTTTGAAAGTCCAATAGCAAAATCTTGATCAGCGACCTCGAAAACCCCTATATAATAATTTTTATCAAAATCTAATTTTTCAAATTTATAATTTTCCTTGTTGTAAACTTATCTTGTGCGTTACTTCATCGAATGTTCGAATTTATATATGAATTATATATAACAGATCGAGGAATCTATCGAGATTCGCCTTGAAGCCAGGAGGGCTAATCCTCATAAATTTATTATAGGTAAAGTAGGCAAGGAAAAAGCGCTCTTGTAAGTAGAAGTACCTCGGAAAAACAAAAAAACAAAAAACAACGTAGCACTCAACAAAACTAAATATTATGGGTACAAATAAATTCTACCCGTTTTCAGCAACCTTTGCTTCCTCATGGAGGAAGCATTGTGATAGTAAAAAAAAAAGTTTATGAGATAATGTGTTAGAAATATTATTTAGCAAATTTGGAATCGAAATACACTATTTTTAGAAAATGTCCGTATGGATGTGTGCGTGTGTGTGTGTGTGTTTTTGTGTGTGCGTGTGTGTGTGTATGTATGTCCGTATACGCTGATATCTCATGATCTACTCGACCAATTTTAACGGGAGAGTGATCATTTTTTTAGAATTTGCTTCCACAATTGGGGTCAATATTCTATTTTTGTAAAATTTAATTTTTTTTTTTTATAGCAATATTTTAATTTTCAAAATTTTTTTTTTCGATCTTTTTAATATTTAGAACAAATATTGTTTATATATCATGAATTCTCTGTATGTAGGATAAAATTATCTACAATTTAAAAAAAAAAAAAGTCGGTAGCTATATTTCGTCATAAGTTATTGATGAAAACGTAATTTTTTGTAAATAAGTTATATTTCGAAATTAAAAAAAGATATTAACATGAATATTTTTTTGGTTATAAAGGATATTAAGTACTATAACTTACTAAATTTTTAGGTTTTTTCATTCATTATTTTTTGAGAAAAAAAATAATTTATAAAAAAAAGTGATTTTTTTGTCGTTCAATAACTATAGTAAAATTGGCTTAAACACTTTGAAGTTCTTTGTAGGGGTAGATTTTGTATACCAATCGAGTGAGTTCTTTGGGCAAAAGGATTGATCCATAAATTTCGAAGATATTTGAGGTTAAAATTTTTTTCAATTTTTTTTTAAATCGTAATTTCTCGAGAACGGCTCCATGTATCTGAATAGGGTGGGTGGCATTCGAAAGAGAATTAAATTACCTATATTTTCTAAAAAAATTAATTTTCTATCTATCACGGTTCTTTAGTTATCATCACAAATAAAAACGTATTTTTTTTAAAAACTCATAACTCCGCTACCGCTACCTACCGATACGATATCTACCGCTAGGTGGGGTGGAATGAGGAAACGTCATTGAGTAGGCATACGATGATTTTTTTTTTTATTTTTAAAAAACCAACCAACAAAATGAATTAAAATGTTTAAAAATTATATCTAATATAATCTATTATAATTATGAATTATGCATTATGAATACATTATATTCTGCATTATTATAATTTATACCACTCTAACCTCAAAATCATAACTTTAATATGATTATTCGGCTCTCGTGGTATAAAATACGGTTCGAAACTGGTGCGTAAGAAGATTTTTAGCTCATGTGACTTTTCTCACTCGCTTCGCTCGTGCGAAAAACGTCACATGAGCTAAATATTCACCTTCCGCACCCGTGTCGAAATGTACTATTATTTGTGAGTTATGAACTTTTTTAAAAAGCACCTTTTTCTTAATAACAAAAGAACAATGATAGCTATAAATTTTTTTTTCTTAAAAAATATGAATTATGAAATATAAAAAAAAACACGTTTTTGTTAACAACAAAACAACCGTGATAGCTATTTGTTTTATTATAGAATATAGATATTTTACTTCTATTTCAAATGATAACTTTATTTATCGGCTCAAAATTTATATAAATTTGATATAAATAAATAATAAATAAATTAATAAATTTAAAAATTAACAATTTTTAATATTCATAAATGAATTTAATTATAATTATGCAATAAATTTTTTAAAAAATTATAAACTTTGTTATTAAAAATTAATTAAAGGAATCAACAAATTACGGTTGAGGAAGCTACGGGCCAATGAATTGGCAGCGGTTTTTTTTGTCTTTAAAGCAATGAGAGACACGTCTCAACTCGCGTTTCACGTTGCTTCTCGGTCAATTCATGTGATACCCATTTCCACATTTTTTAATTTTTCCCAACGCACGTAAATTCTCAGAAATAGCTTGTTGGGTAACGCCTAATTTTTTAGCGAGCTGATGTTGCATTTTTGCCGAGTCTTCGTCCAGTAGCTCCTGCAATTTCTCATTACTCATCTTTTGAGGTCTACCACAGCGTGGTTTGTCGCTCAAGTCAAAATCTCCGTCTTTAAATTTTCGAAACCATCTGCGACATGTACTCTCATCAATAACTATTTCTCCATAAGTAGCACCAATCGATTTATGAGCTTCAGCGGCAGTTTTACCTTGATGGAATTCGTAAAGTAAGCAATGTCGGATATGTACCGTATTCTCTTCCATTTTTAGTTATGTTAAAGACAGAATTACATTCGCAATGAATACTTGCATACGCAGTCTATTTGTAGAATAGGATCTGCAGTATAAACTAGCATAAAGATATGAAACCAGTAAGCATCTGTTCTCTAGACAGCACTATCTCTTACAAACGGGTAGACCTTTTTTGTACACCTGATATATACTACATATTATGTATATATTATATACGTTTATTAGAAAGCGATAAGGAGGGTAGGAGGAAAGCAGGAGAAAGGGAAAAAGAAGACGTTATAGAGTGGCTGTTGAGTGGCGGAGGAGCGGCGGTTGAGCGCAGAAGGAGCGTCGGAGGAGCGGCAGAGGAGTGGGGGAGAAGCGGAGGCTATAAATAGACCAAATTCCTTAAAGTAACCTAAAAATTGATAGTTTTCAGAAACCTTTCCTGTATCATTTCCTGAAACATTTTAGCAAAGTTTTCGCAACGTTTTGGATACGATTTTGAGATCGTAAAAACGTTTTTCAAGAGATGTTACTGCAAGGTTTTACAATGCTTTCCCGAAATTAGACTCACAAACTTTCTCTAAAAAAATATTTCATAAAATATTACGAAAAGGTTTCAAAAAGCTTTCTTTGAAAGATTTTTTTATAAAACTGAAAATGTAAAAAAATATTTCTGAAACCTTGTAAAAATATTTCACGAAAAGTTATAAGGAAGCTTTCAAAGACATTTCCTGTATCATTTCCTGAAACGTTTTAGCAAAGTTTTCGCAACGTTTTGGATACGAGTTTGAGATCGTGAAAACGAGTTTCAAGAAATGTTACTGCAAGGTTTTACAAAGCTTTCTCGAAATTTTTCTCGCAAACTTTGTATAAAGAAACATTCCCTATGAAAAGTTCTCACGCGAGTACTCACGTGATTCTCACATGAGCTCTTACGTGAGAATCACGTGAGAATTTCGACCATTTTCTCACGTGAAAATCACGTAAGAGCTCACGTGAGAATCACGTGAGATATGAGAAAATGATCTTAAAACAGTAAACATATTTGTTATGACTTCTTTCGTATGTATTAGATTTAATTGAAAAAAACTATATAAAAAAAAGCAAAACTTCCCAATTTGATGAGAAGTTATCAAAAACGAGGTACGCCTCGTAGATGCGACTTTGAAAAGTCGCATGGATGTATAAACTCCCGCTTCCTTATGTACTTTAGGTGGTGCTAATTCCTTTGAGGGAGCTCCGACTGCAGGCCATCTAGCAGTCAACGTGCAGTAGTGCAATTGAACATTGCTCAGGACTGCGGTTAACCGCTAGATAGCTTGGTGTCAGAGATCCCTCAAAAGAATTACCACAGCCTAAAGTACATAACGAACCGAGAGTTTATACGACCATGCAATTTTTCAAAGTCGCATCTACGAGGCGTACCTCGCTTTTCTTAACTTCTCATCAAATTGGGAAGTTTGGTTTCTTTTATTTAGTATCTTTCAATTAAATCTAATATATACCAAAGAAGTTATAACAAATATGCTTATTTTTTTAAGATCATTTTCTCATATCTCTCACGTGAAAATCACGTGAGAAAATGGTCGAAATTCTCATGTGATTCTCACGTGAGAGCTGACGTGAGAATCACACGAGAATCACGTGAGTACTTACGTGAGAATTTTTAATAAGGATTTCATGAAATGTTACGATAAGGTTTCAAAAAGATTGCTTCGAAGAACTTTTTTATGAAACTGAAAAACTGGAAATCAACTGTATACCGATTTTGAACCAAATCTAAACTATCTCCGAATTTTTAACCGCCATATTGGATCCGCCATTTGGATTTTCGAAAGTCTAATAGAAAAACTTCAGCGACCTCGAAAACCCCTGTATACCAAAGTTAAAAAAAAGCTAAGCTTTTTGCGAATTTTTAACCGCCATATTAGACCCGCCATTTTGATTTTCGAAAGTATAATAGCAAAATTTTGATCCGCGACCTCGAAACCCTCTGCATATCAATTTTCAGCCAACTCTAAGCACTTTTACAACTTTCAATCGACATATTCGGTGAGCAATTTTTAATTTCGAAAGTCTAATGAAAAAATAGATCAGCAACCACTGTAAACCAATTTTAAGTAAAATCTAAGCTTATCCGAATTTTTTTCCGCCATTTTGAATTTCGAAAGTCCAATCGCAAAATCTTGATCAACGATCTGGAAATCCTATGTATACCGATTTTGAATCAAATCTTAGCTTTCTCCGAATTTTTAACCTCCAACATGTATCCGCCATTTTAATTTCGAAAGTCCAATAACAAAATCTGGATCAGCGACCTTGAATAGCCCTGTATAACAATTTTCAGCAAAATCTAAGCTTTTTTCGAACTTTTAACAGCCAAAATGGATTCGCCATTTTGAATTTGGAAAGTTTTGTAGCAAAAACATGATTAGCGATTTCGAAACCTCTGTATTACAATTTGAGAAAAATCTAAGCGTTTCTTACACTTTGAACCGCCATATTGGATTTGCCATTTTGAATTTCGAAAGTTTGATAGCAAAATCGCGATGAGCGACTTCAAAATCTTTGAGTACCAATTTTGAGAAAAACCGAAGCTTGTTCCGAATTTTTAACCAGCATATTGGATCAGCCATTAAGAATTTTGAAAGCCTGATAGCAAAATCGTTGTCAGCTTCCTCGAAAACTCCCGTTACAAACTTTAAGCAAAATCTAAGCTTCCTCCGAAAATGTTTGGTAGTCATATTGGTACCGCCATTTTGAATTTCGAAAGCCCAATAGAAAAATTTTGATAAGCGTCCCCAAAAACCCCTGTATACCAATTTTCAGCTAACTCTAAACACTATTCCAACTTTCAATCGCCATATTGGATCCGCCATTTTGAATTTTGAAAGTCTGATAGCAAGATCGTAAACAGCGAAATCGAAACCTCTGTATTTCAATTTAGAGAAAATCCTACGATTTTTTCGAATCATAACTCTAAACACTATTCCAACTTTCAATCGCCATATTGGATCCGCATTTGGAATTTTGAAGTCTGATGACAAAATCGTGATCAGTGAACTTGAAAACCCCTGTATACAAACTTTAAGCAAAATCTAAGATTCCTTCGAACTTTGAAAGCCATATTAGATCCGCCATTTTGAATTTCGAAAGTCCAATAGCAAAATCTTGATCACCGACCTTGAAAATCCCTGTATACTAACTTTCAGCAAAATCTAAGCTTTTTCGGAACTTTTAACCGTCAAATTGGATCCACCATATTGAATTTCGAAAGTCCAATCGCAAAATCTTGATCAACGATCTGGAAATCCTATGTATACCGATTTTGAATCAAATCGAAGCTTTCTCCGAATTTTTAACCTCCAACATGTATCCGCCATTTTGAATTTCGAAAGTCCAATAACAAAATCTTGATCAGAGACCTCGAAGACCCCTGTACACCAATTTTCAGCAAAATCTAAACTTTTTGGAATTTATAGTTGCAGTTAATTTTCTGAATTGTAAGCTTGTCTTTAGCGTTGACTATGTACATATTACTTCATCGAATGTTCACTCAATGAGCCTACAACGATACCACAATGGCGGTGGGGGGACCGTGGAGGGTTGTGTAGGGGACGGCGGAGGAGGGTGAAGGGGACGGCGGAGGGGGGGAGGGTCCGGTGGAGAGGGTGGCGTGGCCGGTGGAAGGGAGTGGAGGGGCGGAGACTGAAAAGTAACGTGATTTTTGAACGAATTAAACGTTAATAAGTGGAAGGGACGGTGGAGGGGATGGTGGAGGGGGAAGTGGTGGGGCCGTTGAAGGGGGGCCGAGGGGATGGTAGAGTGGGGTGGAGGGATCGCTGGATGGGGTGGAGGGGACGGTGGAGGGGGTGGAGGCGACGGTGGAGTGACTGTGTTCAAATATAACGGTTGAGAATCTATATTTTTTTTCTCCAGAGTTCGTATATGCTTGACTAAAGAAATAACGCCTTCTCTGCGTTGAAGGCATAAATAACATAAATCCTCAAAAGTACCCTTTCATACCGAAGGAATTTTGAGGATGGCCTCAAAAGTCCGAAAAATCCTCAAAGTATCGAATCCGTGCTGACATAGATCCTCAAAAGCTGCATTTGATGTGTATATATATATATATAAAATTCGGGTGAACCGTACTTTTGAGGATCTAGAGTTTCTTCCGTCAGAGTCTAGGATGCGTGACTAAAGAAATAAATCCCTCTCTGCGTGGAAGGTATTAATATCCGCCATTTTAAATCCTCAAAAGTCTAGTTTCCTATATATTACTTTTGGGGATCGTCCCCAAAAGTACGAAAAGTCCTCAAAAGTTCGGTTTGTTGCCGAATATAAGCCTCAAAAGTATGTTTTGTCAGATATATAGATCGGTACTTTTGAAGAGATGTCGGCATTTTGAAGACCCCTCAAATTTCTCAAAGCAAGAATCGCGACTTTTGAGGAGAAATCTATACCCCGTTTTCCCAGAGTCGGTAACCTGAGGGTCATTATTTCTTTAGTCACATTGTCCGAACTCTGAGCGAAAGGTTCACACCTCCTCAAAAGTACAAATTTACAATCACACACACACACACACACACACACACACACACACACACACACACACACACACACACACACACACACACACACACACACACATACACACACACACACACATATATATATATATATATATATATATATATATATATATATATATATATATGTTACGGAGGGTTTATGGCATCAAACACTGTATATTAGTACCTCCAGCCCAGGGTTCCGCACTATAAGTGGGTAAGGGTGCGCGCTGTGCGCGCGCCATTGTCTGCAATGCAACATCCCTCTCAGAATTGACTAACCCCACGACGCCTTCGGCGCCCCCTTTAATTTCCGCAGAATTTTTCCGGAAATTTTGTTTGAACTCTCAAAGTCGGAACTCTAGGTCGGGCGGCATAAATCCCTATATTATAGAAGTTTATGTCGCCCGGTGACCATAAACCTATCCGGTAGTCATCACCCCGGTATATATAAAAACGGTTACAATAAACCCCTCAAGAGAAAATTATATATATATATATATATATATATATATATATATATATATATATATATATATATATATATATATATATATATATATATATATATATATATATATATATATATATATATATATATATATATATATATATATATATATATATATATATATATATATATATATATATATATATATATATATATATATATATATATATATATATATATATATATATATATATATATATATATATATATATATATATATATATATATATATATATATATATATATATAACAACGTTGAACCCTGCTTTCTGGGAACTATAGTCTCTTTCGCCAGAGTTCCGTCAACGTGACTAAAGAACTAATCCCTCTCTCTGGGTAGAAGATATCAATATTGGTTACCAGAAACTACCGATTCACATACATCTTTTCTGGGGTCTCCCCGAACATTGTGGTGGTTACCAGAAAAGACGGCTGCACATATACATGTTCCCAGAAACTTGATTTTCACATATATGTATCTTCCTATATTATATAGTTGTAAGAAAATGTTTACGACTCAGCGCCCCCCCTCGCGCCCCTCACCCCTTCTCGCGCTTCCTCACCCTCCCACCACGCCTCCTCGTCCCCCCCAGCGCTCCCCTCACCCCCCTCAAAATAACGTAAAAATGTGACTGGTTATACGTTTTTTTGAAAGAAATTGTTAAAGGCTCGCCCCCCCTCCCCTCACTCTCCAGCGCGCTCCCCTCGCCCCCCAGCCCCTCCTCAGTGCCCCCCTCGCCCCCCCTCAATTGTTTAAGTTATAAATCATGATATAATTAATTAGAAGAATTGTCGAGTATAGCAAGTTCTATGTAATAATATTGATATTTATTTATTTGTATATTTATTTATTTTTTTTCTTAAATTGATTTAACGATAAAGATTGGTTGAAGAGACGAACAGTTTTCCACGTCACCCTGGAGGTACTGTTCATTGACGCGTTGGATTGTTATTTTAAGTGGTATCCTCCGCCAATATAACCACTCTTATAATAGTATGATGAAATCAGTCGTAAACATTTTCGAGATTTTTAAAAAATTCTTATCTTTGGCCTTTGTTTAAAATTTTTCGTTTAAAAATAAACATTCGTACTCAAGATAATGCTTTTGCATCATTTTTATTAGATATTGGAGAAGGAAAAATTGATCACTTTAAAATTCCAGATAAATGGAAAACAAATGATGTTTGTCATGAAGTATATAAAAATATTAATAAAAATTATCATTTTTCAAAAAATGTAATATTAAGTTCACATAATGAACAAGTAAATATATTAAATAATAAAATATTGAACTTAATAGAACATAAAACGGTAACATATTATAGTATAGATTACGCAACACATAAAGGAGTAAATCAAACGGATGAAAATATACATTTAAATTTTCCGATAGAAATGTTAAATAATATACGAGTAGGTTTACCACCATATGAAATAAAATTAAAAAAAAATGCAATTGTTATGTTAATTCGTAATCTTAGCATCATTGATGGACTATGTAATGGAATACGATTAAAAATAACAAATTTATATAAATATAATATTGAAGCTGAAATCATTACTGGAGAAAATAAAGGAAATAAAGTATTTATACCACGCATTACACTAAATACTTGTGAATCATCATCGTTACCATTCATTTTTTATACAAAACAATTTCCAATTGTATTAGCATTTGCTATAACTATTAATAAATCACAAGGACAAAGTTTTAATAGTGTAGGAATATTTTTAAAAAAACAATTATTTTCCCATGGATAATTGTACGTAGCACTTTCACGATGTAAAAATCCAAACAATATATATATATATATATATATATATATATATATATATATATATTAGGGGGGCTTCGCCCCCTACTCGCTCCGCTCGCCAACCCCCATTATTAGAGATAAATATTAATAATAATGAATGAGGATAATCTTCTATTACACAATATCATGAAACACTTATTTTTTCATTTAAAATTTCTGTAATGTTTTTTAAAAACATTATTCTTAACATTTATTAATTTTTGAAATACTAAGTATATTATATTTAACAAAATAATACAGAATATATATGTAGTTCATTATGTCAGCTCTGATTTTATTTGTAACTTATTGATTATAAAATCCAGTAATATTTCAATTTTTGGCCGCCATTTTATATTTAGAAAATCTGAGTTCAGATTCCTAATCAGCGAATCCGGAAACTCACTATATACAATTTTTAACAATATCATGAAACACTTATTTTTTCATTTAAAATTTCTGTAATGTTTTTTAAAAACATTATTCTTAACATTTATTAATTTTTGAAATACTAAGTATATTATATTTAACAAAATAATACAGAATATATATGTAGTTCATTATGTCAGCTCTGATTTTATTTGTAACTTATTGATTATAAAATCCAGTAATATTTCAATTTTTGGCCGCCATTTTATATTTAGAAAATCTGAGTTCAGATTCCTAATCAGCGAATCCGGAAACTCACTATATACAATTTTTAACAAACTCGAGTGAAATTTCAATTTTTGTTAGTCATCTTAGGTCCACCAGTTTGAATTAAAATTTTCAGTAAAATCCAATAGTATTTCAATATGTGTCCGACATCTTAGATCCGCCATTTTGAATTCTGGAAATCTGAGTTGAGATTCGTAATCTAGAAATCCCCTACATAAAATTATTAGCAAAATCCAGTATTATTTAAATATCTAGCAGCCATTTTCAATTTTTAAAATCTGAGTTCAGATTCGTAATAATCGAATCCAGAAATCCCGTATATACAATTTTCAGCAAAATCCAGTAATATTTCAATATGTAACAGCCATTATTGATTGGCAATTTGGAATTCTGAAAATCTGAGTTCAGATTCGTAATCATCCAATCTAGAAATCCCGTACATACAATTTTCAGCAAAATCCATCAATGTTTGAATATTTGTCCTCCATCTTCGAGCCGCCATTTTGAATTCTGAAAATCTGAGTTCAGATTCGTAATCAGCGAATATATAAACCTCCTATATACAATTTTTAGCAAAAGCTAGTATAATTTAAATATTTTGCCGCCATTTTGAATCTTTAAAATCTGAGTTCAGATCCGTCATAATCGAATACAGAAATCCCGTATACGGAAAGAAGAATTCACAGCTGTAGCCCGTGAAGAGCGAGAAAAAAATAGCGTGCCATATAGCATCGCCGGATGTCGTGACATATGCGTCTATGACTGTGACTGTGGTCATTTCGATGAACGGTGCGCGCGTGGCACGGCTGTAGGCCGTGACTATCACTGAGTTCGAGTTTTAACGCGCACGGCGGCAAGCGTGAGTGGCACGTCTGACGACTGCGGCAGTCACCCCGCATAGCGTTGCCTAGAGGCCATCGTTGACATGCCTCATTGTCGCGCCGTCACACGGTGGCAGAGAAGGTACCCGGTTACTCTGTTATAACTCACGGCCTATAGCTCTGAATGCTTCTTTCCATGTATATACAATTTTCAGCAAAATTCAGTAATATTTTAATACGTGGCAGACATTTTCGTTCCACCATTTTGAATTTTCAATATCTGAGTTCAGATTCGTAATCAGCTAATTTGGAAACCCCATACATACAATTTTTTTGCAAAATCCAATATTATTTCAATATTTTACTGCCATTTTGAATTTTTAAAATCTGAGTTCATATTCGTAATCAGCGAATCCAGAAATTCAGTACATTCAATTTTTAGCAAAACAGAAAAGTTTCATTTTTGGCCGCCATCTTGGGTATGCCATTTTGAAGTTTCTAATCTGAATTCTGATTCATCATCATGCGAATCCAGAAATTTCCCATATGCAATTGTAAAATTCAGCAATATTTTAATCTTTGGCAGCCATTTTGAATTAACAAAATATGAGTTCAGATTCGTAATGAGCGAATCCAGATGGGTTCCCTATATACAATTTTCAGCGAAATCCAGTGATATTTGAATATTTGGCCTCCATCTTCGATGCGCCATTTTGAATTCTGAAAATCTGAGTTCGAATTTATCAGTGAATCAAAATACCCAACGTACAATTTCCAGCAAAATCCAGTAATATATCAATTTTTGGCAGCCATTTTGTATTTACAAAATCTGATTGCAGATCCCTAAACAGCGAATCCGGAAACCCATAATATATAATTTTTAGGAAATCCGGTAAAATTTTAATTTTTGGCCGTCATCTTGGGTCTTCTATTTTGAATTTTCAAAATCTGAGTTCAGATTCATAATCAGCGGATCCAGATACGCCTATATACAATTTTCAGCAAAATCCAATGATATTTGAATATTTGGCCTCCATCTTCGATCAGCCATTTTGAATTCTGAAAATCTGAGTTCAGATTCATAATCAGCGAATATAGTAACCTCCTATATACAATTTTTAGCAAAAGCCAGTATTATTTAAATATTTTGCCACCATTTTGAATTTTTAAAATCTTAGTTCAGATCGGTCATAATCGAATTCAGAAATCCCGTATATACAATCTTCAGCAAAATCTAGTAATATTTCAATTTTTGGAAGCCATCTTGGGTCCTGTATTTTGAATTTTCAAAATATGAGTTACGATTCCTAATTGCCGAATCCGAAAACCCACTGTAGACAATTTTTAGCAAACTCGAGATAATTTCAATTTTTGTTAGTCATCTTGGGTCCACCAGACTGAATTTTCAAAACATATGTTCAGATTCATAATCAGCGAAACAAAAAATCCGGTATATACAATTTTTAGCAAAATCCAATAATATTTCAATATTTGACCACCATTTTCGAATCCGCCATTTTGAATTTTCAAAATCTGAGTTCAGATTCGTAATCAGCGAATCCAGAAATCCCTTTTATACGATTTTCAGCAAATCCAGTAGTATTTGAATATTTCGCCTCCATCTTCGATCAGCCATTTTGAATTCTGAAATTCTGAGTTGTGATTCGTAATCAGCGAATCCACATACGCCTTATATACAATTTCCAGCAAATTCCAGTAGTTTTTGAATATTTTACCTCCATCTTCGATCAGCCATTTTGAATTCTGAAAATCTGAGTTGTGATTCGTAATCAGCGAATCCACATACCCCTTATATACAATTTACAGCAAAATCCAGTAGTTTTAGAATATTTCGCCTCCATCTTCGATCAGTCATTTTGAATTCTGAAAATCTGAGTTGGGATTCGTAATCTGCGAATCCATATATTCCTTATATACAATTTTCAGCAAAATCAAGTAAAATTTCAATTTTTGTTAGCGATCTTGCATCCACCAGTCTGAATTATCACAATGTATGTTCAGATTCCTAATCAGCGAAACCAAAAATCCCGTATTAAGGTAATACAAATTTCAGCAAAATCTAATAATATTTCAATATTTGACCACCATCTTTGAATCCGCCATTTTGAATGTTCTTAATTTGAGTTCAGATTTGTAATAAGTGACTCCAAAAACTCCTTATGTACAATTTTCAACAATATACAGTAATATTTCAATATGTGGCCGACATTTTCGATCCGCCATTTTGAATTCTGAAAATCTGAGTTGAGATTCGTAATCTAGAAATCCCCTAAATACAATTATTAGCAAAATCCAGTATTATTTAAATATTTTGCCGCCATTTTCAATTTTTAAAATCTAAGTTCAGATTCGTAATAATCGAATCCAGAAATCCCGTATGTACAATTTTCAGCAAAATTCAGTAATATTTCAATATGCGGCAGACATTTTCGTTCCGCTATTTTGAATTTTCAAAATTTGAGTTCAGATTCCTAATCAGCGAATCTCGATACCCCCTATATACAATTTTCAGCATCATATCTATAAGAGATTAGTTGTAGTGGGGTAGGTGGATGGGTATGTGGCGGGGTATGTGGAGGGATAGGTGGCGGGGTAGGTGCAGGGGGTGTGGAGGGGAGTGGAGGGGGCGGAGGGCAGACGCCCTTCAAAATAACCTAAAATTTGAAATAATTTAACGGTAAAAAGTGGAGGGGCGGTGGAGGGGGTGGAGGGCGGTGGGGGAGTGGAGGGCGGTGGAGGGCGGTGGAGGGGTAGGTACCCATTTTTGCCCTTACAACTATATAATATATGAAGATATATATATATATATCTTTTGCATCCTTTGAGGATTCTATTCAGCAACATACCGATACTTTGAGGATTTTTCGGCACTTTGAGGATTTATCCAAGGTATGAAACGGTACTTTTGAGGATCTATATTAGTACCTTCTACCCAGAGAGGGGATTATTTCTTTAGTCAAGCGTGCAAGACTCTGGCGAAAGAAACTCTAGATCCTTAGAGTTACGGGTATGAATAATGGATATATATATATATATATATATATATATATATATATATATATATATATATATATATATATATATATAATTATCCCCCATCCGTTTATGGAGCCCATCCCTGTATATTAGTACCTACAGCCCAGAGATCCCTATGGCAAGTGACTAAAGAAATAATGGACCCTGGGGTTATAGACTCTAGATCGGGCTCCATAAACGCCCGAGAAAAATATTTTATGGGACCCGGGCTCCATAAAAGAAAACGGGCTCCATAAATATGCTCATGTGTATAAAAGGGCTCCATAAATCTGTTAAAACACACACACATATATATATATATATATATATATATATATATATATATATATATATATATATATATATATATATATATATATATATATATATATATATATATATATATATATATATATATATATATATATATATATATATATATATATATATATATATATATATATATATATATATATGAAACGCTAGTTATGCAGACACTTTCCGAAATTTAAATAGACTTATGCAGACAGAGACCGACTTATGCAGACGTCAGCATAAGTAGAGGGATTATTTCTTTAGTCACGCTAGACTTGTGCAGACACTTGTATAAACGGTACTACACTTATGCAGACAGGTCACGTGGTCTTATACATTGGTGTCAGCATAAGTCGATGTTCATATGATTATATATATATATATATATATATATATATATATATATATATATATATATATATATATAGATATATATATATATATATATATATATATATATATATATATATATATATATTGTCACGAGGTGGATTTTCGGGCTAAGGCATGTTTCACCTGCGTACCTTAGCAGTTCAATTCCATATCTCTCGGTTCAACTCCCGGAGATTAAGTAGCCAGATTAGGTAACAGACGCTACAACGTCGTGCAATGTTAACCTAACCTGGTGACTTACCATGCAACACGCAAGTCGACGACTTGCGCTTTGTTTCTCACCAGTGACTTGAACTCTCCACTCGTTCACTGGTTCGTGTGCCGGCTGCTCAGATGTAACGAAACATTGTATCGCCTCTCGTGATACTCTCTGGTGCTTTCGTGCCAGGCGAACATGCTTACTGCACTAGGATGTTGCTGGTTCGGGAGTACGACAGGTAGTTCTAGCCTGTCACACTATCTCTGAGCTCTCCTCGTGTTTCCGTCGAAAATACGGTATAACACATTTCGCGGATCATGATAGTAGCCTCAGGATGCATCACGTATGCACTCCTGAGGTTAAAACTATCAGACACTTCACAATTATCGCGGAAAACGCGATATCACCGCGAACTCACTATCGCGCGCGTCTGTGTCCGAACGATAACCACAACATTGATGCCGGTCACGTCTGTGCCGGTACCTTCGTCATGCTCTCGATACAGCTCCAATACTGCATCGAGGCGCCATCTAACGTTCGTTACTACGAACATATATATTTGCCGATTTATTATCGACGTCGGTACGGCAGGCCGTGGCAATATATATATATATATACAAAATGTATCTGAAAATAAAATAGAAGCAATAAATATTGTTTGGAAAGAAATATTAGATAATTAATTTAAATAATAAGATTATAATATAATAAACTAATAATGGTATAAATAAAATAATAACATTTTAAAATTTAATAAATATACAATAAAATATTCATATGATATTTTAATAGTATGATCTTCTTAACGATATTAGAATAATAACATAATATAATTGATTAAAATAATTTAAGAAAAAATATAAAACAATAATTAATTACATAATTATTATACTAATAATTAAATACATAAAATTATATTAATAATTAAAATTTACCTTAATTATACATTTAATGTAAATTACTTTTCTTAATGTAATTAACTATTATTTAGTAAAATATAAGATGGCTGAACAAGGTGATTCAAAACCTAGTCCATTAAGATGGGATCCTGTGCAAATTATGTATATTGAATTGTGAGTAGTATACAACACGCAAGAAAATTAGATGAATTAAACGAACAGTTACAGAATCATATAAATGAACAAAACGAATATGAAATACATTTAAATAATTATATCAATGAAATAATAACAATATTACTATGATACAAACACCGTCAATTTGGGATCCAACACAAAATAAATACATTGAAGTATATAATTTAAAAGATGCTACAAAGTTAGACAAATTGAATGAAATAATAGAAACCCATGAAAAAGAAGAAAACAAGTATAATAACTATTGTAATAATTTACTTATAGAATATGATTTAAATTATTTACAAAATTTAATGAGAAAATATGAAAAATAAAATAAATCAAAAGCAAACATAATATTTTCAATATACAATTTAAACTCAATTTTTTAGTATAAAATATTTAAATTTCACAAAAATAGTATTAAGTTATATTAATTTTTAATTCTATTATTTTACATTAACTTCTTTCACGTATCCAATATAATGTTTATAAGCAAAAATATATATAACAGAAAAAATAAAAATATATACTTTCATATTATAAATAGCTTACAAAAACATCACAGGATATGTTAAAGAAAATTTAATTAAAAATTTGAAAATTATTTTTTTATAAATATTTTTGTAAATTTTAAATAGAAGTTATAAATATAAAGATTCAATGAAATAAAAGAAAATTATTATTAAGTAAATTATTATTAAGTATGATAATGGAATATTTGAAATTTAAGGAAAATAAAATTTATTAATTTTAAAATCATTTACAATAAATTATCAAGGAGCGCGGGAGCGCTCCGAAGGCAAGTAACAGTCAAACAATGCAGAAGAGGCCTAAGGAGTGACCCGTGCCTTATATTCTTTGATATGAGAGCGCGAAAACTTTGATCGCGTTGTATTTTATCTATGCAGAATAAATATCTAGCATAATACACTTGTTGAAATCTATGTTCATTAAGCTAGAAAAATTTGAAGGTTTTATTCAAAAATATTGTCTCATTTAAGAGATATTGAGTATCAAAGAATCAGACTGGTCGATTCCGATCTTTAAATTTTTTCCTTTTCTTTCATCAGACCTGCATCCGCTTCCGATCACGTGATACGTATAACGTCACGTGACTCCATACGACCCAGCGTGTATATATATATATATATATATATATATGTACACCGTATCCATCGACCTAACCTTATTTACATATAATCGACCTAACCTTATTTACATATAATAACATGTCAGTATTTTTTTATTATACACACAGATATATATATTACAAATGTTATCATATCGTGATCATATCGTGATATCGTGAGTTAGTATAAATTAGTTAATAATATGTAAAAATCTCAAATAGTCAACTGGTGATGAGAAGAATTTATCTATTCTTCGTGTATCAATCAATCAATGGGAAAATAACTTTTATTAGATAAGTACTTACTGGCTAAATGTTAAATGGCTAAAATCATTTTGTAAAATTGATACTTTGTGTGATTTTTTATTTTTACAGATTTTTTATAGATATTATACCAGAATTATACCAGAAGATTTTTTCGAGTCCTTTTGGAAATATAGGGATAAGGAGTTCTAATCGTGTAATGTGTCTGAAAATTTTGAATTAGCAAAAATGAACGACTGCCCTCATGACCCTGGTTGTTATTTTATTATTAATGGACAACAAAAAATTATTTTAATACATGAACAGACGCTTAGGAATAGAATAATTTATATTAAAGATTTATTTATCTATTCTTCGTGTATCAGTCAATCAATGGGAAAAATAACTTTTATTAGATAAGTACTTACTGGCTGAATGTTAAATGGCTAAAATCATGTTGTAAAAATTGATACTTTGTGTGATTTTTTATTTTTACAGATTTTTTACAGATATTATACCAGAAGATTTTTTTCGAGTCCTTTTGGAAATATTGAGATATATGTATAATATAGCCAATAATGTTAAGGAGTTCTAATCGTGTAATGTGTCTGAAAAATCTAATTTTGAATTAGCAAAAATGAACGACTGCCCTCATGACCCTGGTTGTTATTTTATTATTAATGGACGACAAAAAGTTATTTTAATACATGAACAGACGCGTAGGAATAGAATAATTTATATTAAAGAAGATAGTAAGAATATATATAGCACTACTCAAGAAAGAAAAACAGAAGTGCAGGCAAATACTATTTACGATACAATATTTTCAAGATGTATTTTATAATATCCTCAACATGAAAATTTTATAAATCAAATGTTATTGATAACAAATTGTGATTGTGATTAAAAAATGACATCTACCAGTATTTGGTGTAATAAAAAAATAAAATACCGGTAAAATGTGTTGCATGAAATGTTATATCAAATTAAAAAACTTCTCCTTAAAATCAGTTTCAAATATTTTGAAAATAGCTCAAGTGTGTATTAATAAGTAATTACGTCTTATGAGGTTTATAAACATCATAATAAACTTTTGCATACAAAAAAATATTGCTCAGTGACACGCGAGATTATATATATAAATATACAATATAATTTTCAGTGTTTAAAATATGGTACTGGTATGACGTGCTACATGAAGTGTTTATAATTAAATTTTAAAACTTCTATTAAAAATCAGTTTCAAATATTTGAGAATAGAACAAGTGTGTATTAATAAATAAAATAATTATTTTAGAAGAATATTAAAAATTGGTCTTCATATTTGACAGGATTAAATTATTATTATTACAAAACGACATCTAATCAGTGTTTTGCGTAATAAATAAAATAAAATACCAGTATGATGTGTTGCATGAAGTGCATATATAACTAAATTCTATTGATGACAAATAACATATAGTGATTAAAAAATGGCATGTAATCAGTGTTTTGTATTATTAAATAAAATAAAATATCAGTATGATATGTCCAATGAAGTGCATATATAAATCAAATGTTATTGATAACAAATTGTGATTACAAAATGACATCTATCAGTATTTGGTGTAATATAAAAAAATAAAATACGGGTAAAATGTGTTGCATGAAATGTTATATCAAATTTAAAAACTTCTCCTTAAAATCAGTTTCAAATATTTTGAAAATAGCTTAAGCGTGTATTAATAAGTAATTACATCTTATGAGGTTCATAAACATCATAATAAACTTTTGCATACAAGAAAATATTGCTCAGTGACACGCGAGGTTATATATAAATATACAATATAATTTTCAATGTTTTGTGTAATAATAAATAAAATATGGTACTGGTACGACGTGCTACATGAAGTGTTTATAATCAAATTTTAAAACTTCTATTAAAAATCAGTTTCAAATATTTGAGAATAGAACAAGTGTGTATTAATATAAATTTGTAAAAAAGGAAGAAACCTTATTTGATAAATCATTGGAAGTACAATTGTGTGAATCAACCAGAAAATTACTTTTATGCTTTACTACTACTATTTGAACCCTGGAGAGATGTTTACGACTTAAAAGATAATGAAAATACCTATGCAAATGCATTTCATAAGAAACAAAACGAATTAGTTCAGGCTATGAAATATCATGATAAATGTCAAGTTATACAAGAAGCTATGAACGCAATGAATGAAATGATTCAAAATCAATTGTTACAAGAAGAAAATGATGAAAACGCTAAAACTCTTTCAAATAATTTACCAGATGGCTGTGTCCCGATAGAAACAGAAAATGCTATGAAGGAATTTAGAGACATTGCAGAGAAAGTTATGAGTGAGACAGATCTTCAAAATGCTATTGAGAAATTCAATGAAGATCAATTAAGGGTGTTTGAAAAAATTACATCTACTATACAAAATAGTGATAAAATTTTGAGAATTTTTATAAGTGGACCAGGTGGAACCGGTAAAAGTTTTATAATTGAAACTTTAGTTTCGTGGAACAAAATTATTCGTAAAAAAGATACAGCTGTAACAGCGCCTACTGGAATAGCAGCTTTTAATGTAAAAGGCCTTACGGTTCATAGATTATTGCAACTGCCAGTAGAGCACAAATGTACAGCTAAATATAAAGAATTATCGTCAGCAGCTTTAAAAGAAATTAGAAAAAGTTTAGAAAATGTGGATCTAATAATTATTGATGAAATATCAATGATATCAAATGTCATGCTTATGTATATTCATTTGCGTCTTACAGAAATATTCGATACTTCAGATAACGACAACGGTTGGTTTGGCAAAAAACACATTGTTGTTTTTGGCGATTTACTTCAACTTCCACCAGTTAATGAAGGATTTGCGTTTGTAGGACTAACGAATTTGCAAATTAATAAGTACATAGGAGCAATGGAAACTTATAATTTATGGGATTTATTTGATTATGATGAATTAACAATTAACATGAGACAAAAAAATGATAAGACTTATAGTGAAATTCTTTCAAGAATCCGTTTAGGCTTTTTAACAAATGATGACATACAAATGTTACAAAAACGGAAATTAATATTTACCACTAATAATAATAATCAAATAATAGAAGAAATATGTTTGTATTTAAGTAAGTTACCAATCGATGCTGTGTGTTTGTTACCGACTAGAAATATGTGTAATATTTTAAATGCTGCTATGTTACATAGAATTAATACAGAAGAAATAACTCTTATCGCTCACGATTCTTTTAAATGTTCAAAAAATTTAAAGAACATTATGAAACTATTAAATGACGATGACGCATGTGGAATAGAACGTACAATAAAAATCAAAATTGATTCTAAAATTATGATAAGAAGAAATATTGATGTTTCCATTGGCTTAGTCAATGGAACTATAGGAAAAGTTATTTTGGTATGTAAAGACAAAGCGGGAGAAATTACTAGTATACGTATTAAACTGCAAACTGGTAACGAATACTCTATAGAAAGGCTTGAATACAAATTTCTTATCACTAATAAAGTGTATGTAATACGAAAACAGTTTCCGATTTGTAACAGTTACGGTATTACTATTCATAAAAGCCAAGGTTTGAGCTTAAAAAATGCACTTGTAGAAGCAGGGAATTGTATCTTCACTTCTGGTCAAACTTATGTCGCTTTATCGAGAGTAACTACAATTGAGGGATTACATCTAATTAATTTTGATCCTTCTAGTATAATAGCTGATGAGTTAGCTATTCTAGAATATAACAGATTAAGAAAAAATTTCCGACCAGATCTTGCAGTCCTTGAAATGCCGAAAAAATCAAATGACCTGCTTTATAAAATTGGAGATCACGGTTGGTCTAACCCGAACAATATATTTTTAAATTCTGATGATAGTGAATTAAATTGTATCACTAATAACTGTTGGAATATTCGTGGACTACTAAATGATGATGATTCTTGTTATGCTAACGCATGTATACAAAGTTTATTTCATGCTACCACAGTAAGAAAAGTATTACTGCGGTGCAATAATTCAAATATTTTGAAAGTAATTTTTGATCAGTATATTTCCAAAAATAATGTTAATGTTAAGACTCTACGAGAGTACGTTCATGACAAATACAAATCACGGAAACAGCAAGATGTTGCACAATTTTTAATAGATCTTTGCAGTAAATTTATTTTCTTGCAAAATGTTCTTCAACTTGAATTAACTATTACGATAAGATGTCCCGGCTGCGATGAGAGAATCGGTCCCAACGTATCTCCTAGTTATATTCTGTCGCTTAATCTTCCAAATTATGCCGGTCCTTATAAATTACAGGACATTATAGATCATAATATAGGAGAATGGTTACCGATCGAAAGCCACTGCAAGAAACAATGCAAAATGAAATGTCTTCAAAAGATAGACGTCGTTATAAAGAATACAATTTTAATTTTACAATTATTATTATTTAATATCAACGATGATGAAAATTCAAAAATTCCTAATTACAAAATAAATGAAATACCAAAAACAATAATTTCGATCAATAAAAGACGCTATAAGATTGTTAGTGGTATATTTCATCACGGCAATACCATCCATTCAGGACATTATACAAATATGATACGACAAGATAAACATTGGATCAAAATAAGTGATTTAGACTTTTGCATCAAACCGTGGCCAAACGGCGCTAAGGATGCTTATTTATTCTTTCTAGAACAAATTTAAATGCAATTTATTTTCCAATTCTGAATGTTAGTTCTATTTTCTATCTCACACCAAAAACCTCATTTAAATGCATTCAATATACATTTTTCATAAAGCTTATGTAATAAAAAACAAAAGAAAGTTGTGATATCCCCCCGCCCTCTCGCTCTTTCTCGCCATCTCTCTCTCTCTCTCTCTCGCTCTCTCTCTCTCTCTCTCTCTCTCTCTCTCTCTCTCTCTCTCTCTCTCTCTCTCTCTCTCTCTCTCTCTCTCTCTCTCTCTCTCCCGGTCAAAAATATCCAGTTGGGAAATCCAACTGGATTTTCCAAGAGGGAAATCCAGCTGGGGAAGAGTGGATTCCAGCTGGATTTTGGTAGATTTCCAGTCGGATTCCCAGTTGATGATATCAAATATTCCCACCCATTTTTAACTGGATTAAATGGAAATCCACTTATAATAAATGGGAATTCCTAGGCGAAGGCGGAAATCCATATAAAAATCCAGTTAAATGTTGGTGGGAATCCACCTAACTTTCGCATTTCTATTAAATGGGAATCCACTCAAAATTCTACTTAATAATAAATGGGAATCCCAGCGTGACGGTGGAAATCCATGTAAAAATCCAGTTTAATATAGATGGGAATCCATCTAACTTTCGCTTTTCTATTCAATGGAAATCCAGTTAATAATGCATAGGAATCCTGTTATATCTAGGTGGGAATCCACTTAAATATCCAGTTAAAAATGGGTGGGAATATTTGGTATCATCAACTGGGAATCCGACGGAAATCCACCAAAATCCAGCTGGAATCCTCTCTTCCCCAGCTGGATTTCCCTCTTGGAAAATCCAGTTGGATTTCCCAACTGGATATTTTTGACCGGGCTCTCTCTCTCTCTCTCTCTCTCTCTCTCTCTCTCTCTCTCTCTCTCTCTCTCTCTCTCTCTCTCTTTCTCTCTCTATCTCACGCCAAATACCTCATTTAAATTCATTCAATATATTTTTTTATAAAGCTTTTATAATAAAACATTTTTATATTACTTTTTACAAAAGTATAAACCTAGGCAAGTAACAGTGTATTACCAGCCGCTTCTATGTAATTTTCTCTACGAAAAATTTTTAGAAAGACGAACTTGAAATGTTAAACGATATTTAAAAAACTTTTTCTGTGAATACATTTGTAATAAACTCGTTAAATACAAATCTAACAAAAGAAAGTTGAGATATCCCCCCGCCCTCTCTCTCTTTATCACGCCAAATACCTCATTTAAATACATTCAATATATATTTTTTATAAAGCTTTTATAAGAAAAAATTTTTATATTACTTTTTACAAAAGTATAAAACTAGGCAAGTAACAGTGTATTACCAGCCGCTTCTATGTAATTTTCTCTACGAAAAATTTTTAGAAAGACGCACTTGAAATGTTAAAAGATATTAAAAAAACATTTTCTGTGAATACGTTTGTAATAAACTCGTTAAATACAAATCAAACAATAGAAAGTAATGAAATCAATAGCATAAAGTCAAGTATTTACTACTCTCTCCTGCCACCCCTCTCTCTTCTCTATCTCACACCAAAAACCTCATTTAAATGCATTCAATATACATTTTTCATAAAGCTTATGTAATGAAAAAACAAAAGAAAGTTGTGATATCCTCCCGCCCTCTCTCTCTCTCTCTCTCTCTCTCTCTCTCTCTCTCTCTCTCTCTCTCTCTCTCTCTCTCTCTCTATCTCACGCCAAGTACCTCATTTAAATACATTCAATATATATTTTTTATAAAGCTTTTATAATAAAAAATTTTTTTATTACTTTTTAAAAAAGTATAAACCTAGGCAAGTAACAGTGTATTACCAGCCGCTTCTATGTAATTTTCTCTACGCAAAATTTTTAGAAAGTCGAACTTGAAATGTTAAAAGATATTTAAAAAACTTTTTCTGTGAATACGTTTGTAATAAACTCGTTAAATACAAATCAAACAATAGAAAGTAATGAAATCAATAGCATAAAGTCAAGTATTTACTACTCTCTCCTCCCACCCCTCTCTCTTTTCTATCTCACACCAAAAACCTCATTTAAATCCATTCAATATACATTTTTCATAAAGCTTATGTAATAAAAAACAAAAGAAAGTTGTGATATCCCCCGCCCTCTCTCACTTTCTCCCCCCCTCTCTCTCTCTCTCTCACGCCAAATACCTCATTTAAATACATTCAATATATTTTTTATAAAGCTTTTATAATAAAACATTTTTATATTACTTTTTACAAAAGTATAAACCAAGGCAAGTAACAGTGTATTACCAGCCGCTTCTATGTAATTTTCTCTACGAAAAATTTTTAGAAAGACGAACTTAAAATGGTAAAAAATATTTAAAAAACTTTTTCTGTGAATACGTTTGTAATAAACTCATTAAATACAAATCTAACAAAAGAAAGTAATGAAATCAATACGCATAAAGTCAAGTACTTACCATTAATTCTTGGAATAAATAAAAAATTTTTTTTTTATTTAAAGAATTCATTTAATCGCCAACACTTATATCTATGTGAATATTACTATTTCAAATACGTTTTGTCGATAGCTATGTTTTTTTCAACTTGAAGACCTAAAATTTATCTTCCTTGGAACATTGTATATTGGAATCAAAATTTCATTTAAATAACGATATTTGATGTAAAAATTTCTACAAATTAAACAAAAGAAAGTTATGAAATCAATTCCTATAAAGTCAAGTATTTATTATTCAATATATTTTTTTATAAAGCTTTTATAATAAAACATTTTTATATTACTTTTTACAAAAGTATAAACCAAGGCAAGTAACAGTGTATTACCAGCCGCTTCTATGTAATTTTCTCTACGAAAAATTTTTAGAAAGACGAACTTAAAATGGTAAAAAATATTTAAAAAACTTTTTCTGTGAATACGTTTGTAATAAACTCATTAAATACAAATCTAACAAAAGAAAGTAATGAAATCAATACGCATAAAGTCAAGTACTTACCATTAATTCTTGGAATAAATAAAAAATTTTTTTTTTATTTAAAGAATTCATTTAATCGCCAACCCTTATATCTATGTGAATATTACTATTTCAAATACGTTTTGTCGATAGCTATGTTTTTTCAACTTGAAGACCTAAAATTTATCTTCCTTGGAACATTGTATATTGGAATCAAAATTTCATTTAAATAACGATGTTTGATGTAAAAATTTCTACAAATTAAACAAAAGAAAGTTATGAAATCAATTTCTATAAAGTCAAGTATTTATTATCATAAATCTATTTTCGGAGTAAATACATTTTTTTATTACAAACATTTATTCGCCAACGCTTATATATATTTTTATATGTTACTTCAACAAAGAATATAGAAGTTCAAAATTTCGAACTCAAAGACAAAAAAATTCATTTTCCTTCAAGATATTGCATGTTGGAATTGAATTCATTTAAACGACATTTTTTAAATAATACAAAAGAAAGTTGTGATATCAATTCCCAGATAATCAAGTATTTTTATTATCATTTAAACCACGACATTTTTTATAAATTATGCAAAAGAATGTTGTGATATCTATTCCCAGATAGTTAAGTATTTTTATTATAATTATAATTGAGTTGATTATATATTATAACGATACTTTCTTTTTCGAACAATATCTTTTACATTATATATGATTGAGATGTTAATGGTTCAACGGTCAATTTTTACGTTTATATCCATGTGGCCTAGTGGAATTGCTTACTCTATTTATTATATAATATTTATAATAATAAGCCAGCTATCCCAAAAGTTCTTAAAAAATAAGAAATTTTTTCAAAAAGTTTTCCACAGAAATTTGAATATCTTTTTATAAAACTTTGAGATACTGTAAAATATTTATCAAACTTATATGTAGATTTGTTTGACACATTTTTCATTGTAAAAAATTAATGATAAACATACTTGCCGGACCCGTCCTTTGGCAGTTCAAGCTATTGAGCTACATAATTTGCTAAAGAAATATCGAATGATTATTAGTACATTAACGATTTAGAAATAAATATCCTTTTGGCACGTTAAGAATACAATTGCATAATAAAAGTAGAGTACTTCAAAAAATATTATTTGATAAAATTATAAAAGTAATTGATAATAATCTTATTATTGTAATGTTCTAATAATATAAAGTTCATATAACAATTATTATGTATACTGCATGCATTTGCGTATGACATTTAGTCATGAACTATACAAAAAATTAATGTTATCATTATGAAATCCATTCATGGCCAGCACTGACTCAAGTAGATGTGTTACTATTTATAATAATATTAATACTCGTCGTATAGTTGAATTCAATTAAACTATTGAATTTCAATAAACTATGTCAATAAACTAATTGAAATTGAAATAAAATTAATCGACAATCAATTTAAGGCGATGTTAGTGCCATCCGTTACTGATGATTGCAGGGATACATTTTTTCATTCAATTTTGAGTTTGGAGACAATATCACTCTGGTGTGTTATAGTTAGTTATCAAATCTATAACATGTCAGAGAGATTTTTTGTCAAAATTAAAAATTGAATGAGAAAAACGGACTTCAGTCGGCGGTAACTAAGGGGCCTTACATCGCCTTACCGAAAAGCGAGAACTAAGCAATGTTGCCAAAACAGTTCTAGAAATTTTCTTTTTTTTAATAGTCAACTGTTTCGCTAAAAACTACCAAAGGACGGGTCCGGCAAGTATGTTTATCATTAATTTTTTACAATGAAAAACCTTTAAAATGTGTCAAACAAATCTACATATAAGTTTAATAAATATTTTACAGTATCTCAAAGTTTTATAAAAAGATATTCAAATTTCTGTGGAAAACTTTTTGAAAAAATTTCTTATTTCTTAAGAACTTTTGGGATAGCTGGCTTATTATTATAAATATTATATAATAAATAGAGTAAGCAATTCCACTAGGCCACATGGATATAAACGTAAAAATTGACCGTTGAACCATTAACATCTCAATCATATATAATGTAAAAGATATTGTTCGAAAAAGAAAGTATCGTTATAATATATAATCAACTCAATTATAATTATAATAAAAATACTTAACTATCTGGGAATAGATATCACAACATTCTTTTGCATAATTTATAAAAAATGTCGTGGTTTAAATGATAATAAAAATACTTGATTATCTGGGAATTGATATCACAACTTTCTTTTGTATTATTTAAAAAATGTCGTTTAAATGAATTCAATTCCAACATGCAATATCTTGAAGGAAAATGAATTTTTTTGTCTTTGAGTTCGAAATTTTGAACTTCTATATTCTTTGTTGAAGTAACATATAAAAATATATATAAGCGTTGGCGAATAAATGTTTGTAATAAAAAAATGTATTTACTCCGAAAATAGATTTATGATAATAAATACTTGACTTTATAGAAATTGATTTCATAACTTTCTTTTGTTTAATTTGTAGAAATTTTTACATCAAACATCGTTATTTAAATGAAATTTTGATTCCAATATACAATGTTCCAAGGAAGATAAATTTTAGGTCTTCAAGTTGAAAAAAACATAGCTATCGACAAAACGTATTTGAAATAGTAATATTCACATAGATATAAGGGTTGGCGATTAAATGAATTCTTTAAATAAAAAAAAAATTTTTTATTTATTCCAAGAATTAATGGTAAGTACTTGACTTTATGCGTATTGATTTCATTACTTTCTTTTGTTAGATTTGTATTTAATGAGTTTATTACAAACGTATTCACAGAAAAAGTTTTTTAAATATTTTTTACCATTTTAAGTTCGTCTTTCTAAAAATTTTTCGTAGAGAAAATTACATAGAAGCGGCTGGTAATACACTGTTACTTGCCTTGGTTTATACTTTTGTAAAAAGTAATATAAAAATGTTTTATTATAAAAGCTTTATAAAAAAATATATTGAATAATAAATACTTGACTTTATAGGAATTGATTTCATAACTTTCTTTTGTTTAATTTGTAGAAATTTTTACATCAAATATCGTTATTTAAATGAAATTTTGATTCCAATATACAATGTTCCAAGGAAGATAAATTTTAGGTCTTCAAGTTGAAAAAAACATAGCTATCGACAAAACGTATTTGAAATAGTAATATTCACATAGATATAAGTGTTGGCGATTAAATGAATTCTTTAAATAAAAAAAAAATTTTTTATTTATTCCAAGAATTAATGGTAAGTACTTGACTTTATGCGTATTGATTTCATTACTTTCTTTTGTTAGATTTGTATTTAATGAGTTTATTACAAACGTATTCACAGAAAAAGTTTTTTAAATATTTTTTACCATTTTAAGTTCGTCTTTCTAAAAATTTTTCGTAGAGAAAATTACATAGAAGCGGCTGGTAATACACTGTTACTTGCCTTGGTTTATACTTTTGTAAAAAGTAATATAAAAATGTTTTATTATAAAAGCTTTATAAAAAATATATTGAATGTATTTAAATGAGGTATTTGGCGTGAGAGAGAGAGAGAGAGAGGGGGGGGAGAAAGAGATAGAGGGCGGGGGGATATCACAACTTTCTTTTGTTTTTTATTACATAAGCTTTATGAAAAATGTATATTGAATGGATTTAAATGAGGTTTTTGGTGTGAGATAGAAAAGAGAGAGGGGTGGGAGGAGAGAGTAGTAAATACTTGACTTTATGCTATTGATTTCATTACTTTCTATTGTTTGATTTGTATTTAACGAGTTTATTACAAACGTATTCACAGAAAAAGTTTTTTAAATATCTTTTAACATTTCAAGTTCGACTTTCTAAAAATTTTGCGTAGAGAAAATTACATAGAAGCGGCTGGTAATACACTGTTACTTGCCTAGGTTTATACTTTTTTAAAAAGTAATAAAAAAATTTTTTATTATAAAAGCTTTATAAAAAATATATATTGAATGTATTTAAATGAGGTACTTGGCGTGAGATAGAGAGAGAGAGAGAGAGAGAGAGAGAGAGAGAGAGAGAGTATTAAATTCTTTCATATATCCAATATAATGTTTAAAAGCAAAAATATATACAAGGTGTCTCATTTTAATCGCCCCAGGCAAATATCTTGAAAAGTAAGGGAGATGGAAAAAAACCTTAAATATAAAAGGTGTAGAGTTCAATGGGGGTCAGCTAATGGTAACAATGACATTGACCTTCAGCTCTATTTTCAAGGTTATTTCAAGGTCAAAGTGATTTTTTTAAATGGGAACCCCTACTTTGGACCTCCGAAATGGAAAGAGCGGAAAATTTTACGTTCAGAAAGGTCTGATATGTTAGGGTTTCAAAGAAATTTTAAGGTCAACCAACCAATTTAATGAGATCGATCTGGGAATACCTCTAGGAAGTACAAAATTGACCTTGACGTTCAAGGTCATTTTAAGCTAAGTCGATTTTATAAAATGGAACCCCGGAAATGGAAAGAGCGGAAGATTTTTCCGCCCGAATATGACCTTGACCTCGACTTTAACCGTGATCTGGAAGGTTATTTTAAGGTCAAGCCGATTTTTTTAAAATCCCCTTATTTTTTACCTCGGAAATGGAAAGAGAAGAATATTTTACGTTCAGATATGTATCGTCATATGGTATCAAAATTGGTCCTTTGGGGTCAATTAAGGGTTTTTTTTTTTAAATCGACTTAACCTTAAAATAACCTTCAAGGTCACCGTTGAGGTTAAGGTCGAGGTCAAGGTCATATTCGGATGTAAAATCTACCGCTCTTTCCATTTCCGGGGTCAAAAATAAGGGGTTCCATTTTATAAAATCGACTTACCTTAAACTGACCTTGAACGTCAAGGTTAATTTTGTCCTTCCTAGAGGTATTCCCATGTCGACCTCATTAAATTGGCTGGTTGACCTTAAAATGACTTTGAAACTCCAACATATCAGACCTTTCTGAACGTAAAATTTGCCGCTCTTTCTATTTCCGGGGTTAAAAGTAGGGATTCCCATTTAAAAAAATCACTTTGTCCTTGAAATAACCTTGAAAATGGAGTTCAAGGTCAAGGTCGTTGTTACTATTAGCTGACCTCCTTTGAATCCTACAACTTTTGCATTTAAAATTTTTTTCCATCTCCCTTACTTTTCAAGATATTTGCCTGGGGCGATTAAAATGAGACTCCTTGTATAAAAGGAACAAATAAATATATATGGTTCTAAATAATAAAAAGCTTATAAAAACATTCAAGGGTATATTAAAGATAATATATACAATTTATTTTTAATTTATTATTTTCCTAAATTTCAAAATGTAATATAAATGATATAAAAATATATTTAATAAAATTTCATAAAATTTTAGGTATAGTGGTAATGTAGGGCTATTGGCAAAGGATGCCACTTAAAATAACAATCCAACGGTCCATGAACAGTACCCCCAGGGTGACGTGGAAAACTGTTCATCTCTTCAACCAATCTTTATAGTTAATAAAGTTTATCTAAAACGAATTAACGCAACACAGTTATTGGTTAAATTTAAAACATTGTTCAATATTTATAAAGTAAGTAATAAAATAAGTAATAATTTATAAGTAATAAAATAAGTGTAATAATTAAAATAATGGACATCAGGGTGATTTGTTCTCTTATTCCAAATTTTTATCAGTATAATATATAACTTATATACTATTAACAGTTTTCTACGCCACCCGAGAGGTACTGTGAATAAGCGCCAATAGAAATGTTAAATAACATACGTGAAGGTTTACCTCAACATGAATTGAAATTAAAAATAAATTCAATAGTAATGTTAATTCGAAATATTCGAATAAGTGATGGATTATGTAATGGAACCCGACTCAAAATAATAGGATTATATAAATATAATATAAAAGCTGAAATCATTACAGAAGAGAATAAAGGAAAACAATTTTTTATTCCCCGTATAACACTTAATACTTGTGAATCGTCTACACTGCCGTTTATCTTATATAGGAAACAATTTCCTATTGTATTAGCTTTTGCTATAACTATTAATAAATCTCAAGGTCAAAGTTTCGATAACATGGGATTATTTTTAAAAAAATCTTTATTCTCTCATGGTCAATTATACGTTGCTCTTTCAAGATGTAAAAATCCAAATAATATATACATACAAAATGAATCAGAAAATAAAAATCAAATAACAAATATTGTTTGGAAAGAAATATTAGATTAATTACATTTTTTTATCTTATTTTCTTTTATTATATTATGATATTAAACATTTTTAACTGTAACATATTTAATACAATTGCCAATAGATGGCCAATCAAGGACATTCAAGACCTAGTCCATTAAGATGGGATCCAAGACAGAAAATATACGTCGAAGTAGAAAGTATACAGCATGCAAGATATTTGGATGAAATACACAACTACAAAATCATATTAATGCGGAAGATGAATATGAACATGATTTAATTAATCAAATAAATGAATATAATAATGATATCACACAAGGACAAATTCCATTTATTTGGAATCCAGAACAAAATAATATAATGAAGTAGATAATCTAAAAGATGCCGTTATACTTGACAGGTTAAACGAAATGGTGGAAAAATATGAAAAAGAAGAAAATAAGTATAATGAGTATAATAATAACTTACTTGAAGAGTATGATATGGATTATATAAAAACTTTAATTGAAACATATAAATAATAATTAAATTCAATTGATAAAAATTAATGAATATTTTACAAAAAAGTTTAAGAGTTATAATAATTATTAGAAGTCAAAAAAATTAATTTTTTCAACAATAATTTATCCTTTCTTAACAATAACAAATTATGTCCTAACAATAACTACATATAAAAAAAGAAACAATAAAAATATACAATTAGTTCCTAAAATACATATGAACCCTTAAAGGATTATATTAAAGAAAAATTTTATTAATAACATTTTTCGTAATGTTCAAATGATAACAATCAAACTTTTTTTAGGAATATATATATACATATACATATGTGAAAATCAAGTTTCTGGGAACATGTATATGTGCAGCCGTCTTTTCTGGTAACCACCACAATGTTCGGGGAAGCCCCAGAAAAGATGTATGTGAATCGGTAGTTTCTGGTAAGCAATACCCAGATAGCACGTTCTGTTTTGCGAACGTTGCAAAAACGTTGCTTTGAAAACTATAAAACGTTTAATTATTGGTGGCAGAAACGAGTTAACAACGTTGTCACAACGTTGGAATGTCCGCCTTTGTGGCCAAAAACTCGTTTCAGAAACGTGTTAGGAAGATCGTTAGCGCGCTTTGATCACGTTGCTAGATCTTTTTAATGGCAACCTATCTACAACGTCTTTGAAACGTGATTATTGTCCCTTTGGTATTTTCAATGTAGTTTTCAGTTTCCGTTGTTAAGGGGTTGCTAGAACGTTTACTTGCAATGAGCCTGCAACCTATAAACAACGTTCCCACAACTATTTTGACAACTCCAATACTTTAAAGCATGTTGCTGCTAACCCGTAGTAAAACTGTTGTTACAACGTTGTCGCAGCAACGTTGCGCTTTACGTGCTCGCAACGTGTCAAAAACGCTTCAAAGAACGAATTAGGAACACCATTCGCAACATTTTAGGAACGTCAAAGCATCGTCATCGATAACCACCGACCTTGGCACATTTTTTTATAATTTCTTATTCAAATTATTTCACGCAGATATTGCGTAAAATTTGAAGCCCCTATATATAAGGGGAGTATCAAAAACAAGGCAAGCCTTGTAATTTGGACCCTTCGTAAAAAGAGTCATTTGAAACGTTGAATTTTCACATCTTATATACTCTCGGCCTGCCAAAGTATCCGCGGGAGTCGCAAACTGTGTGCCGCGTAGCGGCAGTGTGGCGAAGGTAGTCTCTTTCAGCGAACACGTGTGCAAATAACACGTTTCAGAAACGTGTTGGGAAGATCGTTAGCGAGCTTTGATCACGTTGCTAGATCGTTTTAATGGCAACCTATCTACAACGTCTTTAAAACGCGATTATTGTCCCTTTAGAATTTTTAATGTAGTTTTCATAGTTTTCGTTGTCAACGCGTTGCTAGAACGTTTACTTGCAATGAGCCTGCAACCTAATAAAAAAGGACCTCAAATACATATACGCGTTGAAGCGGAACGAGCAAACGCGAAAGCGGCGAGAGCCACTACAAAAAACTGGCTGCCAATTCCTTGGAAATCTTCTTCCTCAAACTAATTTATCCATTACAATTTAAAAATTTTAAAATCGAAATAAATTTTTCATAACAAAAATTTTCTTTTCATTTAAGTATGCAGGGGATAATCGTGCGATGTTTTCACGCAACGAACTGACTTGAAAAATATAAAAGAAGCGGCCTCTGTGTTAATTTCCAGAAGATTGGTTATCTTGCCGCTCAATGCAAAAAAGTGCAATCTCGGCACCAAATGCTAAAGGCGTCTATCTCAGCGTTCGGTGCAAGAAGGTTAAAATTTAAAACAATAATAAAGATTATTAAAGAAAATTACGACCCAAGTATGAGGGGGGTACAGGGACCTGTTCGTATGCAAGGAAATAACGAAGATGTGCGATAAGAAAAATACAATTATTTCAATCATTTTAACCAAAGTAGCCGGAGGATACAAGCTTCATGAAGGTAGGTATTTAAGCAGACATACGATAAACAAAGTACGATTATTTAAATAATTTTAACCCTAAGTAACCGGGAAATACAAGGGGGAGGTGATTAACGGAGACGTACGATAGCCAAAATACGATAATATCAACAATTTTAACCCTAAATATCCGGGAGATAGAGTTCCATGCGTATACGGGAGCCAGTCAGACGATTATATAAGGCAATATAATTATTTAAATAATGCCTACCCCCAAGTAGGCGGGGGATGCAAAATCGACGCGTATACAGGAGCGTGTCAGACATGTATCTCCAAGTAGGCGGGGCAGTGGCGTCATTACTACTATGGATGATCTGGATCATCCAGACTCCGCTTACTGCCAAGTATGGAAATCCAGACTGCAGAAAAGGTGTCACTAATGATTTTTTTTACCAATTTTCAATGAACGAAATCTAAACGAAATAAATAAAACCAAGTTGGTGGGATATGCGAGTTCCTCGCGTATACGGGAGCGCGTCAGACGTGTATACAAGGCAAAATAATTATTTATATAATTCCTAATCCAAGTAGGCGGGGGATGCGAGTTCCTCGCGTATACGGAAGCGCGTCAGACGTGTATACAAGACAAAATAATTATTTATATAATTCCTAACCCCAAGTAGGCGGGCGATGCGAGTTCCACGAGTATACGGGAGCGCGTCAGATGTGTATACAAGGCAAAATAATTATTTATATAATTCCTAACTCCAAGTAGGTCGGGTATGCGAGTACCACGCCTATACGGGAGCGCGTTAGACGTGTATACAATGCAAAATTATTATTTATATAATTCCTAACCCCAAGTAGGCGGGGGATGCGAGTTCCACGCGTATACGGAAGCGCGTCAGATGTGTATACAGTGTATACATGACGAAATAATTATTTAAATAATTCCTGAGTCCAATTAGGCGCGGGATTCGAGGTCGACGCGTAGACGGTAGCGTGTCAGACATGTATCTCCAAGTTGGCGGATGATGCAAGATCCACACGTATACGGGAGCGCGTCAGATGTGCATACAAAGCAAAATAATTTAAATAATTCCTAACCCCAAGTAGGCGGGGGATGCAAGACCCACGCATATACGGGAGCGTGACAGACGTGCATACAAGGCAAAATATTATTTTAATCATTTTTTCCCCAAGTATTTCAATTTTTTTCTTCAAATTTCAATTTTTTAATATTTCAATTTTTTTCTTCAAATTTCAATTTTTTAATATTTCAATTTTTTTCTTCAAATTTTTGGGAGATATCCTCATACAGTATTCCATTTTGATGCCCATGCATTATTTTGTTTACGTAAGAATTTGATCAATTATTATGAAACATAACATTTATAACTGTGCGTCAGTTACATTCAAGAATTTTCGGTTTTTCTTCATATTTGTTGAATATGTTATTTTTCATGTACGGTAAAACATAAGCGTTATTAAGATTTTTCTTATCTCAAATTTCAGCAGGATCTTTTCATACAGTTTTCCATTTTGAAGCCAACGCTACATTTTATTGATAGAAAAAATTATAACAAATATCATGAAAGGTTACATTTTTTAAAGTGCAATATTTAAGTTCCAGAATTTGATGATATCCCCGACATACTTCAATATATGTATTTTTTCTGGATTTTCCTCAAATATTTCTAATTCTAATGAATATTTATATATGAGGCGTTTCACCTCAACTCTCCCAGCGCGGCGCGCGAGCGTCAAATCATGCTATTTTCAAGTCGTGTTTACGATATCAATATGAATTTCAAAAAATTATGTGATAAGCGTTTCCGACGTATTTTTTCCTCAGCTTTCCAATGGTGTAAGTGGTTTTTCCGAAATTTTCCATTTTCACCCTCAAAAAGTATAAAACATACTATATCTCGGAAAGTATATTTTTAATATTTTTTTTGATCATCTAGATCGAAAGCTGAGCATTTTTTACGTCGGAAAGGATTTTTTGCAAAATTTGCTCGAATGTTTTTCTTAGAGAAACAGAACGCGAAAGAGCAGGCTCAGCGTCTCCTTCGTGCGCGGTATGCGGCGCGCTGTACAGCGCGTGGACTAGATGTATTTCGCTCTCTAGTAACCTTATTATTTTTATTTATCATTTTTAATTCTTTATGGAATATCTTTTTGCACTTCGAATTTCACTTATATGCACGATTGACATTTTCATAGGTTATTTCGCAAAAAAAAACCGCTGCCAATTCTTTGGCACTTAGCTTCCTCAAACTAATTCATCGTTTCCTAATTAAAAATTTAAATTCTGAAAATACATTTTTCATAAAAAGGAATGCTAAAGAATTTCAATAATACTTTGAACCGATGCGTCTTATACCAGTTTCTTGCAAAATAGTATATTACGTACCTATTTTAAAAAAAGCTTTGACAGACCACCAAGTTTAAAAAAAATTGAGATTAAAAAGAGATAAAAGAAGGGGCTAAAAATGGCACTATTAATACGTTTTGATATTTTAATTTACTACATTATATAAAAATATTAAAATGATAGTTCTCGAAAATAAATGTATAATATATATTCATATAGATAATCACTTAAAATTGCAACACAATATTGCCACCAACAAGTGTAATAAGTAACAGTTAAAATTTCAAGTCGATAAATAAATTATTTTTTGAGATATTAATTTTTTAAATATAAAAAGTTTTCATTAATAACAAATGACAGAGTGAAGATATTTTAAATTTTAAATTTTAAAAAAAGAAAATGTAGGTAATTTGAATACCTTTTAAGAGAAGTATATTATTTTATGTAATAATTACTATAAGATACGAAAAAATCAAAAAAACTAAAAATTCAAAATCGTTTTTTGGTAATAAAACAAAAGAAAATCAATAAAATCCCAAATCCATCAGGGTACTTTCCTTTTGCCGCAAGACGAAGCGAATAAGCTTTACCCGACGAAAATCGGTTGATTAGTTTCGGAGATATTAAGAGTTGAAATATACACACACACACACACACACGCACACACACACACATACATCCACGAAATCAAAAATCATCAAAATCAAATAATATACACATATACCACCATAAAACATCTTTTTGAAGACTTTTTTTTCGAAAATTTTTTTCACCGTTACAAAGCTTCCTCTTTGAGGAAGCAAAAACATTACAATCAATTTGAAATAGCAGACGCAACGCTTCTCACTTACTTTTTACCCGATAGGTGGCTTGCGTATAGAAAATTTTTGCCCGAGAGTAATTTGTTGTATCCAATTATATAAGTCTGATGAATTTTCGATCTTTGTTATCCTTGAAATTGTTTAAGAATTTTAACGCTGTTTCCGTTATATTTGTGTTCTTCGTGTGTTTGCTGATTAAATCATAATTTATTTTTGGTTTATTTATTGCATTTATTTTCTCGCTACTGAAATGGATCCAGCTTTGAAGCTGAAATGCATAAATCCTTTTAATAAAATTAATCACTCTGTGCGTAAAAATTTGTCGAATTTTCCTTGAATATTTAGGAGTGCGTATCCCCTCGTACCAGAAAACGTGAAAATTTGTTCCAACTGTCAACGTCAACTTTATAAACATAAGTTAGATTTACCTTCATGCGATGCCAAAAAAGCTAAAATTGAATGTACTGATGAATATCATAAAGCAGGCGTAGCAGTTCTCAACCAATTAAAAAAAAAATTTTTAAAATCACCGGGTAAGGAAGATAAAATTCAGCTACTCACGCTTGCTCCTGATTTTTGGTCTCGCAGAGACTTAATCAGAGAGTTCGGTTGTACTGAGTGGGAAGCTCGAGAAGCGAAAAAGTTAGTAACTGAAAGTGGAATTTTTTCAAAACCTGAAAAGAAAAGGGGCAAAATATTTCCAGTTGAAAGTGTAGATTCAGTTAAACGTTTTTATGAGAGGGACGATATTAGTCGTGTAATGCCCGGATTAAAAGATTGTATATCTGTTAAGCAGGATAATGGTAAAAGAGAACATGTACAGAAAAGGTTACTACTTGGTAATTTACGTGAAATTTATTGTTTATTTAAAAAAGAGCATGAATCTTTTAATATTGGCTTCACTAAATTTACTCAATTGAGGCCGCCGCATTGTGTTCTAGCGGGAAGCAGTGGTACGCATAATGTATGCGTATGTGTACACCACGAAAATATCAAGCTGATGTTAAATGCTATTAATTTACAGAGTTTAACTGAAGGTACTCGACTATTTCTTAAAAACTACCACGATTGCATCCAAGCAATCGTATGTAGTAATGCTAGTTCGAAATGTTACTTGGGAGACTGTTTAGATTGCCCCAATATGCCTGTATTACGGAAACATTTGCTTGAATGTTTTGAGAGAAATGATATTTTTCAAATACAGTATGAGTCATGGCTTCAGACAGATCGTTGCACAATAGTATCTACAACTGTAAATGTTTATGAATTCATGAACATACTGGGAGAAAAATTAATAAAATTTAAAACTCATGACTTCTTTGCGAGAGAACAATATCTTTTCTTAAGCGATTTGAAAAAAAACCTTCAAAAAGGAGAATTCCTTGTTTGTTGTGATTTTGCAGAAAACTATGCGTTTATAGTGCAATATTCAACACAATCGTTCCACTGGAACAATAATCAAGCAACAGTTTTTACAACAGTGGTATATTATAACGAAAATCAAGATCTTAAACATATAAGCATTGCTATAATTTCTGATAATCTAAATCACGATACTGTTGCTGTTTATGAATATCAAAAAATTATAATATCGTATTTAAAAAGTAATTTCATAGTCAAGAAAATTTATCACTTAACTGATGGAGCAGGTCAGCATTTTAAGAACAAGTCTACCTTCCAAAATCTTCTGTTTCATCAAAAAGATTTTGGAGTTCCTGCTGAATGGCATTTTCATGCAACAGCGCACGGTAAAGGTGCGTGCGATGGTATAGGCGCAAATTTGAAAAGAGGGGCGAAAAGAGCAAGTCTTCAACTCTCTTCGAGTAATCATATTTTAACACCAGAAGACCTTTACAACTGGGCTTTACGTAATTGCACCTAACTTTACGTTTTTTACAGCACTAAAGAGACCTATGAAAAAGCCGTTTTGAAACTAAAATCAAGGTTAAGTAAAATTAAATCTATACCGGGAACTTTACAGTACCATGCCGTTATTCCAATGAATAAAACAACATTAATACTAAAAAAACGTCAATGAGTTCAGAATATCAAATCTTCCCTAAAAAACCCGTAAAACAAAACAAAATAAAATTATCTACTTTAAAAAAAAAAGAATTATTAATATAAATACTAGTTTATTGTTGCTATTATTAAGGAAATCAAAATTTTAAGTGGTTGTTAGAGAGCGAAATGCATCTAGTCCACGCGGTGTACAGCGCGCCGAAAACCGCGCGCGAAGGAGACGCTGCGTCTGCTCTTTCGCGTTCTGTTTCTCTAAGAAAACATTCGAGCAAATTCTGAAAAAAATCCTTTCCGACGTAAAAAATGCTCAGCTTTCGATCTAGGGGGTAAAAAAAATATTAAAAATATACTTTTCGAGATATAGTATGTTTTATACTTGTTGGGGGGGAAAATGGAAAATTTCGGAAAAACCACCTACGCCATTGGAAAGCTGAGGAAAAAATACGTCGGAAACGCTTATCACATAATTTTTTGAAATGCATATTAATATCGTAAACACGACTTGAAAATAGCATGATTTGACGCTAGCGCGCCGCGCTGGGAGAGTTGAGGCGAAACGCCTCATATATAAGGTAAATGGTAAAGGATTTAAGATTGTTTAATACAATGGCAAATGAAATATTCGTAACTAATATACAAAATCATTATGTCTCTGCTGCTTATTTTCCCAGTACGTGAAAAAAAAACATATTTCGATTATTTTACTTCAAATTTTTCGGAGATGTCCTCATACAGTATTCCATTTTGATGCCCATGCACTATTTTGTTTATGTAAGAATTCGATCAATTATTATGAAACATAACATTTTTAACTGTGCGTCAGTTACATTCAAGTATTTGCGGTTTTTCTTCAGATTTGTTGAATATGTTATTTTTCATGTACGGTAAAACATAAGCTTTAGATTTAGATTTTTCTTATCTCAAATTTCAGCAGGAACTTTTCATACAGTATTCCATTTTGATGCCAAACGCTACATTTTATTCATAGAAATAATTATACTAATTATCATGAAATGTTCCATTTTTTAAAGTGGGAAATTTAAGTTCAAGAATTTGTGGACATCCTCGACATTTGCGAAATATGTGTGTTTTCTGGGTTTTCCCCGAATATTTCTAATTCTAATGAATAATGTATTTATAAGGTAAATGAGAAATGATTTATGATTGGTTAATACAATGTAAAATAAAATATTCGTAACTAATTTACAAAATCTTGAAGCGTCAGCTGCTTATTTTCCCAGTACGTGAAAAAAAGCATATTTCGATTTTTGTACTTCAAATTTTTCGGAGATGCCCTCATAGAGTATTCCATTTTGGTGCCCATGCACTTTTTTGTTTATGTAAGAATTTGTTCAATTATTATGAAACATAAAATTTTTAACTGTGCGTCATTTACGTTCAAGAATTTGCGGTTTTTCTTCATATTTGTTGAATATGTTATTATTCATGTACGGTAAAACATAAGCTTTAGATTTAGATTTTTCTTATCTCAAATTTTGGGCAGGAACTTTTCATACAGTATTCCATTTTGATGCCAACGCTACATTTTATTCCTAGAAATAATTATACTAATTATCATGAATTGTTTCATTTTTTAAAGTGGGAAATTTAAGTACAAGAATTTGTGGACATCCTCGATATTTGCGAAATATGTGTGTTTTCTGGATTTTCCCCGAATATTTCTAATTCTAATGAATAATTATATTTATAAAGTAAATGATAAAGGATTTAAGATTATTTAATACAATGGCAAATAAAATATTCGTAACTAATTTACAAAATCTTGAAGCGTCAGGTGCTTATTTTCCCAGTAGGAGAAGAAAAACATATTTCGATTTTTTTACTTCAAGTTTTTCGGAGATATCCTCATACAGTATTCCATTTTGATGACCATGCAATATTTTGTTTATTTAAGAATTTGATCAATTATTATGAAACATGACATTTTTAACTGTGCGTCAGTTACGTTCAAGAATTTGCGGTTTTTCTTCATATTTGTTGAATATGTTATTTTTCATGTACGGTAAAACATACGCTTTATTTAGATTTTTCTTATCTCCAATTTCAGCAGGAACTTTTCGTAAAGTATTCCATTTTGATGCCAACGCTACATTTTATTCATAGAAATAATTATACTAATTATCATGAAATATTCCATTTTTTAAAGTGCGAAATTTAACTTCAAGAATTTGTGGACATCCTCGACATTTCAAAAATATGTGTTTTTTGTATTTTACCCGAAATTTCTAATTCTAATGAATAGTTATATTTATAAGGTAAATGAGAAATGATTTATGATTGGTTAATACAATGGCAAATCAAATATTGGAAACTAATTTACAAAATTATGAAGCGTCAGCTGCTTATTTTTCCAGTACGTGAAAAACAGCATATTTCGATTTTTTTACTTCAAATTTTTCAGAGATGTCCTCATACAGTATTCCATTTTGATGCCCATACACTATATGAATGTTGCCCATGCATCAAATATGAAGAAAAGCCGCAAATTCTTGAACGTAAATGACGCACAGTTAAAAATGTTATCTTTCATAATAATTGAACAAATTCTTACATAAACAAAAAAGTGCATGGGCATCAAAATGAAATACTCTATGAGTACATCTCCGAAAAAATTGAAGTAACAAAAATCGAAATATGTTTTTTTTCACGTACTGAGAAAATAAGCAGCATGGGCATCATGATTTTGTAAATTAGTTACGAATATTTCATTTTCCATTCTATTAAACAATTCCCACCCCTCTCTCTCTCCCTCCCTCCCTCACTCTCTCAACACCCGTCAACCTGAGTACCAAAAACTTTAATGAGAGCTTAAATATTTTTTTTAAAACAACACGTTTTTTAAAAGCTAATTTTTTAAGTACATTCTATAACAACATAATTTGTCTAGTCCTTTTAATTCTTCTACTCTCTTAGATATTTACGAAAAGTCAAAGCCTATATAAAAAAATTACATAGTTACCAACATATCACTCTTTTTCATGATTCTTTCTCAAATTTGAACAATATTACGCACCTTGGGAGGAAAAGAGAAGTCTAGAGCTGCTCTAGCAGGGGTGGTCCTCTGATCTCCCGTACATACTTGCAGTTTACCGGTGGACTACTTAAATATAGAATACAAAATTTTTGCATAAATTCATTAACAATATTTATACCTATAAGTCTACTATAAATAATTGCATAGGCTTTAATTTTTAATTGGTACCGTTAAGTACAACATCCCTATATGTGCAGAATCATGATTTACTTTTATTACCCACAATATTTTTCTTTGTGTCCGTCCTTTTTAAACGACAATAAAATAAAAAATTCATATAAATTTATAGTCTACTTAAAAGTGCTTTACATTTTACTAACTGTTTTATAAGCAACCTATTGTGTATCCTTTTCCCGCGTGTAAATATCATATAAGATCTCATATGAGAATTTCAGGCATCGCATATATCGTATCAGATCTCATATGCGATGTCATCTGCAATTTTATATATTATGAGATTACATATGAGATCTCATGTGATACTTTCAGGTGGGTTTGCACTTTCTATTTAAAAACAGAGTGAGAGATTCACGGATCAGTAGTTAATATGTAGAAGCAACCCATTTATACATTTTATCTGATCTTTAAACATGTGAATATTTATATGAAAATGACCATGTCTTACACCTTGAACTGCAAATCGTCGGACCCGCCGAGTATGTATGGGAAATCGGAGGACCACCCCTGCTAGAGCAGCTCTAGACTTCTCTTTTCCTCCCAAGGTGCGTAATATTATAGAAAGTTCAAAATTGAGAAAGAATCATGAAAAAGAGTGATGTGTTGGTAACTATATAATTTTTTTATATACACGGAGAGAAATTTTGTAGTGAAAATTACAAATATTCGAGGCAAAATTACCAGTTTCTATGGTAATGGATGGACAGACTGACAATTTCAAACTTTTTACCAAAGTGCCTTGGTAAATTTTTTTTTTTAGTTAGATTTAAATTAAAAAAATTAATCTTTTTTATTCATATTGATGGATATATAGTATTTTAATATAGAAATAGAAACAGAAATAAGGATGAAAAAACATTAAACTGAAAAAAAATTTTTACGGAAGCGGGATTCGATCCGACGATCTTTGGGTTGAGAGTCCGACGTTCTACCGACTGCGCCACGGAAGCTGTTACGAACAGTCATTTGAATCGCCGTTATTACTTACTGAAAATATGTGTATTGTTTTCATTTTAACGTCGCGCACGCCTCTAGTATCAATCTTCTGAAACACAATAATGCGCAGTGCGCATGCGCGAATACACAAATACCAGGTTATTTGGAAAAATTTATCAGTTTTCTTAGTAAAAATTCTTAGGTTACCCTGTAAAAATGACTAGATCTCAATTCTTACCAGTGTGTCTGGTAATTTTTATTCCGATAATTTGGTATTTTTTTTAAGTGGTTATGGTAGTTTTTCCTGGGAAACTTATAAATTGTATTAGAAACCTGGGAATATCACGGCTTTTGACAGTCTATCCATGCGCTACCAAGGCACCTTGGTAATTTTTACTCTAAAATTTCTCTCCGTGTAGGCTTTGACTTTTCGTAAATATCTAAAAAAATTCTTATGAATTTTAGAAATAAAGAGAAGGCATTATAGTTATATAATTAAAATAATTTTCGCCCACACGGGCGTAAAGTGCGTAGGTTCTATAAAGTTTTGTAAGAGTATGTGAGCTATTGGGCCTCTTGGGCCCAAGTAGTATTTTATGCGCGCTGGCTGAATAATTTTGAAGTTACAACGTGGGCGCAAAATGTAATTTTACACGCTAGATACGAAAAGTTCTATTATGTCAGTCAAGTTAACTTATGGCCGGTACTTGACTACGATAAATTGATTTCAGTACTTTCTTGTGTTCAATTTGTATAGATCAGAAAGATGAACAAATTTGAATATATTTCTGAGAACAGTCATACAGTAGTTTCCGAGAGTTGTTTGCATTACTGGACTATCGATAATTGATTTCACAACTTTCGTTTGTTTGATTTGCAGTGAACAATTTGAATGTACTTACTTACATATAATTTGTTCAGCATACAATGATTCAAAGAATTAAAAGACTTTTCCATTCGTATTTATTTGATTTCTTTTACAAAATCATAAATATTATTATTTTATAGATTATTTGTACAGTCATGAAAAAAATTATTACCATTTGTAGAAAGTGCTTATTGAATAGATAAGATTCGAAGAAATAAAATGACTAGACAAATTGTGTTGTTTTTTATAGATTATTCAGAAAAAACGCCTATACTTGTCTTATTTTATACTTTCGTAGAAAGTTTTATATTAGCAATATTATTATTTGTACAGTCATGAAAAAAATTATTACCGTTTGTAAAGAGTGCTTATTGAATAGAAGAGAGTAGAAGAATTAAAAGGACGAGACAAATTATGTTGTTATAGAATGTACTTAAAAAATTAGCTTTTAAAAACGTGTTGTTTTAAAAAAAATATTTAAGTTCTTATTAAAGTTTTTGGTACTCAGGTTGAAGGATGTTGAGAGAGAGGAAGGGAGGGAGAGAGAGTGGGGTGGGAAAGAGAAGGAGAGAGAGAGTTTATAGAGTCATGAAAAAATTATTACCATTTGTAGAGAGTCCTTATTGAATAGATGAGACTAAAAGAAATAAAAGGACTAGACAAATTATGTTGTTAGAATTTAACGTACTTAAAAAATAGCTTTTAAAAAACGTGTTGATTGTTTTAAAAAAATATTTAAGCTTTCATTAAAGTTTTTGGTCTCAGTTTCACGGAAGTTGAGCGAGAGGGAGAGAGAGGGGAGGGGAAGAGAGAGAGAGAGAGAGAGAGAGAGAGAGAGAGAGAGAGAGAGAGAGAGAGAGAGAGAGGGGTGGGAGAGACTAATACTAGTCTTAGTTTAAACTTTTGTAAGATGTTTTTTAGATATATTTCACAACTTTTAAAGAGAAAATAATAATTACACAGTGTGATAACATTATGAGGGTTTATTATAATATAGTATATTTTTAATATCATTAGTAAATGATAGTATTGTTATTCACAAAAGTTTTAAATTTCAATGTTTCTTCAAGGAGCTCGAAAAATGATTACATTAGTAAAATTTTTTGAAATAATGTAATCAAACGCGTATATTCTTAGGTATGATGATAATTTAACAATACTATTATAGTATATTACGATACGAGCCACTTAAGTCACGAGTATAGTATACTATTTTATAGCTCGTGTGACATAAATCCGCCATATTCTTATTTTATTTATTTGTGCTTATTTATAATAATAGTTGGAACTTGGAAGTGGGGCGGGAGAAGTGTGGGGCGGAGGGGGGGGGGCGCAACTCCCCCGCCCTGAAAAAATTAATAAAACATTATTTAAATAATAGAATACCTGATATAGAATATGGTTACTATTGAATCTAGAATATTGAATATATACATAAAAAAATCATAAAACTAGATTCTTGGCAATTTGATTTGTATCTTTAACAATAAGTTGAAGTTTATGAAAGTGAAAGATTTGTATACGTTATATCATTAAAGAGAAAGACTTTTAAAACTAAAATCCATACAGTTTAATATTGAATATTTAAAAAGCACGCGGTCTGCTATCCCATAGCAGATGAAACTAACCTATAATATAGACAAGCCTTATTATCATCATTTTTATTTATTCTTTGTGGTTTGTCAACTATTAACGAAGTTTTACTTCTTTTCCTGTTCATTCTTATATGTAAAATCGTATTTTTTAATAGTTTTGGTAGATACTTGGCGTTAATTACGTGCCTGTGACTTAAGTAAATTCATTATTTCACAGTGTAATAATGGGCTACTTAAGTCACAGCTAGCCGTGACTTAAGTGCGGATTTAGGTCACACAGTGCTATAAATTATTGTAAAGTCACATGAAAATATCATTTTTTTTATGTTTTCAGTTTGCAGGAAAAACTTATATACATACCTTATTTTATACTTTCAATGATTATTATTAAAGACAAATTACATAAATACTAAAGAGATTGATATTTTTTTGAACAAATTAGATCTTAAAACGAAGCTTTTAGTTCATATTTTTATAATTTTTTTTCAGAGCATATTATAAGTATTTTCATTTTTTGGTACTAGAAATTGATTATTAAAGCCTTAAATTAGTTCTACTATAAGACTGCTATATGATAATATTAATTATTTTTTCAATTAGGTAAAGACCCTACAAAAAAGTGTGATAAGACCAACGTAGTTTATAAGTTCTTTTGTAAATCGTGTCCTGCGTCATATGTAGGAGAAACTAAACGTACAATAAAAATCAGAATTAACGAACATCAAAAAAATAACAACATAGAATCAGTAGTTCCACAACATAGGAATAAATTTCTCCATGATTTTGACTGGGACAATACTAAAATTCGAGATCAGGAAGCTAATTACAAAAAACGTATATTGTCAGAAATGATCCACATTAAGTGCAACAGTAATAACATAAATAAGAAAGAAGACGTTAAATTTTTAAATACGTCTTATTTTCCTTTATTGAGACTTTTAAATTAAATTTGTTGTCGTTTCATTTTTCTTTCCATATGTATCTGCGTTTTGTTTGTAAACACAGACACCAACCCTTTACTGTGTATACTATAAATACTGACCAATCTCATGTTTTGCGTTAACATCGACTTCATGTGTACTACGTAACACATGTTATAATTTAAGGTATTAATTATTGTATCACGCGAGTGTTTTAGTTTCTATTAATTACATTGTATTAATTGTTTTTTTGTTTCTGTTTAATAAAAAATTGTAGCCTGAAGAGGTTGGCAGACCAAGCCAACGAAACGTTGCTTTTTCTAATGAAATCGTTGAATTTTTTATTTCTAATCCTCGCCTCCGTCAGATCGACTTAACTCATTACCTTCTTAGAAAAAATTTGGTAGTGCGATATTTTACGCATATTCTACACATTAATTATTTTTGTAGTTTCGCAATTAATTATTTGTTGAAATTATCACTAGAACCCGCCCGGCAAAAAATGATCCACGTATGGCCATATATACTCATATATAAAAATCTGCATGGACATATATGACCATACGTGATTATATATAACCATATTTGATCATATATGGATTTTGTCTCTATATAAAAACACATGGTTGTATATAAGCAAGTATAGTCATACATGATTATAAATGGACATATATGAATATATATAATACTTTTGTAAGTCATCTTTATACGTGTCCATATTCGTCCATATATGAACATATATTATTATATACAAATATGTAAAACCGTATACGACCGTACATGGACGTACATGGATGTACATGAATCTATATCGATTTTATCATATCTGTCTATATATCATCATATATATTCATATATGACTATATTTGCTAATATATACAAGTATATATGTTTATATAGAGACGAAATCCATATATGATCATATATATATAATCGCGTATGCTCATATATTCCCATGCAAGATTTTCATATATGGATGTATATGGCCGTATATGGATCATTTTTTCCCGGGCGGTCAAAAATATCCATCTAGGAAACCCAGTTAGATTTATGTCACATGGGAAATCCAGCTGGATCTGGGTGGATTTACACAGATTTCAGTAGATTTGATTAGACCACTTGTATTAATAATCCATCATTGCTACACGACTTGTAAAATGTGAGAAAAAAGCTTTCTCGATATTCTTTTATAGTAGAAATATAAGTTCTTGAAATTATTACTGAAACTATTTAAATTAATAGCCCATCATTGCCACACATAATCTTGTAAAATTAAAAATGCAACCAGTTTATGAACTAAGAATCACTGAGAATAAAAGCTTTCTTGAGATTCTTGTATAGATAAAACTTTTTGAAATTATTATCTGAATCTTGTCTAGAAAAATATTTACTAAGAACTCTGAAACATTTTGATGTCTCCGATGATGAGAAATCATATATTAGATTAACTGAGCACTTTTATTCGTTGAAATTTTCACAATAACATATCATTTTTACTTTTTTCAGTATTCCTATGTTCATTAGGTATAATCTTTTTATTGACACTTGAATAAATATGTACAACAGCACAGCACTGATATCGACTAAGTTTTTTGAAGATGACAGATTCTTTTTAAACCAAGGCTCAGACCAATATTTCAAATCGGCATCATAAATTATATTGTATATTTATAACCTCACATGTCACTCAGCAATATTTTCTTCTATGCAAAAACTTATTATGAAAATTATGTGCCTCATAACACATAATTATTCAATAAACACTTGTTCTATTCTCAAAACATTTCAAACTGATTTTTAATAGAAGTTTTAAAATTTGATTATAAACACTTCATGTAACACGTCATACTATATTTTATTTATTATTACACAAAACACTGAAAATTATATTGTATATTTATAACCTCGTGTATCACTCAGCAATATTTTCTTCTATACAAAAGCGTATTATAAAGTTTATGAACCTCATAACACGTAATTACTTATTAATACATACTTGAGCTATTTTCAAAGCATTTCAAACTGATTTTAAGTAGAAGTTATAAAATTTGATATAACACTTCATGCAACACATTTTACAGGTATTTTATTTTTTTATATTACGCAAAACACTGATTAGATGCCATTTTTTAATCACTATGTTATTTGTTATCTATAACATTTGATGATATGTGCACTTCATGCACCACATCATACCGGTATTTTATTTTATTTAACACAAAACACTGATTACATGCCATCTTTTAATCACTATGTTATTTGTTATCAATAAAATTTGATTATATATGCACTTCATGCAACACATCATACTGGTATTTTATTTTATTTATTACACAAAACACTGATTAGATGTCATTTTCTAATAATCACAACATTTTTATTATCAATATAATTTTCGACTAGATAGACGATATATGAAAATCACAATTTTCTTTTCTTATTTTGAAAAACTTACTTCAAAACATAAACTTCTTTCGTACTTTGAGTCCAATACTGTCTAAATAAACATCTTAGTTGTTGTTTGTTTTATGTGTGATTCATTGAAAGCAATGGAACTGTAATTTTCTTCATTGACATCCACGTACTCTATTTGCCCTGTCAAATATGAAGACAAATTTTTAACATTCTTCTAAAATTATTTCTCATGTAAAAAATTTTCATGTTGAGTATATATAGATACATCTTCAAAAATATTGTGTCGTAAATAGTATTTGCCTGCTCTTCCATAATAATATTGGTTTGGTTTTTCTTTCTTGAGTAGTACTATATTCTTACTATCTTCTTTAATATAAATTATTCTATTCTTAAGCGTCTGTTCTTGTATTAAAATAACTTTTTCTTGTCCATTAATAATAAAATAACCACCAGGATCATGAGGGCACTCGTTCATTTTTGCTAATTCAAAATTAGATTTTTCAGACAGTACACAATTAGAACTCAACATTATTGGCTATATTACATATATCTCCATATTTCCAAAATTAATCGAAAAAAATCTTCTGGTATAATATCTGTAAGATAATAATTAATGAATTCTTCTTTGTTAAAAACTATTTTTTAACAGTGATCTATTTACTTGGTAATATCCTTATATTTTCTGATATACTCTGTAAAAATAAAAACAAGATTTCACAAAGTAACAATACTTATTATAAACTTTATTGATTTATAACTTGATAATATAAGTTTGCTACTTATCTGATTATAATATATTGCTATTGCACATTGATATTCACAGCTGCTTACATTGGTTATTTTCCAATCCACTTGAAGATTTAAAAATTTCTTGAGACTCATGAACATACAGAAGATTCGGTTAGCCTACTCTACTTATTAGATGAACTTGAATAATTAATAATAATTAATGAACTCTTCTTTGTTAAAAACTATTTTTTAACAGTGATCGATTTACTTGGTAATAATCCTTACATTTTCTGATATACTCTGTAAAAATAAAAACAAGATTTCACAAAGTAACAATACTAATTATTATAAACTTTATTGATTTATAACTTTATAATAAAAGTTTGCTACTTATCTGATTATAACATATTGCTATTGCCCATTGATATTCACAGCTGCTTATATAGGTTATATTTTTCCAATCAAATCCAAAATGAAATAATCTGTATATGTATCCGTATGCATGTATATAATAAGTACTTATCTAACTAATAAAAGTTATTTTCCCCATTGATTGATACACATAATTCTTCTCATAATTAGTTGATTTCTTGAAATCTTTGAAATATATTATTATTAACTAACTCACTAAATGATAACATTTGTATATAAAAATACTGACATGTTATATGTAAGGTTAGGCGTCGACAAGATACGGGTGTGTATATGCACTATATATATAAATATATATAGAATTACAAGCGTAAAATAGACGACCACCGGAAGTGTCGTAAGAGCTGCAAACCGGATATCGGAATAAGGAGAAGAAAAGTTCGGAAAGGAAACAGCACATAAAAAAATTCAGCTCTCTACATCTTTTGAACGAGATAATATTTTTAAATAAAATCTTTTGATTTGAGTAGAGCAATGAAATGGCTTTCGAAAAGAGGGATATGTTGTATAGTAAAAACTAACGCAATATACGCAAAAGCGCATTGAATTTTTCGTACACCCATTTCAATGTACATGTAGCACGGGTCGCTCCTTTAGACTTCTTCTATACTTGCCTTCGGAGCGCTCCCGCGCTCCTTGATCTTAAATCCTTTATCATTTACCTTATATATATATACACATAAATATTCATTAGAATTAGAAATATTCGGGAAAAATCCAGAAAAAACACATATATTGAAGTATGTCGGGGATATCATCAAATTCTGGAACTTAAATATCGCAATTTATAAAATGTAACCTTTCATGATATTTGTTATAATTTTTTCTATAAATAAAATGTAGCGTTGGCATCAACATGGAATACTGAAATTTCTCCTCTCCTGATCCTCCTGAAATTTGAGATAAGAGAAATCTTAATAATCTTAACTCGCATCCCCCGCCTACTTGGGTTTAGGAATTATATAAATAATAATTTTGCATTGTATACACGTCTGACGCGCTCCCGTATACGCGTGGTACTCGCATATCCGACCTACTTGGGGTTAGGAATTATATAAATAATTATTTTGCCTTGTATATACGTGTGACGCGCTTCCGTATACGCGTAGAACTCGCATCCCCCGCCTACTTGGGGTTAGGAATTATATAAATAATTATTTTGCCTTGTATACACGTGTGACGCGCTCCTGTATACGCGTCGATTTTGCATCCCCGCCTATTTGGGGGTAGGAATTATTTAAATAATTATTTTGCCTTATATAACCCTTATAAAAATATCCTATAGAAAATCCTGTAGGAAATGCTATAGGAAATCCTATAGGCATTCCGTAGAAATCCTATAGGAATCCTATAGGATACTCTATAGGCAGTCCTATATGAAATTCTATATAGGAAGTTCTATAGGAAATCCTATGTGAATTTTGCGCTTTTCCTGTAGGAAATCCTATAGGAAATTCTGTAGGTAATTCTGTAGGAAAAACTGTAGACAATTTTACATGGAAAATCCTGCAGGGAATTCTGGAGTATTTTCGTGAAAACAGTTTATAGAGGTTTAGCATCTTATTTAGCGCTGTAACATCGCACAGCAGAATCAGTGGCAAACAGTCCTAGATAAGGAGTTGCACCTAGGGACTGCCGTGCACGACTGCCGGTTAAGCTTACCGGTTAAGCCCAATGAGCTCAGATATCAAAATCAAGGTAATCCTTGTCACATTGACTCTCCGTAAAGTCGTTCAAACGGTTGAATCTCATGGCTTTACATACCCATGTAAATGCGGTAGAAGCTTGCTTCTCCAGAGCCACGTTTATGTATGTTCGCTGTTATGCCGCTATGGGGCGCAGCAGTCGGGACTCTCATAAATACATTGGAACCGCGAGGGTATGTAAAGCCATGAGATTCAACCGTTTGAACGACTTTACGGAGAGTCAATGTGACAAGGATTACCTTGATTTTGATATCTGAGCTCATTGGGCTTAATCGGTAAGCGCCGGCAGTCGTGCACGGCAGTCCCTAGGTGCAACTCCTTACCTAGGACTGTTTGCCACTGATTTTGCTGTGCGATGTTACAGCGCTAAATAAAATGCTAAACCTCTATAAACTGTTTTCACGAAAATACTCCAGAATTCCCTGCAGGATTTTCCATGTAAAATTGTCTACAGTTTTCCTACAGAATTACCTACAGAATTTCCTATAGGATTTCCTATAGGATTTCCTACAGGAAAAGCGCGAAATTCACATAGGATTTCCTATAGAACTTCCTATATAGAATTTCATACAGGACTGCCTATAGAGTATCCTATAGGATTCCTATAGGATTTCTACGGAATGCCTACAGGATTTCCTATAGCATTTCCTACAGGATTTTCTATAGGATATTTTTATGAGGGTAATCGTCTGACTGGCTCCCGTATACGCGTGGAACTCTATCCCCCGGATATTTAGGGTTAAAATTGTTGATATTATCGTATTTTGGCTATCGTACGTCACCGTTAATCACCTCCTCTTAATAAGCTTGTATTTCCCGGTTACTTAGGGTTAACATTATTTAAATAATAGTACTTTGTTTATCGCATGTCTGCTTAAATACCTACCTTCATGAAGCTTGTATCCTCCGGCTACTTACGGTTAAAATGGTTGAAATAATCGTATTTTTTTTATCGCACGTCTGCGTTATTTCCTTGCATACGTGTACAGGTCCCCGTACCCCCCTCATACTTGGGTCGTAATTTTCTTTAATAATCATTATTACAGTTTTAAATTTTAAACTTCTTACACCGATCGCTGAGATAGACGCCTTTAGCATTTGGTGCCGAGATTGCAACTTTTTGCATTGAGCGGCAAGTTAACCAATCTTCTGGAAATTAACACTGAGGCCGCTTTTTTATATTTTTCAAGTCAGTTCGTTGCGTGGAAACGCCGCACGGTTATCCCCTGCATACTTAAATGAAAAGAAAATTTTTGTTATGAAAAATTTACTTCGATTTTAAAATTTTAATGTAATGGATAAATTAGTTTGAGGAAGAAGATTTCAAAGGAATTGGCAGCGAGTTTTTTGTAGTGGCTCTCGCCGCTTTCGCGTTTGCTCGCTCCGCTTCAATGCGTATATGTATTTGAGGTCCTTTTTTATTAAGTTGCAGGCTCATTGCAAGTAAACGTTCTAGCAACGCGTTGACAACGAAAACTATGAAAACTACATTAAAAATTCTAAAGGGACAATAATCACGTTTTAAAGACGTTGTAGATAGGTTGCCATTAAAACGATCTAGCAAAGTGATCAAAGCGCGCTAACGATCTTCCTAACACGTTTCTGAAACTTATTTGCACGCGTGTTCGCTGAAAAAGCCTACCTTCGCCACACTGCCGCTCCACGGCGCACAGTTTGCAACTCCCGCGGATACTTTGGTAGGCCGAGAGTATATAAGATGTGAAAATTCAGCGTTTCAAATGACTCTTTTTACGAAGGGTCCGAATTACAAGGCTTGCCTTGTTTTTGATACTCCCCTTGTATATAGGGGACTTCAAATTTTACGCAATATCAGCGTGAAATAATTTGAATAAGAAATTATAAAAAAAATGTGCCAAGGTTGGTGGTTATCGATGACGATGCTTTGACGTTTTTAAAATGTTGCGAATGGTGTTCCTAATTCATTCTTTGAAGCGTTTTTGACACGTTGTGAGCATGTATAGCGCAACGTTGCTGCAACAACGTTGTAACAACATTTTTACTACAGGTTAGCAGCAACATGCTTTAAAATATTGGAGTTTTCGAAATAGTTGTGGGAACGTTGTTTATAGGTTGCAGGCTCATTGCAAGTAAACGTTCTAGCAATCCCTTAACAACGAAAACTGAAAACTACATTGAAAATACCAAAGGGACAATAATCACGTTTCAAAGACGTTGTAGATAGGTTCCCATTAAAACGATCTAGGAACGTGATCAAAGCGCGCTAACGATCTTCCTAACACGTTTCTGAAACGAGTTTTTTGCCACAAAGGCGGACATTTCAACATTGTGACAACGTTGTTAACTCGTTTTTACCACCAATAGTTAACCGTTTTATAGTTTTCAAAGCAACGTTTTTGTAACGTTCGCAAAACGGAACGTGCTATCTGGGTATTGATACCTTCTACCCAGAGAGCGGGATTATTTCTTTAGTCACGTTGACCGAAGTCTGGCGAAAGAGACTATAGTTCCCAGAAAGCAGGGTTCAACGTTGTTATATATATATATATATATATATATATATATATATATATATATATATATATATATATATATATATATATATATATATATATATATATATATATATATATTGTAACGGGCGCATGAATAAAAGTAAAGTGGGTCGCGTATACAGGGCAGCGAGATTTGAATCTCGCGCGGCTGCACGTATAGCGTTTCACCGCGCGCCAAGGGACGCGCGAGAGGCGGAGCAAGAAGAAGCCGTGCGACCGGCCGGCTCCGCGTAAGTCTCGGCCTGTGCGCGTGTATTTTGTAGTAGTTGTTCGGGCATCGCGCCCCTTAGCGCGAAATCTCAGTTTGGCTCTTATTAAACCTTTTATTCTAAGTACTGGAGTCACGCGTTCTTTATTTGGTGAGTAACCGTTCCCTATCTCCCCGAATACCGCCCTCTACCTTTTCAGCAGCTGCAGCTAGTCGGAGGCATCACCTCCTAGAGGAGCAACGTCGAGGGGGAAATTGTTAGTTAAAGTCGCTCAGGTTAACCTGAGCGGCGTTGTACGGAAACACCGGCGAGGGTAGGCAAGGCTAGTACATAGCTAGCCGCCGGTGATTCGTGCGCCGAAGTTGGTAGCAACGGCAGAGCGGAGCACTGGTTCTAGTGGAAAGCGGCCTAAGCTTTCTACAGTGAAAGCCGAGCGTGTTTTTTCGGAGCCTGTGCCAGTGTGTTTGTTCCGGCCGACCTACGGGTCCGTCTACAACGGCGCGCTGCTCCGGGCGTAGTAGACGCCCGTACGTTACCTCGCGCATCCCAGAGAGGGATTAATACCCTCTTTTAAATCCACCCCGTTACAATATATATATAAGTATGTGGGTGAACCGGTTTTGGAGAGGTAGAGTTCTTTTTCTCAGAGTTGCCTATATTAACGTGACTAAAGAAATATGGACCTGGGGTTATAGACTCTAGAAAATGGCCGAAAACTCTCCAAAACCGGTCATATATATCTTTGCCGGTGTGAAGAGGCTCTTCAAAACCGGTATATAATATCTAGAAAAACTCTCCAAAACCGATAAACGACATAAATATATATATATATATATATATATATATATATATATATATATATATATATATATATATATATATCATTGGACGGTATTTTGAGGATTTCATAAAGAATTTGTACAATAGTGGTGACACAAATATAAACATTGTTATAAGCAACCAATAAACAAGCGCGTGACTAAAGAAATAATGACCCTAAGGTTATTGACTAACACCACGACGCCTGCGGCGCCCGCTTTTACGGAAAAATATCACGGAATTTCCGAAATCGATGTATTAACACACTATTGTGGAAACCGCTGAAAAATCCTCAAAATGCCTCTCGAGTGCTTTGGACTTTTGAGGAGACTCCTCAAAATGCCTACAAAATCCTCAAAATTCGGTATATATGACCTATATAATCCTCAAAATGCGTCCCAGATGTGAATATATATATATATATAAACTTGTATAACGTTAGTTCCCAGGACCCCATGTTACTGTATACCATCTGGAATGTCCTGGAAACTAACATAAAACATATATATATATATATATATATATATATATATATATATATATATATATATATATATATATATATATATATATATATATTTCAAATGCAGCTTTTGAGGATCTATGTCAGCACGGATTCGATACTTTGAGGATTTTTCGGAATTTTGAGGACATCCTCAAAATTCCTTCGGTATGAAACGGTACTTTTGAGGATTTATATTAATACCTTCAACGCAGAGAGGGAGTTATTTCTTTAGTCAAGCATATACGAACTCTGGAGAAAAAAACTATAGATCCTCAAAAGTACCGGTTTCCAAAAAAAAAATATATATATATATATATAACACTGTATATTAGTACCTCCCGCCCAAAGTTCCGCACTATAAGTGGGTAAGGGCGCGCGCTGCTCGCGCGCCATTGTTTACCCCCTATAGCACCCAATATTGAAGCAACATTGCTCCAAGATTGCTTTGTCATATTCCTCATATTCGCCAATATTCCCTCAACACTTTTATATATGGATGCTATATGGGAGCAATGTTGCTGCAATCCGTGATTTCCGTTTCACCATTGCTTTTTTAAAATGATGGGTCAATGTCTCTGTCATACCAATATTACAGCAATATTTAGCCAATATTTAGCATCACGAAAGGAATATTAATTTTATAATTATATTTTTTTGCTGATTTCTCTGATGATTTAGCAATATTGCAAGAATATTTGTACAATATATATAAACACTGGAAGAATGTTCCCGTTTGGCCACTGATTGTTGGAGCATATTGCCTCAATTTCCAAAATACATTAGTGAATTTCCCCTTAAGGGGAATGATGCGAATATGTCAAAGCAACATTGAGGCAATATTGCTCCAACAATCAGTGGACAAACGGGAACATTCTTCCAGTGTTCATATATATTGTAGAAATATTCTTGCAATATTGCAAAGTCATCAGAAAAACCAGCATAAAAATATAATTTTAAAAATAATATTCCTTTCGTGTTGAGAAATATTGGCTCAATATTGCTGCAATATTGCTATAACAGAGAGCCTGACTCATCATTTTAAAAAAGCAATGGTGAAACGGAAATCACGGATTGCAGCAACATTTCTCCCATATAGCATCCATATATAAAAGTGTTGAGGGAATATTGGCGAATATGGGGAATATGACAAAGTAATATTGGAGCAATGTTGCTCCAATATTGGGTGCTATAGGGGTACAATACAACATCCCTCTCAGTATTGACTAACATCACGACGCCTGCAGCGCCCCCTTTAATTTCCGCAGAGTTTTTCCGGAAATTTTGTTTGAACTCTCAATGTCGGAACTCTAGGTCGGCCGGCATAAATCCCTATATTATAGAAGTTTATGTCGCCCGGTGACCATAAACCTATCCGGTCGTTATAAACCCCGGTATATATAAAAACGGTTACCATAAATCCCTCAAGAGAAATTTTTATATATATATATATATATATATATATATATATATATATATATATATATATATATATATATATATATATATATATATATATATATATATATATATATATATATATATATATATATATATATATATATATATATATATATATATATATATATATCTGTGTGGAACGTGACTTATGCAGACAATTTCTGAACTGGTGCGAGACTTATGCTGACTTTACGGTACTTATGCGGACGTCCGCATAATTTTTACGTGTTAATTTTATGCAAGGTATTGGCCTTGCGTGGGTTCTCCGTGGATCGGGTAGGAAAGGTAGTCAGGGAAAAAGCGTACACTCTAGATATACTACTCTTTATTGCTATACTCTGGGATACAAATATGTGTAGCCTTGTAGGCTTCCTCGAGCAATCTGGGGCGAGCGTTCATCCTCATCCTCGCCTAGGCCCCCTCGCCAAGAGGCCGCACCACGTGACAATCCCACGTGACCATGTATCGCTCATTGAACGTCGACCGTGCTGTATGGGTAGCGCGCATATATCACAACTCTTCCCCTTTTTATTTCAAGCCCGTAGTTTTGATTTTTCTTTTATCCGCGCGGACCGGCGTAGCGGGTTCACAATTTGATTAGCATGTCGCTTGGTTACAATACCAGACTTAGTCTGTACTCGAAACGTTGAGGGTGACAGCTGTTTGACAATTTTAGTTATCGATCATCACCTGATCTCCTTTACTCAACTCGATCTTTCTCGCTGACGGCCCGGCGACCACTTGCGCGTCTTGTTTATTATTGACTTTAGAACATAACATAGGCCGCAATAAGTCGAAACGCGTTTTGAGCTGTCGCTTATAGAATAGCGACGCTGGAGATTTTCCAGTGGTGTAATGTGGCACGCAACGATAGTCGAAAATAAATGCGTTAACGGCCATGCTTACATCCTTCGCCCCTTGTACGATTCTCGAAACTTTTGACTTAAATGTGCCGACGAAGTTTTCTGCGGCGCTGTTCGTTGCTCGGTGGTATGGGGGTGAAAAACTGTGTTTCAGTCCCTTTTGCGACAAAAATGTTTTGAACTCTGCGCTAGCAAATTGTCGGCCATTATCCGTGACGATATGGTTGGCAACCCATGTCTCGCGAACAAGGCTTCGAATGCTTCAACTAATTTACTTGCCTTGGTATTTTGTCGAAAATTTATCACTTCCGGCCATTTCGAATGCGCGTCAATAACCACCAAATACATATCATTATAAAAAGGCCCTAAAAAATCGCAATGGATTCTATCCCACGCTTTTTTCAGCCAAGGCCACGATGTAAGCGGCACGCGAGGTGGTGTTTTTTGGTTTTCCGCACAAATTTTACACGAACTAACTCGGTTTTCGATATCCCCGTCGATTTCCGGCCACCACACAAAAGAGCGGGCTAATGCTTTTATTTTTACGATCCCCAGGTGTGAGCTGTGAAAATCATCCAACAATTGACCTCGCAAGCAAGCGGGAATTACAATGCGGTACCCCCAAAAAAGACAGTTTTCCTCTACCGATAATTCATTTCTTTTAGTAAAATATTTATTTTCTTCATCCGACAGATCTTTACTATTACTCGGCCAACCGAAGATACATAACTTTATCACGCTTGATAGTGTTTTATCTCGTTTTGTTTCGTGCGCGACGTTTTGCCAAGCGATTATGTTTGGATTCTCAGAAATATAGTGTATCGGGCAAAACTCCGTGCCAAACGCATCCGTATCATTCTCAATAAGAAGGCGTGACAGCGCGTCGCAATTACCATTGTCCTCGGATTTTATCTACTCTATTTCGTATTGGAACCCCGATAGCATGTAAGCCCAGCGTTGCAGCCTGCTTACTGCCGTTAATGCCTCTCTTAGGACCGAAAATAGTTTCGAACGGTTTATGATCCATTCTTAAGATGATTTTACGGCCATACACGTAGTCGTAGAATTTCATGAACCCAAACACAATCGCGCTGGCTTCCTTATCATTAATTGTCCTGTTCAATTCTTTCTTGGGGATTCGTTTTGATGCAAACGCGAACGGTCTCTCTGTGCCGTCTTTGTACCGATGAGACAAGATCGCTGACAGCCCGTAGTGCGACGCATCGACTGCTAATATAATTTTCTCATCTGGGTCGAAATGCGCTAACACCCTCGGTGATATAATTTCATTCTTTACCCAGCAGAAAGCCTCCTCGCACTCCTTTGTCCACACAAACTTTTTCAAATTCGCACACTCATAAAGTAAATTTAATTTATCAGCTTTACTTTGTAAAAATCTTTCATAAAAATTTATTAGACCTAGGAAGGAGGAGAGCTGTTTGCTGTCTGTTGGCCGCGGGGCCTCGTACATTGCCTTTACCTTCGCTTTAGATTTATGCAGGCCATCTCTGTCAATAACGAAACCGAGCACCTCGATTCTATTTTTCATGAAATCGCATTTATTTTTAGTCAAGCGTAACCCTCGGTCTGTCAGTCGTTTACAAACTTGTTTTAAATTTTCTATGTGCACTTCTTGCGTCTTACCCGTGACAAAAATATTGTCCTTATACGCAATTGTGTTTGGAATTCCCTGTATGCTTTCCTCTATAATTTGTTGGAATTCACTTGGAGCAACAGACGTACCTTCTGTAAGTTCCGTATATCTAAACAACCCGACGTGTGACGTGATTGTTAGATATTTTCGAGATTCTTTTGCGACCGAAATCTGCATATATGCATGAGGCAGATCTAATTGCGAATATGTTAGACCGCACTGCAGAACTTCGAAAATGTCATTTATTCGCGGAAACAATCTTTTTGTTACCATCAAGTGGGAATTCAACGTCGATTTGAAATCTCCGCAAAGTCTAACCTCGTCCTTACCCTCCAGCACCGGTACAACCGGAGTCGCCTACTCGCTCGTTTCCACTCTCTCTAAATGTCCTGCTTTTCCTAATCGAATCAATTCTCTCTCGACTTTAGGTTTTAACGCGAAAGCTACGTGTCTTGCTCCAAGTGCCACCGGTTTCGTATTCGGCTGAATATGTAAAGTTATTTCGCGCCTGTTACATAATCCCGGTCTGTTACCGAATAGTTCCTCGAATTCCTCAAGCATATACTCACTTACATCGATTGTGTTTATATTTAGCAACAAGTTTTGCCACTGCACAGCAATGTCGGTATTTGTCTGAAATTTTAATGGCCAAAGCCCGAACTCTCCTAGCTATTGTCTCCCGATAAGCGGAACCTTTTCTTCTTTCAGTACTAAGCAATTCATTTTTTTTGTTTTATTATTTAACGTTACGTTAATATCTTTTAATTGGCCCCGTGGCTCAATCTGATTATCTTCATAACCGAGTAATTTTGTGAACGTGTTAGTAATTTTGAGATTACTGAGATTTTTTTTTACACAACTCTCCGACATTACTGTGTAATAGGTGCCCGTATCAATTTCCATATCAATAACCTTATCATTAATGCCTACTTTAATAAACATTGGATCTGCCACGAATTCATTAACATAATTACTAGAATGTATCCCATTATTCGATTCTATGCTCAAGCTAATAGGAAAAAAATTAAGATAATTATTACACTCTTCCTCACTGCTTGCGCCGCCGTCGTTGGATTGTAGTCCCTGCTCGTCGTCCGCGTCGTTGCCTTGAAGATATTTGTTAGCTGCCTTCTTCTTCCGGATGCAGGACCATTCCATGTGCCCCTTTATGTTGTAAAAATTGCAGGTCAGCTCCCGATATCTGTACTCCTTTGTAGTATGGCCTGTGTTTCCGCAACAGTAGCAGGTTGCGTAATCATCGCGTCTCGTGCCCGCGCTTTTATTTTGAGAGTGCCCTTGTCCTGGTGGGACGTCTTTTTTGTCCCTGTGATTATTTTGTTTTTGTGTGTACTTGTCCTTTCTCCGATGACCGATCGAAAAATTTTCAAGTTTGTAATTTTTGATGCCCAAGTTTTTTATTGCACTAGCAGCATTTTTTATGGCACTCTCCCTTGCCGTAGCCTCCTTGAGTGCTGTGTTGAATTTGAGATCGGGCAGTTTAAATAGATCCACTCGGATGGAGTCGTCCGAAATTCCGCATACGAATTGGTCCCTCAAAGCCCCGTTTAAATCGGTGAATTTGCAGTCCAGGGCTCATCGCCGGAGTCGCGTCGCGAAATCTGCGGCCGTTTCATTTGGCTCCTGCTTAACCCTATTAAATGTACACCGCTCCATCACTTCCGATGGTTTCGGCTTCATATGCTCGCTGAGCAACTTGATTAATTCATCGTATGTTTTTTCCGCCGGCTTCGTAGGCGCGCACAGATTCCTGCACAACTTGTATGTGGTCTCGTCACAGGGTGTGAGTAGGTGCGCTCTTTTCATCTCTGGAGTCGTTATTTTCATCACCGTAAAGAAAAGCTCCAACCTTTCACAAAATGACTCCCAGTCATATGTCTCCAGACGGAACAGAATTTTCGCTTCACGGAACATATCGTCGTCACTGTTCGCGCACTCTTGCTCGATAGCCTCTTTCTCTTCTGCGCCGCTGCCCTCCTCGTTGGTCTTGTTGTCTCTTCCTCCACCGCTTTCTACTTTTACAATCTCCATCTGCTTCGCTCTTAGATTGTCTCGTGAGTCGCTGACGTCCACAGTCGCCCCTCTTTTCTGTAGCTCCTCAATAATTTCGTGCTTACGTAGGTGGTATGCTTCGTTCACCGTTAAAGTATTCGCATTTTGCTGAATATTCGCACTGGCTTCTTCTCCGGCATTATTCATAAGCGTTACACAAAATGTCGGCTTGTTGCGCGTCGGTTATGCTACGTGGCATCCGTCTGTTCTATCAGTCACGTTTCCTAGACCTTGCATGATGCCGACGTACACGCGTGTTCGTATTTGGATCAATTGATGAACTTACTTGTCGTCGCGTTGTACGCGTGTACCTATGTGTTGAAGCTGTATATCAGTGTGCTTTTCGTCGGACGAGAACCCACACTTTGCGTAGCATTCCAATGTGGCATCGCCACTTTGTCGAAAACTCCGCTGAACGTTGCTTGCGTCTCGAGCCCGTTCGTTGCTCGTCACCTTCTCCTACTCGTATCCTCGCTGATAATCCTCGTCGCCAGTTGCAAGGTATTGGCCTTGCGTGGGTTCTGCGTGGATCGGGTAGGAAAGGTAGTCAGGGAAAAAGCGTACACTCTAGATATACTATTCTTTATTGCTATACTCTGGGATACAAATATATGTAGCCTTGTAGGCTTCCTCGAGCAGTCTGGGGCGAGTGTTCATCCTCGTCCTCGCCTAGGCCCCCTCGCCAAGAGGCCGCACCACGTGACAATTCCATGTGACCATGTATCGCTCATTGAGTGTCGACCGAGCTGCATGGTTAGCGCGCATACATCTCATTTTACATAAACATTAACCCGCGATGTCAACATAGGTCCTGTTTCACAAACATATATATATATATATATATATATATATATATATATATATATATATATATATATATATATATATATATATACTAGGGGGCTGCGCCCCCTACTCGCTCCGCTCGTCAACCCCCCAACTTTGAAAAATAAGACCTTGAAGACTTTGAACCTATTTATTGTCAAGGTAGTGATTTTTTTGAGTATATAAGAGTACATTTACGCTATCAATTTTGATTTAAAAATCTTTTGTTGTATTTTATTTTTATTATTTTATGTGTAAACTGAAACTTAAATAAATTTCGAATACCGATTTCATTTAGCTATTGATTTAGATCTCTTATAATATCGTTTAAACAATTTCTCATTTATTTTATACTATTATTGCGTATATTTTATATTGCGAAATTTGTTTTTTGAAAATATAAGAGCATAATCACTTTAAAAATTTTGATTTAAAAATCTTTTCTTTGATTTTATTTGTATTTTTATATGGATCAAATCGAAACTTAATTAAATTTTATATACAATTTTCATTTAGCTAATTATTAAAATCTCTTATCATTCAAATAATTTCTCCTTTATTTTATACTTTTATTGCGTATATTTTATATTGAGAAATTTGGTTTTTGAATATATATGAACATATTTTTTAATAAATATATGCAATAAATATATATACATATTTACTTATATAACTAATTGTTTTTTTTTAACTATCAAGAATTTCTTCCCAAACAATATTTTCAATTTCTAATGAATTTTCTAAATTATTTTGTATATGTTATCTGGATTTCTACATCGTGATAAAGCAACATATAATAGACCGTGTGAGAATAATTGCCTTTTGATGTATAACCCTACATAATCAAAACTTTGGCCCTGAGATTTATTAATGGGCATGCAAAATGCTAATGTTAATGGAAACTGTTTTCTATAAAGAATAAACGGTAATGAAGAAGATTCTCCTGTATTTAATGTAATTCTTGGAATAAAAAATCTATTACCTGCTTTTTCTCCTGCTAATATTTCTGCTTCAATATTATATCTAAATAATTTGGTTATTTTAAGTCTAGTACCGTTACACAAACCTTCGTGTATACTCAAATTTCTAATTAACATAACAATAGCATTAACTTTTAAATCTAATTTATGAGGTGGCAAACCTTCATAAATATTGTTTAATGTTTCTATTGGAAAAAGTAGATGAGTGTTATCATCACTTTGATCAACACCTTTATGAGTCACATAATCTGTACTATAATAAGTCTTCTTATCACCACTTAATAACATTAAAATTTTTTTATTCAAAAATTTAATGTCTTCATTATGAGGTGCTAAAATAACACGATCATAATCATTTATTTTATTAATATTTTTATAAATTTGTAAGCAAACATCGTTAGTTCTCCAATTATTAAGTATTATAAAAGGATTTATATTACCGTCTCCAATTTGTAATAATAATTTTGAGAATTCATTATTCTGAGAACGAATATTGTGTTTTAATTTGAAAATTTTAAATAAATGCCAAAGTTCAGAATATTTAATAGTGTCTTTAATTATAGCACTTCTAAATCCGTTTTTCATTACTGGGTGTATTTGTCGAAAATCACCTCCTAAAATTATTAATTTTCCCCCAAAAGGTAAATCGTTTGTACATAAATCTCTTAAAGTTCTGTCAATAATTTCTAAAGCTTTTTTGGGTATCATAGATGCTTCATCCCAGATTATGACTTCTGTTTCTCTTAATTTCTTTTTATCTGATTTTAATTTTAAAAAAGAATTTTCAATACTATTTAAATCTAATGGTAATCTAAAGGTTCTATGAGTAGCCATTCCTTTGGGTAATAGAATAGACGCTATACCGGTCCAAGCCATTGATATAATATTTTTTCCTTTTGATAGAAAATAATAAATTAAAGTTTTATATAAAAATGTTTTACCCGAACCTCCAGGACCGTCTATAAAATTTATTTTATTAAATGTTGTATAAGTTGTTTGAAAATAAATTTTTGATCTTCATTTAATTTTGTAAACATATCTTCGAATATTTCCTTACTAATTGAAATTATTTTACTATTGTATTTTATATCATTTATGATGGGATCAGGTTCAGGTAATCCAAAATCTGTACAAGATAAATCTTCCAACAATAATAATTTATTTATATGATCTAAAGCTAAGTTATGTTTATTTTCATGAAAATCTTCACTAAAGTATTTTTTAAAATTTTCCCAAATAATATTAGCTTGAATATTTTCTGTTAGTAGAAACGAAGTAAAAAATTTACGTAATTGAAAAGGTAACATGATACGACATGCTTCTTCAATAATTTTTAAAATTTATAAATCGTTTTCTATTGAATCCATTGCAGTCGTAACTTCATTATGAGTATTATATGTTACATTTTTATAAGTACGTAAATCTTTAAAGGAAGTAGCGCCTTTTATACGACTTAATATTAATTTTAAAGCGAATCTTTCAGAATCTTTTGGAGATACTATATTTAAACGTACAATAGCATAATATTTTTGTTCACGTTCACGTTTTACCCAAACTTTTTTTTCGTTAAATATATAATAATGCGGTATATTAACGTATTTTATATTATTTGCAAATTTGTCATTTTTATTCAAGTTAAACCACGCTGTTAAAGTTGTTTTCCAATTATCAAGAGCATCTATTTCATAATTTTCTTCAAAAACAATTTTTTGTTGATTTTCTGTATGAACTGCTAAACGGATGACTCCTTCCACATAAGGGAAATTTTTGTAACCACCATGCTGCTTCCATTGGACTCAAGTACCGGCCATCAATATATTCAAATTTCATCATATATTCCATTACTTTTGTCATCATTTTTTTTTAATGTACAAAAAGCTCTATCACTACCTTTATCTATATAATCAAAAATATATTTGATGCTTTGAATTGAAGCACAATATTCAACATTAATATGACATTTATATTTTTCTAATAAAAATTTATTGTAAGGAACTACCATTGAATTATCTACTGAAATAATTTTTTTACTTCTTTTAAGTCAATATGTGTAATTATCAGAAGAATTATTTGTTCGTTTATATTGAGAATAACCATTTTTTTTAAATATCGTTGACGATTGAAAAGGTTTAGGAAAATTTTTTTTACAAACGTCTTTACATTTATCGTAACACGGAGAATTTTCACTATGTGGTCCATGTAACATATGTTTTATAACTAATTTTTGTAATTTTTTATCATTATTAGAAGGTATCTCAGCAAAAATGTGTTTATTAATATTCTGGTGTCATTAATTATTTTTATGATCTAATGTTACTACAAGATGTGCATGCGGTAATCCTCTATTCTGAAATTCAATAGTATACACATAAGCTAAAGCATTTCCAAAAATTTTATGGTTTTCTATATCATTAAGTAAACACTTAAATTTTGTATAAAATAATCTAACTGTAATATTTGGTATATCATTGGGCGTAGTTCCGATAGGAAATGTCGTTAATACATTTTTTAATTCTTTCCACTTAGGATTACACGTCATAGTTATAAATAAATCAGGTCGACCAATATTTCTTACTATTGCCATTGCATCTTGATAATGTTGCTGCATATATCTAGGACTACCTATATAAGTTGCTGGTAGTACAAAAATATTTCCTAGTCTTTCTTTTTTTTCAAAATTTTCTGATATATTTAATGCACTATTTATAACATGATCTCTCAAACCTTGATAACATTCAGTACATAATTTTTTTTGTTTCTGCCTAAAATAATTCATTCTATTGTTTTCTATCATAATATAGGCATGTAAAAAGAATTTTTGGGTTAGTCTCCCTCCAAATAAATGTGGATTGAAATTTTCTGAATTTGGTCTGTAAGCTAATCTATAAGAATAGTGCTGTAATATTCTTAGAAGGTTTTCTTTTGAATCATATGGGTTTTTTTAGTATAACCAATACTCCAGCCTAAATCTCTTGAAGGAAAAAATAATAGAAATACCATTTGGTCAACATGATGTGATAATTTATTTAAATATGTGTATTCTTTTTCATTAGAACTATTTTTCGGATAAACGCATAGATCATAATTATGAGGGATTCCTGATTTGGAAATAATTATAGCTGAACATTCCGACGTTAATGGTTTCGTATAATTATGTTTTTGATTATTATTCTTACGAACAAAATATAATTTATAATTTGAAAGTTTCTCTGTATTAGTTATTTCGTGTAAATATTTATACTGTTTAGCATAAGGATTACTGTTTAAAACTTCAGCCAATAATTTTAAATGTTCTTGAGTTAAATCTTTATGACTCTTTATTTTCATTTCCATTGCAGTATTGTCATCATATATATATATATATATATATATATATATATATATATATATATATATATATATATATATATATATATATATCTGCAACGGTTCGTTCCGGGACGTTTACACTGTACATCGCTGTTATTTCCGGGACGCGCTGTTTTTTCCGGGACGTCCCGGAATATATATATATATATATATATATATATATATATATATAATTGACCACACGAAGGTTCTGCATTTTTTTTTTTGGTAATAAAGTATTTGGCGTTATATGACAAACTTTTCTTTGAATTTTTAAATTATAAATAGCCTTTTTCTTTTCGTATTTTACGTTTGCACTAAATGTAGCAGATCAAAATAAGTTATTATAATATCTGATTAAAGTTCGCAAATTGTTATCATATAATAATAGATTTTTTAGTGTTTTATTATATAAACTTAGCGGAGACAAAATTATTTTACCCTTACTACAACAAATTGATTTATTATTTTCTTCTTTCCAATATACTGCCGGACAAAATTTACAAACATACCTCATATTACCAAAATATGATTCATACTCTAAATTTTTATTTTTACTATATTTCTGTTTATTTACTTTTAACGTAGAAAAGGATGATGACGCAAGATGTTCGAGGATGAGCTCGGCAACGCCTCTCCTACACTATATGTATAAGAGAAAGAGAGAGAAGAAGAGAGAGATAGAGAGAGGGGGAGAGAAAGAACTAACGAAGGCACTCAATCCGTCTCTCGCCGTTTTCTCATGCTCTGTTTGCAGTTGCTGCACTTTTCTTTGGGAAGAAAAAATACGGACAGCGTTCGACTTGTAATTCAACTGTCAAATGAATGCGCATACGCCGCGCTGCGCTCGCGTGAGTTTGGCGTTATCCTTGATTTGAATAATTAAGAAGTTTCCTTTCAAAAAGTTGCTCTGTAATTAATTGGTCTCGTTAATTGCGGAGAAACGGCGCGAACGCGCTTCTTGCGCTGATGGCAGGAGGGTGGCATAGTTTGATTTCAGAAAGCAGCCTGTTATTTGTGTATCGAGGTGAAGAACTGACAACGGAACGATGCAAAAGTTGTCGACAGAAGTGTCTTCTGCAGCACAGATAGTTGTCATTAGAGGGACAATGCGGAGGGACAATGCGGAGGGACGCTGTGGGACGCGGAGGTATGCGGAGGGATGCGGAGGGACAAGACCCTTTTTGCGGAGGGACGTGGAGGGACGCGGTGGGATGCGGAGGGACGCGGAGGGACGCGGTGGGATGAAGAGGGACGCGGAGGGACATGCGGAGGGACAATGCAAACCCCATATAACGCAAAAAACAGTGAATTTTACGTTATTTTGTGGAGGGCACTTTGCGGAGGGACGCGGAGGGACGCGGAGGGTTAACGACTCAATTCAGCTTACAACTATATAGTATAGTAAGATATATATGGGTCAAAAAAGTACTTTTTTGAAAATCCGTGCGCGCGGGGGTACCCGATTTTTCTGGTTTTGAGGTATTTTATAAAACTTATCGAAAAAATGATCTCTGCCAATTTTTAGGGTCCAATATTCAAAATTGACGTCAGGAGCTCGTCATAAAGGTGCAAAAAAGGTCATTTTTTATGCGTTTTTTGGTGTTTTTCAAACTTTTTTAAAATAAGTTCATTCATATCAATTTGCAATTTATCACTGGGTTTTTTCTTTGCCTTGACTTGAACTTTACAGATATATTTTTTTCGAAAACCAAAATTTACGTATACATGTCCAAATTAGCACATTGCTAAAGTCATCTTTTTGACATTTTAACGATATTTTAAAGCGATTTTTCGTGCATTAGTTATAATCGCACCACAATCTACGCAAGGGCGTTCGAAAGGGGGTGAAAAAACCTTTCTATTTCACTGGGATATCATAAAAAACAGTGTAACAATACAGTGCGTGTATTAGTTTGAATTTCACAGATTTTGAAAAAATATCCATTTTTACGAAATTCAAACCAGTGGGAAATTTTTGTAGCAACTTTTATTTGGCTGAAAACTATTGGAAAGTGTTCTTAAAACATATCTGAAAGAAGTCTAATTAGACCAAGCATGAATATCAAACGATTTCCTATTGATTCGAGCTGATGAATTATGATATTTTTTCAATTTCGGTGTCTAAATTACTAAGCACTTTCTGCATTTCTAGACCATTTCCTTAAACTTTTTGGATAATTAAAGGAGTTTTTTGCATTATTGATTAAAATATACTTCTGAAGTCTTTAGTAAAGCTTTGTAAGATATATCTATGTGGTCTTAAAGCAGATATAGCGGTTTGAAGTTTAGAAAAAGAAATAGAACCAAAAGATAAAATGCCTATTCTTTTACTCGCCGCAGCGCCCAGGTCTGTTTAATAAATAATACTTTTAGTTACTTAAATAATACTCTTAATTACTCTTTTTATTCTAATTTGATTTAATAACTTAGTTTGAATAGTCACGAATAAAAATTGAATTTCAAAAATTCAAATTTATCGGAAGTAGTGAAGTCTCAAGCAAATCATAATTTAGTATATTTAGTATATTTGTTTTCAGAGTAACGTATATACATAATGTTTTTACAATATGATATAAGTTACATTCCATATTGTAATCTGAAAGGAAAATGCATTTCCTATAGAATAATCCTATAGAATAATTTATAATTTAACATTTTTAGAAATAACATTTATTAATTGAAGACAATATTTATCAATTTACGAATATATTTTAGAATATAATTTATGGCCACTTCATAAATTTATAATATCTGATTTTGTATCATCTGAGTATAGTTTGGCGCGTATTTTGCGTTCATCAATAATTTTAAAATAATGATATTGTCGAGGATATTTCACAGTCTTTGCAGATGCAAATCTTTTTTGAAGTTTTTTACCTCTGGCTTCAACTCTGCTCTCACTGACATCAAGAAATCTGTAACATTATTTGAAAAGTTATTTATACATATTTTATTTTTAATTAATTGAACTATAGAATCAGTAAATGTATACACCTTATGCCTGTGACGTCGTCATTTAAATAATTGTACATTTGTTCGGGAGTCAAAATTGTGACACCTTGCAATGAAGCTTTTCTTGCGGTGCGTTCTGCTACCGCCCCAATGCCATTACAGGCACTCTTACCATGTGATGTAGCAAAAAAATTGTAAGACATTATTTTTATGCCGAAATCTTCTTGATGGTGACATAGATTAATAAAGTGGTTCCTAAAAGAAAAGTTATAAAATGATAATTATGTGTATGGATATTAAAATATCCAGAAAAATAGAAATCCAAAAAAATAATATTTTCTACAATAGATGGATTTTTATGCTAATAGTCTTAAAATATTTTTTTAAACATATTTTATCTCCAAAATTCCTTTTTCTTTGGTTCATTTTTTTTGTAAAAGCAAAAATCTAATAAAAAAAGTGGAAAGTAAAGAAATTACATAAGATATGATTGTTTAATATGTTCTTACTTGTTTTTGAATTGTGTTGGTGCTCCATCAGAGAAATAAATCAGACTTTTATCCAGGGATACTTGCTTTTAATTACATTGAGTACTGCTTCTTGAAATATATGTATAGAATATGCTTGGTGTTTCGTACTGTCTGAAATAATACAGAAACTTGCAACTTTCACCACATTATTTATATGATCTGCGTAGTACAAGGATACGGTAAATAACGAAGCATGAATATTATTAAAGTAAAATCCTTGGGTAGAGTTCTGACAGCTAAATACATAATTTTCTGCGAAATCTATGACTAATAGTCCAGTATCATTGTCCAAATGTTGCCTGAAGTGAGCATAACTATCTTTTTGTTTGCATGAAATAAAATGATGCTCAGTTATAGCCCATATGTCATTACATATGTCATCAAGAAACTCTTCGAAAGGCTTTTCAAAATCTTGTAAAATCACTCAGGTACTTGATGAGCCCTCCGAGTTTTTACTAGATATAGGTGTAGATATCCAGTTAGTGTATTTTATACACCTATTGCTGTCAGTTTCAGTACTAAATAATAATTTTCGTATCCCATCCTTATTTGGACATTGGATACATTTGTGAAACATGCAATCAGGGTTTTCCATGGAGCATACTCCAACTTCAATTACTTCTTTGTAACATTTTTTCACATTCATAGATGCAAGTTTTAATTTCACATTTTGATGTACGGAACATACGCACATATTGTGCGTTTCTGGATTTCCAGCAAAAACACATTCCTTAGGTCTCAGCTGAGAGAAAAAAGATAAGCAGGGAATTATATCGCATCTGATGTCCTTTATCCAATTTTGATATAAATCTTTCAGATCATAGATCAATATTCTTTTCTGCACTGATGTTGAAGGTTGGCCAGGAACTTTTACTGTTACACATTCCTTTATTCCGCTACAATTTATGCTATTATAATCATCCAAATAATATTTAACAATATCTTCCTTTAAATCAGGTGAAATACGAAACATATAAATTTAAATTCACACAACTTTTCAGTTAATGAAGAGATAAAATACGATCATTTTGAGACTCTGATTATCAAAATCCCTTAAAATCCTGGACCTGTAAGTAACGCCAGAGCCAGAATATACATTTAGAATATTACCTTTACATATTTGTAATTATCAAAATTTATTCTTAAGTTGAAGAAAATTGAAACTGTGGAAAGTGTTAAGGAATAGGGTAGATGTATCGGTTCTGGCCACTATAAGGATTCTTTTTTCACCGATTGGCCACCTAAAAATCCATTTAAGAACATGGATATGTGGCCATGTGGAACATGGATATTAGGGTTTGTTAGCGAGAAAAAAGAAATGGAAATTAAGAGTTTTGTACCAACCGTTCCCAAAGGTATGGTTGATAGCAAGAATATGATGTGAGCGTGAAATGTATATTTGAGCACGTAAGCAAAGTGGTGTAGCAAATAATACGAGAGCTTCTTGTATTATTGGCAAAAGCAAATTCAATAGCAATTGTGCAATATGCAAAGCAAAGTGTAAGTGTAAGTGTAAGTAAGGCAATATAGTGGTGCCGCAAATAATACGAGAGCTTCTTGTTTTATGGGCAAAGCAAATGTAATAGCAATTAAGCAATAAGCAAAGCAAAGTGTAACTCTAAGTAAAGTAATGTAGTGCCGCAAATAATACGAGAGCTTCTCGTATTATGGGCAAAAGCAAATGTAAAGCAATAGTATAGCAGTAGTATAAAGTGTAAGCAATTAAGACTCCAAAAGTCTTTGCAACCAACTCTTCTCGAAAAGGCGAAGTTGAATTGCAGATAAGCTACGAACGCAAATGCGTTCGGGTAAATAGGCAAAGTATAGGTAACTAGATGTCTTATTCGCAAATAAGACGAAGCAAGTATAAACAATGTATAGGCAAAATAAGTAATGTGTAATAATTGGTCGGGGGAAAGAAGTAAAGCAATAATGCGGGGGGCTGAGTGCGTGTCACAAGCCTCAACATGTACAGCCTCGTCGATGTTTTAAGTGGCGCGTTGGCGCTTGCCTGGTGCTCGCCATCTAGCGGCTCGCCCGGGTACTACAATCCCGAACATGTTTGAATATCATTTCAGTATCATTTCAATGTTATTTCAATATCGTTTCAAATAATTTATTGTATCAAAATTATATATTATTATAGTTTGTTATTATACTTATTGCAGCGACGAATTTTTTGTATTAAAAGCTTTTTGTTATACGTTTGTATTTATTAAAAAAAATTTTGAAAAATATATAAGTTCAAGAAGAAACTTTAAATCCCCTTCCTTTTTAAAAAAACCTCTTGAATAGAAAAAGGGCGTATCTTTAACATTTTGCTTTTTTGTAGAGTTATTATAACAGCTTCTATTTCAAACTTCTAAATATGCTTTATAATTTTTCAGATAACGTAGATTATATCTGTAAGGGTTAAGCATTTTATTTATTTATATTAATACTACAGAAATATATAAAACTTTAAATATGATTTTCCCGAAATGTGATTTTTTTAGATACAACTTTTTTCCATAGAAGTCTTCAATTACTGTTATTTCAAATAACAGTTTAAACAACAAAAATGTAATATTAACCTTAAATTTTGCCTTCAGTGTAAATCTTCCAAATTTTTCTATCTAAATAGTCGAAATAATAAGAGTTTAACAGTTATAAATCAGTTTCCGTATACTACATGAACACAGTCGGTTAGCACCATAGACTTGGAAGATAGACGTGTATCCAATGAGAGGGATCGATATTAGAAAAAGAGAGGGATAGCCGATAGCGACAGGATTTCTTTCTCTCTCGCACAGTTGGAACCTGAAAGGAGTGTCCATGTTCCAAGTAAAAAAAAGATGTCGAACGTCTAATAATCTAATGCAACCACAGATCAACAATCCAGCGTCAGAACACGGTTCTATTTAATCTGTGGTTACATCGATTAATAGATGTTCGACAACATTTTTTTTACTCGTGACACTGTAGACGGAATATGGCACACGGCACTAGATGTAGGCACTCCTTTACATATGTGCACTGCACTAATTCGAAGGGGAAAGATTACAGTGTTAATACACTGATTACAGTGAATAATAAAATACATTGTTTCTATACCTACATCCGCAGGGAAAATTAACATAGTTCTTGGTATACCTTACATAGCTATTATAAACTATAGCACAAAATTTATGTGCCTCTCTCAATTTCAAATCTAGAAAAATTGTAAAACTGAACTATAAATAGCAGAAAATAACGAATTTTGCAATTTTTTAAGGCTGTGCCTCAAGCTACTGTGGACCAATTAAGTTACAGTTTTGACTTACATATTACATGAATCAAAATATTACATTAAGTAATTAAGAGTATTATTTTAGTAATTTAAAGTATTATTTATTATGCAGACCTGGGCGCTGCGGCGAGTAAAAGAATAGGCATTTTATTTTATGGTAGCATTTCCTTTTCTAAATTTCAAACCGCTGTATCTGCTTTAAGACCACATAGATGTATCTCACAAAGCTTTATTAAAGACTTCAGAAGTATATTTTAATCAATAATGCAAAAATTCCTTTAATTATCCTAAAAGTTTAAGGAAACGGTCTAGAAATGCAGAAAGTGCTTAGTAATTTAGACACCGAAATTGAAAAAATATCATAATTCATCAGCTCGAATCAATAGGAAATCGTTTGATATCCATGCTTGGTCCAATTAGACTTCTTTCAGGTATGTTTTAGGAACACTTTTCAATAGTTTTCAGCCAAATAAAAGTTGCTACAAAAATTTCCCACTGGTTTGAATTTCGTAAAAATGGATATTTTTTCAAAATCAGTGAAATTCAAATTAACACACCCACTGTATTATCAAACTTTTTTTTATGATATCCCAGTGAAATATAAAGTTTTTTTACCCCCTTTCGAACGCCCTTGTGTAGATTGGGGTGCGATTATAACTAATGCACGAAAAATCGCTTCAAATTATCGTTAAAATGTCAAAAAGGTGACTTTAGCAATGTGGTAATTTGGTCATGTATACGTAAATTTTGGTTTTCGAAAAAAATATATCTATAAAGTTCAAGTCAAGGCGAAGAAAAAACCCAGTGATAAATTGCAAATTGATATGAATGAACTTATTTAAAAGAAGTTTGAAAAATACCAAAAACCGCGTAAAAAATTACCTTTTTTGCACCTTTATGACGAGCTCCTGACGTCAATTTTGAATATTGGACCCGAAAAATTGGCAGAGATCATTTTTTTGATAAGTTCTATAAAATATCTCAAAACCAGAAAAATCGGGGACCCCCGTGCGCACGGATTTTTAAAAAAGTTTTTTTTTGACCCATATATATATATATATATATATATATATATATATATATATATATATATATATATATATATATATATATATACTCTCGAGCGTTTTATTTTAATGCATTTATGAATTTAAAATTGGTTTAATTTTCATTTACTGTGCATATTGATAATTTTAACGTTTCATATTTTACTCCAGTATCTATTTCTAATCAAATTCTCATTTATACTTATCTATTCTACACTGTTAACTATCCCGTCTATTTTTTTTCATTTCTATAAGCATATGCGTATTAACGTGAGTTCGGTTTACCGCGCGACAATACTGACCGCTCAGCACCTGGCTAGTATAGAGCGCACCATACTGTACACACTTGTATACGGCGACTGCTCGTCTATGCACATAGAGCCATCTCTCTCTCTCTCTCTCTCTCGCTCTCTCTCTCTCTCTCTCTCTCTCTCTCTCTCTCTCTCTCTCTCTCTCTCTCTCTCTCTCTCTCTCTCTCTCTCTTTCTCCAATGCACGTACCCGGCTGTATTGGCGCTCCACGGGCTTTCCGGTTCCGCCGACCAGCGTAGCTCCCTGCGTCTCAGCCCCTACCCTGTCTCCATCTTTCTCTCATCTACTATGGCGGGTTGACCCTTGAGAGCAAGACAGAGAGGAAGGAGGCCTCGCGCCTTTTTCCGACGTCATTTTGAGAGTGCTGGTCGCGCACTCACCGGTATCTCCCAGCAACGTGTTGCTGACCTATGCTGATCCCGCAAATCGACGAACCGTCGCCATGCGATTTCTCCGAAACACACTTTTCTTTCTTATTTATTAAATCTATTATATTGGCAATTAGTCGATTTTGCATACTTCAACGCGTACTTTCCTTGGAGAGTTACATCGGCCGAATGCAATCCCCACAATACGGTTTTTTAATTATTTTCGTATTTAATTAACAACCTTTCTTTTATTACTTTTCTATTTCGCTTCGAACTTCCTATAGCGTTTCTATTCATCTCCGTGCACGGATTTTATTCAAAATTTCTGATGTTCGGCATTCTTAGATGTTGCACTTTCCATCCTTCCTACTGTCTCCTCGTCTATCTTCTTTCTTTACAGCACTATTTTAGTCCAAGCGCAACCTTGTTATGATCTGGGCCCATAACCTGTTAAACTAAGTTGTCGCAGTAAGGAGGAGAAATAAGGTTCACACACACACACACACACACACACACACACACACACACACACACACACACACACACACACACACACACACACACACACACACACACACACACACACACACACACACACACACACACACACACACACACACACACACACACACGCACGCACGCACGCACGCACGCACGCACGCACGCACGCACGCACGCATATATATGTAGTACCAAACTCTTTGTTACTGTCTTCTCTCCTTCTCATTTACACTTCTATTCTATACTCTATTACCTCTTCTACCTTTGCGCTTTATACTCGTTTCTATACTCCTTCTCACGCACGACTTCTTTAAAGCGTGAACTGAGACCGCTCGCGCTCGCAAGCGTAAGACAAGGGCTCGCTGACTAGGAGTGAGGGAGAGAGACCAGAGGATAGAAGCGCAACGGAGCTGGAAATTATCCGAGCTTTTCCAACAATTACAATCAATTATTTTATTTATTTTTCACACATAATTTTAAGAAAAATAATAAATATTACTTTATTCATATTTAATACATAATTTAAAATTAGTACTTTTTAATCTTTATAAATTAATTTATTTATAATTATATAATAAATTATTACAAAAATTATAAATTTTGTTTTTAAAAATTCATTAAAGAAATCATCAAATTAAGTTTGAGGAAGCCACGGGCCAATGAATTGGCAGCGGGTCTTTTAGCTGAAAAAACTACTATTTTTTCTTAATTTTATGAATTGTTATGAATTTTTATCGTTTTCTCAATTAAAAAAATACTTATTCACGACATTTTTTAATTCCAGACCATCTTGCCATAGCTACATGTTTTCCAAGTAATTTGTGACTGACGACGTCAAAATCCATCGAGTGACTGCCAAGAAAATTTGCACACCAGTTGGTTTTTCTAAAATGACATTATTCTGCATTAAATGGATTTAGAGACCTATCTCTTGAGACATTGTGTTAGAAATAAGTTATATTAGTAATACATGTACTTTGTTTTATAGTAATTATATTTTAATGAATTTTTTTAGGCAATTTCGGCCTCAGGAGCAATTAGTTAGAAGACCACCTTTATAAGAAAAGATATGAAGTAAAGTCAAAAACTTTATTTATGAAAAAATATTGCATAGTTTTATTTGGTCATATCACCAAAAATAAAATGACCATCATTCCACAACTATATAGTTAGTTATAATAATGTGAAAATTTTATTATGTTAAATTTGTTACGAGTGGTAGCTTCCAGAGAGCAAACGCGTGCTACCGATTCATACAGAAGCTCGAAGAACGAAGACACGTAGCCCAACACAAACTCCGGGTCAGCAATATGCCGAGCGTTGATAGAGGGCGTCGAATGCGCATGACATCAACCAATGCTAGTTAGCAGAACAGCGAATCCGCGAAGCACTGAATCACCGGCACGAGATCTGGACGTCAAATTAGGGGAAAGAAACGGACAGCCGATGAGCAATGATCCCCCACTTACGAATCCCATGGCAGAGGTATAAAAACCGCGGAAAATGCATCCAGAGAGGCAGAAAGAAAGAGAATGGAAGCAGGAACAGAAGGAAAGAGAACGAAAGGAAAGGCAGAAAGAAAGAGAACGGAAGTCAGGTACGAGGAACGAGGACGAACGGTACGACTAATTCACAAGAGGACGTCGATCGGTTGCATCGCGAACGCGTGTTAGGTTAACTCTCTCTCTCTCTCTCTCTCTCTGTCTCTCTCTCTCACTCTCGCGCGCGCGCGTATAAGTATTTTAATAAATAACGCAGATATACTTTCACTCTAGTTGTATTTCAGTGCATCATTACGAGTCTCGGCTTGGAACAACACAAACACCTCAAACCCTTCATACGTACGTGAACCGAGATAGACTCACCCGGAACAATTCCATTATATTAATAGTAATAAGTTACATTAAAATTAATATTGTTTTCGTTGGACATATGATCAAAAATTTTATGACTGTGATTACACATCTATATAGTTGAAGGGAGTTAGTATCAGACTTAAATTTATTTATATTTTGAATCAGATAAGATCCGCGAGCGTGTATTAAAGAGTTTAACGTCAGTTTTTACTTTCTACAACATTATACAAGATATAGTTGTATGGAATTTAAAGTAAGAAAATTTTAGGCTTTAATTTATTTATATTTTGTATCAGATGAGATCCGCGTGCATGTTTTAAAGCGCTTAATTACAACTTCTACTTTTGCGACGAATATTTTTCATTGGTCATATGACCGCAAATTGTATGATGATCATTCTACAACTACGAGTATATAGGTGATGGGTGTTAAATTAACAAAATTATTTATTACTTGTCTTATCATATGACTGTTTGAAAATGTGTCTGTCATTTCACAACAAAAATTTTTAATTTTCACTTGTGATGGTCATTTTGGTCATGAAAAAAACATGTTTTGTATCATATGACCCAATTGAAATTGCGGCCTCATTTTGCAACACTAGTTTTGTATTTATGGGTTCTGGACTTATGGGATTTGATTATTTTGAGTCATTTAGAGTTATAATTGGTTACTCGTATTTCTACCCTGAACTTATTAGCCAGGGTCAATGAAATTTGTATTCAATTGGGTTTAGAAGATTTTTCTTGGTTATTCAGTGATATCTTACATATACGACATTGCGGCACAAATCAAATTGTAATTTCGCATATGGCAACCAAAAGATCCTTCAGTAGACTATGTTATACCCTCAGCACTTGCTAAAAACTTGTTGTAGTCACCCGTAATTAGTTTTAACATAAACCTATGGTTCGTTAATCTGGTTGTATGAATATATTTGTTGTCTTAGTTATTGATTCCTTTTTACATTTATTATATTTATTGTCTCATCCATATTATAGCTATAGTCTTTCAGGATTTTTATTAAAACAGCATTCTCCATAAAGAAAAACTACGAAAGTAAAAATTGCGAAAAATAGAGCAAACAAAAACATAATGCAGAAAATTTTGTCAAATTGCAGTGCCAAAGTTAAAGCAGTTACGTCTTAAATATACTTAAGAATATTGAAGCAGTGTAATAGCAGTGATATTTGTATATTTTTGTTGTCTATCGTGTCTCTCACAATTACTATAAGGATTTTGAGAGTCAATAGTGTTCTAACCATTTTTTTAGTATGTATAAGTGAGACAAAAAAAATAATCAAATTTGGAGCCTTTATGGATTTACACCTGATCGATTTGGTCATATCTGTGTTGTTAATGAAAACGTCAATCTGCATGTCACTAACCTCATCCTTGTCCAAGCCGAGCTATGAAAACGTTAAACTGAGATTAAAACTTCTTCTTACTTAAAAGTATAAAATATTAATTTATCTTTGTGGAATCGGAAGATTTCATTTTCCAGAACTTTGTACACTCTTAGTCTTAATATGCATGTCTTTTACAATTTTAAGTAATATTGCCATGAACTCTTTAAATTTCTAATTCGGTTATCACAAAATTTAAGAAGTTATTACAAATTAATGACTGGTTACTCAATATAGTAAATGCGTATTATGTTGTAATATTGTCATAATCGAACGCTAATATCGCCTGAAGCCTTGATTTACTTAAAACAGAAATTAATTTACTTTTGAGAATAAATAATTCTTTGAACGATATGCATGTACATATGTATGTTTGTGTCCATGTATTTGTACGACTGCATGATTTGTTATTTTTTGGCGTAAACGAGCTCATCTTTTTTGCTTTAAAATATTCATTTGCAAGTTTTGACTTACATAAGGACATTAAAATAGACTATTTTCAGTCCAAGAATTAAAAAGAAATGTGAAACATCGTGATATAATTCATTGCATCTTGAATAAGGTCATTCATTAAAATCTATGTAATCATGACTATGTTATGATGTCATTAAAAAATTGCATCAGTGATCATCAAGGAAGCTGTCATTTAATACAAATCTGGCTTCTCAATACTTCGCCGGTAAAGCTTTTTCTTACATTTTCGTGAATAAATTAAATTTACTTTTTCTACCTATTACTTATTGTTTATGAATTCAAATTCTTTCAGAAATAAATATTTGAAAGAATGCTACTTCTTTGTGACTTCAAATTTTAACTAATAACAGATCTCTTCGTAGATTATAAAACAGAAAAATTTCCAATCTGTCATATTTTTTAATGCTGTAATATTTAATATATAATTTAATCTAAATTTTATTTTATTGAGTTATTTGCCGTTCTTTTTATTTTATATTGTAACAAAGGTAAAAATTCAAATACGGAACAAATAAGCACCGTCGAGTAACATATCGTAATAATAATAGTGAAAATTATAACAATTGTAACGGAATGCTTCTTTCACTGTTGAAACTAAGCGCCACGAGGTACAGCGCCGCAGCCACCGCGCATCAAACTACGCACACGAAGACGGCGCTACAAATGCGAGTCGCGCCGCCGTCGCACAGTGTGACGAAACACCTAAGAAACCCACTAAATATCCGCTTTAAGCCAATTTTGCTTTAAAAGATCTGAAAAAAAATTTGATTTTCTTCCTTTGGCAATATACTTTAAGAAACCATTTCCCCTGATGGGCACAGGAATGGTTATTAATATGCAATAGTAGTCTTTTGAAGTGGCGTATCGCGGAGTCGATTTTTCTCACAGTAACCCGGAAAAAAATTATTTATATATGGCTATATATACTTATATATGAAAATGTACATGGACATATATAACCATACGTGATTATATATAACCATATTTGATCATATATAAAAATCTGCATGGACATACGAGTATAACCATACATGTTTATAGATAACCACATTTGATCATATATTTTGTCTCTATATAAAAACACATGTTTGTATATAAGCAAGTATAGTCATACAATGACTATATATATATATATATATATATATATATATATATATATATATATAAACTTGTATAACGTTAGTTCCCAGGACCCCATGTTACTGTATACCTATACGTGACTAAAGAAATAATGTCTCTTATGGGGGCCGATGTCCTCAAAACTGACGTTAAACATATGTAGATTCAGGGACTGTCCCCAAAACTAACAAATGTCCCCGAAACCAACGTTAAACATCTGGAATGTCCTGGAAACTAACATAAAACGTAAATACATATATATATATACACTTATCGGGGTTTATGTAGCCCAAGACTGTATATTAGCACCTACAGCCCAGAGTTCCCTATGGCAAGTGACTAAAGAAATAATGGACCCCGGGGTTATAGACTCTAAGTCGGGCTGCATAAACACTTATATCTAGAAATATTATGAAGCCCGGGCTGCATAATCAAAATCGGGTTCAATAAACCCCTATATATAAAAAAACGGGCTTTATAAACCCCTTTCGAGAAATGTATAATATATATATGAGTCGTTCTTGTACTTTTCGGTCATAACCGGTCGCAGGAGGTCAACCGTTTTCCTCGCTGATTTTTCCTGTGAAAGTACATATAAAAAATGTGAAAAAGCCCCAATATTAGCTCCCCATACCCAATATTGAGACAGCTACACTGTGCTGAATTTCGAAAAATTGCCAAAAAATGGCTATATTCGAAAAATTCTGTGCGGCTCGTTTTTTGATCAATTTGAATGATTCAAGAAGGAACTTCTTTGTTATTTTGTCAAATTTTAGAAAAAAAATTTGTGGAATAAAAATAACGCAATGAAATTTTTACACAAAGGAAAACGTGAATCTAAATATTTTCATTTTTAAGGTTATATTTCAACTTTCATAGTTCCTCGAGTTTTATAGATATTGAGATCGGATAGGATCTATTTTCTTTGTCTTAAAAATACGTTTCATTTTTACTCGGCCAACGATTGATTTGATTAACTAGAAGCAAACATACAGCTCTTTCAATATGGTCGATTTTCGAAAATCGCAATGTTGGCACCCCTGTAACTTTTTTCTATCAAAACCGATTGGGTTCGTATTCGGTGGAAAAAAATGTTTTAACCTTCTAGAAAACGACCCAATTGGTTTCGTTCGGTTTTTTGGATATTTGCAAAAGTTACGAATTTTTCAAAATAGGTATTTTTCGTATACGTATCCATTAAGGGCGTGTTACACCTTGTGGCTTCTGAGGCCAAAATCAGCTGAATCGATGGCTTTTCATCGGTCTAAATTACTTGAAATTCATGTATTTATTTCCCGAAGATTTGAAAGTATTAAAAATATTTTATTAAATAACTTGAAAATGTGAAAAACGACAAAGAAAATTACAAAAGTTCTTAATTCAATTTCTAAAAATAATAAATCAAATAATTTTAATATTTCCAACTCTTCGGGCCATTGCTGCATGAATTTTAAGTAATAAGGACTTGTCCCATGAAAATTCATTGAATACTTTTTTTAAAAAGGCCTCAGAAGCCACTATGTGTAAGACCCTCTTTAAGGAGGTTCGATACCGAAATGAAAATGATTACGTCATTCCAAAAACTAAATTGTTCCAAAAACTATTGTTGTTCTTCGATTGATTTTCTATTAGTGTGTGAAATTTCAGATAGTTTGTCAACTCGATATGAAATTATTCAACTTCGAAGTTCAACTCTTATACACGGGCTCTTATGGAGGTACCTTGGTAAAACACAAAACACTTATGACGCGATTCTTTTAAAGGGGGACCCCCTCCCCACGCCCCGCGAGCGGTGAGCTATCGAACCACCTTAAGGTGGCTCCGGCACGCTGAGCCGTATCATTGGGAGGCTCTTTACGGTCCATTGCATTTTCACTTAAAAAATCGATCAAATTGCAATAAAACAGTTAATAGTAAGTTATAAAGTACTCTTGTATATACGTGTATATACTTGTAAATAACTGTTCATCATCTATAGTTTACAATGATGTATTGAAAAATAACGATCGACGACAAAATTTCGAAGAAATCTTTACGTATAAAATGAAAAGCCGTGCTTCCTGTGTATAAGATATATCTATATACACTACCAGGGCCGTAGTACTTGATCAATAGTGATCAATAACTTTTTTATCTTTCATATTGTAGGGTGCTTAAATGCTTAAAAGTACTTTATAACATACTATTAACTGTTTTATTGCAATTTGATCGATTCTTACAAACACCTTTGTAGTTTTGAATTTTTACGCTTGCTCCCAACGGATCTTGTCAGAATTGACTGAATTAGTTCTTTAAGTATTACAAAAACATTAAATACCAATAATTCGTGTTTACATTAGCTATCTTCTTTTTAATATTTGATTTTAATATATGATCATCTGAGAAAATTTACAAAGAAAATTTAGTAAAAACATTCCAAAGTTAACTTATCATCATTGAATAGAGAAGATGACCGGAAAAATCATTTGATCACTACCCAGAAGTTAGCTATTTTTACTAGATATTCATTAACTTTCTGGCTATTTTCGATAGAGATAATTTCTACCATGGTATACACACACGTTATATGTATCTTCTCTAAGACGATCATGGCTAAGAAAATCAAGCGTTATAAAAAGTCAAATACGATTAATTGTTTGGGTAAAGGAGCGAAGTTCTTGTAATTAGTATTAAATTTAAAAACATAAACAAAAATTCCAAAATCATTATAGCACTAAGAATTACCTAACAAAACTAAGAGTAATGATAACCTTTTTTCATAAAACCATTTTAGCATGTCTTATAACTAATTTAATTAATAGAAATTCTAACGAAATAAATTACAAATTACTTTTGTTACTTAGAACCAGGTCGTTCAAAAGTTCCATATGAGTTCGCGTCAAAAAGTACGCAAAGAAGGAGACAAATTGAAAGCATACAGAATGTATCGAAGGATGAAAGTTATGATATAATGAAAAAAAGACTAAAGTTAGACAATAATTTAGATGGAGTGAAATTAGTTGATGGAATCATGGATCCAAACTCTGCAAGTGACCTTTTAAAATTATCAAAATTAAGTGAAAGTTCAAAAATGTCTCCCGAAGAAGCTGTCTCATTGATTATAAACACAAATTTATCAAAACATGCATATAATACATTGAGAACTAATGCTCTGAAACATAATCATGATCTATATCCTAGTTATAAAAAGGTTCATATATTACAAAATATGAGTACACCAACATTTATTTTTTTGTAGTTGACTGAATGTTTACAACTTAATCCCTATTTTCTGTTTTCGCTGAATTAAAATTAAATTTAAAAATTTATTTGTTAATTTTACAATGATTATATCTTAATAGTGCATTATGACACTGGTGTGGAAGGTGATTATTTTCTCGCTTCACTCATGCGAAAAACGTTTTATGCGGTAAAAATCACCTTATTCTAAATCAATTCGTTATGAAAAACTATATTTTTTATACTACTTGAAAAGAGTTTACCTTTCCTTACCTATTTACCTTATAAAAGATTTAGATAATAACTATATACTAACTGGAATAGCTTTTCTTGATTTTCTTAGATCATAGCGAACTACATTTAACAATGTTCTTGCTTGGGACGGTAGAAATGTACAGCCAGAGTTTTATCAGAATTGTTAAAAAAAAATGACATTACTTATATATTTTCATTTGAGTTTTGACAGTTTTGTATATACCTATACAAAAGAGTATGGTGCCAACATAAAGAACATGTAACAAATTTAATTAAAAAAAATGTCGCTACCCTGTATTCGTTTCAGTCATGCAACCATAATTAGATGTATTAATATCAATTTTAAAATTTATTCGCAGGTTACACAGGCAAAAAACGATGCTTATCCCAAACAGTTAATAATAACTGAATCAATGTGCGAAGTACCACTTCAAATCTTATTGACGCATACTATTGAGCGATTAATGCGTTTTTTAAACTTAGATTTTAAAAATCAGCTAGGTACTAAATTAACATTAGTATTAAAATATGGGTTTGATGGCACAAATGCCAATACGTACAAACAAATATCAGAAGATAAAAATAAAAATTATAACAGTATATTTTGCACATCGCTTCTTCCATTGCAGTTATTAGATAAAACAAATAATGTTATTTATTGGAATAATCCTTCGCCATCTTCTACTCGATTCTGTCGCCCTATAAAAATAATTTATGAAAAAGAGACAGCGGAGCTTCCTGGACAAGAAAAAGTATACATGAAAAAACAAATTGATGAGTTCCAAAATGTACATCTGGCAGGATGTGAAGTCGGTATTGAAATGGTACTGACTATGATAGATGGTAAAGTAAGTAAAGAAAAAAAAAAGAACGTCCCATCTCGGCTCGGCGCGTAAGAACGTCCCATCTCAACTCGGCGCGTGAGAACGTCCCACCTCGGCTCGGCGCGTAAAAACGTCCCATCTCGGGCGCTCTATGCATGGATTTTGAGCCGAGATGGGACGTTTTCACGCGCCGAGCCGAGATGGGACGTTCTTACGCACCGAGTTGAGATGGGACATTCTTACGCGCCGAGTCGAGATGGGACGTTCTTACGCGCCGAGCCGAGATAGGACGTTCTTGCTCCCACCCGATGAATTGTAGTTTTCAATACATTTGCGAAAGTGTTGATTCTAGCACGAATGTAAGGTTTGTCGCCAGAGTGAGCGAGAAAGAATGATCATTCGCACGTGTATCGTACACAATTTTTTTATACGACGTGTATAAAGCTTGATTTAGTGCATGCCTGTATATTCGAGCGTGCGTAAAGTGGACACTTTGTGCACGGAGTGTGAAAATAGTTATTTTCGATACAGGGAATGTAAGAGCGATTTTAAAAATTTGCAGAATGTGTAAAGTTGCACTAAACGCACATTGAATTGAAAAGTTAATTTTTATCTTCCAATTTTTATCCATATATTTCAAGATTCATACTGTTATTAATTGCGTTATAAATTTATTTACGATATAGGTTTGTAATGCTCTAAATGAAACGTCAAGTCAAACGTGCTTTGTTTGTAATGCAATGATATCAAAATTAAATAGTCTCGAGGATATGATGGGAAGAGAGATAGATCCCAAAGCGTTGAAATATGGGTTTTCGGTGCTGCATGCGCACATTCGTTTTATGGAGCTGGTTCTTCATATATCTTATCGTATGGAGCTTAAGAAATGGAAAGTTAGTATATAATTATTATTTAAATATTAATATTAAGTGGCTAGCACGTAACGCCAAGAGATATCAGAGCAAATTTTTTATTCCTACATCGAATTTTACATTATTAAAATTTAGATTTTTTTCTTTTTAGTTAAAGCAGTCATCCGGTGTTTTGTATTGAGTTATCGAACGCCGAATGACAAAGATTATTAATGAAAATCTAAAATTAAATAAAAATAATGAAAAATACGAGAATGTCGATAAGTATTGTAATTACAGATTCAGAAACTCACTCTGACATTCCATCAACCATTTCCATGAATAGAATTGCTCCATAATCATTTTATTTATTATATAATTGTTATAACCGAGTGCAAACCCTTTTTTAATAATAAGTAGAGTATAAATCTTTGTGCTCACCTGAGGAACTGTCTATTTGATAATATTACGATACATTACCTATTTTGAATTCCTAACGATCATAACGAACAAAATATCAACATAGAGTTTTTAATTTTAGTTAGAATTCTTTAAAATGATTTTAGTGTTAACTGTAAGAGTGAGAACTGAATGGATACAGTTAGTATCGTTTCTTGGGTGTATTAAGTAGTTAAATTCAACTAAATCTAAAAATGGCAAAAATCTTTCGTTCACTGTGAACGTTCAAAATATCAAGTATCTTTTATTTGTATCTAAGGTTTCAAAAGATCAAGAAGATATTATGAATACAAGAAAAAAACAAATTCACGATGATATTCGTAAAGCGCTGGGAATATTGGTAGACGCGCCAGCTCAAGGTTCTGGTAATACGAATAACGGAAATACCGCACGAAACTTTTTTAACAATGTTGATACCATTGCTGATATTACAGGTACAATAATCATACTATTACAAATGCTATGTTATTAAAATTTAATTTAAAATAGTAAACTAATAAATAATTATTTATTATTGAAAGGTTTTGAAAAGAGCCTTCTTTATAGGTTTAAAGTTATATTAGCAGTTATTTCTAGTAGACGGGCTATTAATGTCAATGCTTTCCGAGATTACTGTCTAGATACTGCTAAAGAATATGTTCGGCATTATAATTGGTATGATATGTCTCCATCTATGCACGTCATTTTATTACACGGTTATAAAATAATCGATTATCTGTTTTTGCCTATTGGTATGTTATCCGAAGAGGCTCAGGAGTCCAATAACAAATTCATAAAGATGTTTAGAGAAAAAGTCTCGCGAAAAATTTCTCGGTAAGTAAAAAATAGTGTCAGTAATAATCTGCTTAGTCAATTGTTAAATTATTCATGGTGTGGAGGAACATATGATATTGTATTTAAAATCTTAATATGTAGAAAAAATAATTGATCTGAGTAATCTAATAACGTATGCATAATATAAAATTTCAAAACTACATTTCAATTAAAACCTTAAAATAACTTACGTGATCAGTATACTGCATAATGCAAATAAACTAGTAAAGGTTATCACCTAAAACGAATTAATTAGATTTCTTTAAACTTTCAGCGAAATTAATTTAGATAGTAAGAAGTACTTATAACTTTCAAATTTGTGAGCGATTAACCGTTTACTCTCTCCAAGATATACTCGTTCAAACTTCAGTCTTTTTCGCATAATTAGCATTGCGGTTAATCGCGTTGATAAAAAAAGTTAATATGACATAAAATCCATCGCTGAAAATTAATTAGATTTAAAAAAACATTGAAACTCGGAGCTAAATCACTTCAAATATTTTAAAACCAGATACTTTAAATTGAAAAATATTTCTCCTTTACTTCAAGAGTTATAATCATACAAAGTTTAAGATTAGCCGAAATTTTAAAATTAATGTAATTTTATCGTAATTTACCAAGTATGCTTACTACTACTTCTTAATAATAATAAACATACGCATAAACATTTATATAGATAAAAAACTTTATTATACATTTATACCAAGTTGTTCAAATATCAGACATTGATGTTTCTTACATAACTGGGATATAACTACCTTAACAATATTATATTGCCGAAGTTTTCCTGATTAATAATTAATTTCTGATTTATGAAAATCTGATTAATTATATACTATTATTAAAAAACTATTATATCTTAATATTAATTATTTTTTCTATTGATAAATAGGATCACAACCAACACAGATTCATTTCAGCGTTTATTATTGTATTCTGATCCGTTTCTATCTCTATCTAGAGAGATTAAAGTAAAGAAAAATGAAATTATGACAGAAGAAATGAAATCTTTGATAATTGAAGTAGAAGATTCCGAGGATAACTCGAATGAAGATTCATCAGACAGTGACTAGAAATAATTGTTGATATCTATTTTATAAGTACTGAAATTTAGTTAAAAATTTTTTTTGAAAATGATTGCTATTTTTTAGCAATGACAAAAAATAAAGTATTATTATTATGCAGCGCGTGCGCGAGTTAGGTAATTCGAGATTCGAATTACCCGCGACGGGCAGGCATGCTCACCGGGGGCGCGAGCGCGAGAGCATCCTGACCGGATTAGAACGGTCTCGCGACGCGTAATATGCCCGTCGCGTACCCGCGAAGCTACTACGGCTTTATGCAAGTCACGGCAGCCATATTCGTGTCTGTCATCGTGCCGAGAACTTCTCTCCAGCGTGTCTCTCAAAAGTTACCTCGTCCGCGCCGTCCTAGCTTTTTATAGTTACCGCGAGTGTAGTGGAGGCGCCGAGTAGAGCGAATGCGTGTGAAAGAGAGACAGAGAGAGAGAGAGGGATCCCCAGCCGCGTGAGCCACACGAGACAGCGAGCGAGGAGCCGGTAGCCAGCCCGTCTGCCGACCCAATACAGTGAGTAAGGGAGAGAGAAAAAGAGAGCTCAACTGCTGTGCGAGCGAGAGCGAGCGAGAGAGAACCGAGTGCACCAGTTGCTCCTTCTTAACGTAAGTTTTCTACTCTCTTCTCGCGGGTTTATTGTAAAGGCTCGCACGGAAATCGCCCCGTGCAAGCTTTCTGCGCCGTGTACGTGCGGGTGTGTGTCAGCCCGCCGTACTTTATCACCGCGCGCGAGAATAGCAGCTTCACCGCGCGCCGTATCGTTCGCGCGTTTGAATCTTAACGGCCGCGCGCGAACTAACTCATATTTGTTCTAATCATCACGGGCGTGGTGCTTGTAGTTATTGGTGATTTTAATATACTGTGATATCTAATTACTCGTCGCGTTGTTCATTACAACCTGTTCTTCTCCCGGATACCGCCGCCTCCGCGGGAAAACGACTCCGCCGATCGTTTTCATATCTGAGTCTAGCGGCCGCGCGCTTTACTCTTCGAACGCGCTTCTTTTCACTCAGCGATCCAATTAGTTGGAAAGCGAAGTTCGTGTGCGATCTTCGCGTTGTTTTCGGAATTGCAGGAGCAGATCCCCGGGCAAGTCATTTTAGTCTGACACCCGCGGCACCGTGTTCTAGGGCATCGCTGGCCTGTGGCTTGTTGGGATTTTCCTCCACTAGCCATCTCGTTACAACTGGCGCCACAGCGTTTTGGGGGTGGAGAAGGACCCGCGGCGCGTACGTGATTCGCGGCGAAGCTTGGCGCGAAGAAGCTCAGCAGCGTAGCTGAGCGTAAGCTGCAAAGAAAGGCTCTTCGTGCCGCAGCTCGTAGGCGCGTGTGTGCGTGTGCGTGACACAGCCGTGCTGTTGCGAGAGTGCGGTCGAGAGGTTAGGCGAGCGATAGCTAATAACCCTCGACCTAGAGTGCCGACGAGGAGAGATCTTGAACGCGAAATTTTCTATATCAGCTATAGGGTTGGCGGACACAACAGAAGAACAGCGCAAAGAGGTAGAAGCTTTAGTAGCTCAGTTGATCGGTAGCAGCCTGATACCACTAGGGTGTACTTCGTGGATCGAGTATGCAATAGACGTCGGATCTACAAGACCCATTAAACAGAAGTACTACCCTGTATCTCAGAAACTCGAGGAAGAGATGCACAAACAGGTGGAGGAAATGCTAGTCGCGGGAATAATAGAACCCTCGACAAGTGGCTGGTCAAGTCCAATGGTAATGGTACGCAAGTCCAACGGGAAGTTCCGTTTCTGCGTGGACTTCAGAAAAGTGAACGCAGCGTCAAGGCCAGACGGGTACCGGCTACCATACATGGAAAGTATCTTGCGCAAACTGCAGAAAGCGCGATACGTCTCCACGTTGGATTTAAGCAGTGCGTACCACCAGATACCACTTAGTCCGGAGTCCAAAGAGACTACGGCCTTCACCGTGCCAGGCAAAGGGCTTTTCTAATTTACGAGAATGCCCTACGGTCTTTCGTATGCCGGAGCGTCCTTCCAGAGGCTGATTGACAAAGTCATCGGACCCGAACTCGAACCTTTTGCTTACTCGTATCTCGACGATATAATAATAGTCACAGAGACATGCGAGGAGCATAAAGAGGTTCTAAAAAGAGTTCTGGACAGGATACAGGGCGCGGGCCTCACAATAAATCGCGAGAAGAGCGTCTTCTGTCGCGATGAGGTCCAATATCTCGGGGTCATAGTAAATAAAGATGGTTTTAAGCTAGACCCCGAGAAAATAAAGCCCATTATGAAGTATCCGGTACCGAAAAACCTCCGTCAGCTGACACGCTTCTTAGGAATGGCCTCGTGGTATAGAAAGTTTCTATCGAACTTTGCCACAATTGCTGAACCACTGACCGAATTAACGAAAAAGGATCGGAAATATGAGTGGTCAACGGCACAAGCAGAGGCCTTCCAAAAGCTAAAAGCGCTAGTAGCTTCTACACCGATTTTACACAGACCGGTATCTAACGCGCAGTTCGTGGTGCAAACTGATGCGAGCGATACAGGTCTGGGAGCGGTGCTATACCAAATAATTGATGGCGATGAAAGAGTCCTAGAGTTCGCGAGACGAACACTGAGCGCAGCCCAGAGGAATTACAGCGTGACGGAACGAGAATGCCTAGCAATTTTCTGGGCAATTAAAAAGTTCCGTCCGTATATAGAGGCCTACGACTTCAAGGTTATCACGGACCATAGCAGCTTGAAGTGGCTCCGTGACCTCCAAAACCGGACCGGCAGGTTAGCTAGGTGGGCTTTGGAGCTGCAGAGCCGTAGTTTCACGGTCGAACATCGAAAGGGCTCGTTGAGCTATGTCCCAGATGCCCTTTCACGGATGTTCGAGGAAGAAGAGCCAGCGGTCGCCGCGTTAGAGCTCGAGCGCGATACAAACGACCACTGGTACCTCAAGATCGTGAAAGAGGTTCAACAGCAGCCGCGAGACTTCCCCACGTTCAAGCTGGCGGGAGGAGACTGTACAAGTATAACCCTAATGAAGTCATAGACGAATCTCTCGGCGACGACGATGCATGGAAGTTAGCAGTCCCTCACGAAAAGCGACGCGAAGTACTGAGAGAATGCCATGGCTTTCCAACTGCTGGGCACTTGGGCCGCGAGAAAACTCTAGAGAGAGTAAGGCGGAAGTATTATTGGCCACACATGTCTCGAGATGTGGCCAGATACGTGAACCAGTGCCAAATTTGTCAGCAGTGCAAAGTCGAACAGCGCGCTCCAGCAGGATTCATCGGACGTCGTATAACACAGCGCCCATGGAAAATCGTGACCAGCGACATTATGGAACCCCTCCCTAAAATCAAGCACGGCCACGAATACATTCTCATCTTCCAGGACCTGTTCACACGCTGGATCGAAGTCATTCCGATAAAAAGGGCAGATGGCAAATCGGTGATAAAAGGGCTCAACGAACGAGTATGTCTGCGGTTCGGAGTCCCCGATGTGTTTCTCTCCGATAATGGGACTGAACTTAAGAATGCACCCTTAGAGGCATTCTTAAAGGAGAGAAACGTGCATCATACGTTTACACCACCATATCACCCTCAAGCCAATCCCGTCGAGCCTGTGCACCGAACGGTGAAGACCATGATCATGTCTTACGCTGAGGAGAATCACCGGTCCTGGGATGAGCATCTGAACGAGCTGGCGTTCGCGTACAATACGGCCGAACACAGCTCCACCAAAATAAGTCCTGCCATGCTCATTTACGGCCGACAGCCTGACCCACCGAAGACACTGAGGCGAGAGGAAGACAGGTTAGCCGAAGAGCAAGGGCAGCAAGAGGCGATAAATAATTAGGTGGCGCGCATGGACAAGCTCCGCGAATTGCACGTTCGGGCGGCGGCCGATGCGCAAGCGGAGCAGACGAGATAAGCCAAATATTATGACGCTCATTGTCGACCTCCAGAATTCTGTCTAGGCGATCGTATATGGAGAGAGAATAAGGTACTATCCTCAGCAGCTGAGGGGATTTCTGCCAAATTAGTGCCGAAGTACGCGGGGCCCTACACGATTCTGAATATTCTAGGCGAAAACACCTATGAAATCCAAGGTGAGGATGGTCGAAGATACGTCCCGTCCAGGCGCAGCAACTCAAGCGATACGTTTCCGCAGAAGAGCCCAAGGACTACTTGGACAAAAGTAGTCAAGAAGTAGTCCAGTCGCTACCACCGAGGGATTCTTCAGCCGAACGTAACGTGCCAGCGGGCAACAGAGTTAGCCAGGGGAATGTACAGCCTCGGGCGACGGCTAAGAGGCGCGGTCCACCTCGTAAGACCGCGCTATTAGTTAGGCCAGGAAAGCGTGCGAGCGACAGCCGACATACGCGTGTGGTCGGTCCAACAGAGTCCAAGCGGGGCCCAGGAGGGCCAAAGGGCTCGAAGAAGAAGCCTGCACCTGCGGATGTCGGGCCAATTAGCCCCCGTCGAACCCGAGCGTCCAAAAAGCTCTAACTGTGTCGTCCAGAAATTGTGCTGTCCGTACTAACCCGTGTTCGTCCTTGTTTCCCGATCCTCAGTCTCACCAATCTCCGGGGTCAATTTGCTTGTTGCAGGATATGCAGGGCCTGACTCCAGAAATAGCAGAGACGGCGAAGAAGGTGATTGCTGGATTAATCCAGTGCAACCCTGACCCCGCCGTCATTGAGTTCCTGGAGCAGGTAGTGGAGGGCATAGACGCGGTGACACTGGCACCACCGCCAGTGGAAGAGCCCTCCACACTTGCAATAGAGGTGTTAGAGGCGCCGGAACCAAGAAGGGGACCTTCGTTACCAACCGACGCAGGCGTTGGTCCGTCCCCGCTCCGGCGACCTCATCCTCCGAAGGAGCAGCGGGTGAAGAGCGGGGCTCGGCCAGAAGAAGAAGCACCAGTCGAGCCGATTGGTGCTGGCCGAGTTCCCGACGAGGAGGCGGCTCGAGCCCATCATTGTGCGCCGGAAGTTGACGTCGGCGCGGCTCGGGCCGCACAAGGAAAAGAAGGAGATGCTCCGACCCAGGCCCCAAAAGGATCACCGACCGATGGAGTCGGTGAGGCCTGGGTCCAGGTGGAGCAGGCCCTTGAGGAGGCGCAGCGCCTCAGCAAGTCCTCGCGCGCTGCGGAGGACGCTGCCCTGGCTGCACTGGAGAATTTTCTCCAGTGCCATGGTGAGGCCGGCGAGAAGAGCTCGCGGCCGCCGCAGAGGCCAGGGCCGCCAGGCTGCGCCGTGCCACCTTGCAGAAGGAGGAGGAGACTCGTCTGGCACGTGCGCAGGAGCGCATGGAAGAGGCCAGGCGAGCCCGGGAAAAGGCGGAGGAGACGGCGCGTCGGGCCAAAGAAGTGGCCCAGCGTCGTCTCCTACGAGAAGAGGAGCGCCTCCAAAGGGCGCTCGAAGAAGAGCAGGCGGCCCGGGAGGCGTTAAATGCACAGGCGCTTCCTCGGTGCTTCATGTGTGGCGAGCTTGGGGTAAAGAAGTCGAAGCACTGCCCCAACCAAGCTCGCCACAAGGGGCGCCGGACTTACTCCCGGGCCAGCTGAAGAGGACTAAGCCCCGAAGAGTTTTTTTTTGTTTTTTTTTTTTTTAATAAAAATTAAAAAAAGAAGATAATGGGTGACTCCGCTTCTTATACTTCCCTTGTCCCAAATTCCTTCCCGAAAGGCTCCACCGAATTAACCTATTTTCAGGTACGACGACGGCCATGGATGGCAGAGCTGCTCGCGGTCCCCTAAGCAGCGTCTGGTGGGGGGGTGAGCGCGCGAGCATCCTGACCGGATTAGAACGGTCCCGCGACGCGTAATATGTCCGTCGCGTTCCTGCGAAGCTGCTACGGCTTTATGCGAGTTACGGCAGCCATCTTCATGTCTGCCATCGTGCCGAGAACTTCTCTCCAGCGTGTCTCTCAAAAGTTACCTCGACCGCGCCGTCCTAGCTTTTTATAGTTACCGCGAGTGTAGTGGTAGCGCCGAGTAGAGCGTATGCGTGTGAAAGAGAGACAGAGAGAGAGCGATCCCGAGCCGCGTGAGCTACACGAGACAGCGAGCGAGGAGCCGGCAGCCAGCCCGCCTGTCGACCCAAGACAGCGAGTAAGGGAGAAAGAGAAAGAGAGCTCAACTGCTGTGCGAGCGAGAGCGAGCGAGAGAGAGCCGAGTACACCGGTTGCTTCTTCTTAACGTATGTTTTCTACTCTCCTTTCGCGGGTTTACTGTAAAGGCTCGCACGGGAATCGCCCCGTGTAAGCTTTCTGTGCCGTGTACGTGCGGGTGTGTGTCAGCCCGCCGTACTTTAACACCGCGCGCGAGAATAGCAGCTTCGCCGCGCGCCGTATCGTTCGCGCGTTTGAATCTTAACGGTCGCGCGCGAACTAACTCATATTTGTTCTAATCAGCACGTGCGTGGTGCTTGTAGTTATTAGTGATTTTCATATACTGTGATATCTAGTTACTCGCCGCGTTGTTCATTACAACCTGTCCTTCTCCCGGATACCGCCGCCTCCGCGGGAAAATGACTCCGCCTGTCGTTTTCATATCTGAGTATAGCGGACACGCGCTTTACTCTTCGAGCGCGCGCTTTTCACTCAGCGATCCAATTAGTTGGAAAGCGAAGTTCGTGTGCGATCTTCGCGTTGTTTTCGGGATTGCAGGAGCAGATCCCCGGGCAAGTCATTTTAGTCTGACACCCGCGGCACCGTGTTCTAGGGCATCGCTAGCCTGTGGCTTGTTGAGATTTTCCCCCACTAGACATCCCGTTACAATTATTATTATTATTATTATTATTATTATTATTATTATTATTATTATCATTAGTATTATTATTATTCAACAAATTATTTTTTCAATTGTTAATATCTTTTTATAAGGACTGAAATTTTGTTAAAAAAAATTTTTTTCTGGTACTTGAAATACTTTTTTATTGTATTATATCGTTTTTTAACAAGTAATATATGAACAAGTTATGCGAAAAAAATTTATATGTTAGTCCTATAATAATCATAGAATCACCCTTATCATGAAAGTATGTTTTTTTGGGATACTCGCTATTTACGTATTAACAACTCCTTTTTATGATATTCTACACTTGCGAGGGAACGGTGACGTATAGTACACCCCAAAAGGTACCTAATTTTGTTTATATGAAAATTTTTCACCTTAATTTCACGTGAAGCCAGAATTTTGAACATAATTTTGACGTTTGGTCCCACTGTGTGCCGCCTTTTCTGCTTTCAGCCTAAGGTGTTCTCCATAATTCCACGTAATTCAACTTGGTATCCAGGTGGATGCCGTGGTACTTCACTACTGGCTTCGTCGTGAGCTGCGTGCCGCCAACTGTCAGCGATACTTCTCTCGGAATGTGCTTTTTGCTAAGTATTCCCACCTCTGTCTTTGTTGCTGCGGTTTCCAGGCCTCGTTGGTTCATCCAGCGTTGAACTCGCGTGATAACTCGATTGTGTTTTACTTCAGCGAATTCCATGGTCCGTGCTGTCACGATGGCTACTTGTACGATATGTTCCATAGTTCAGGGCCCAGGACTGAGCCCTGGGTGATACCTATCGTTAGTTCTCTGCGGACTTGACCCTCCTCTGTCTCGTACAATAGGTAGCGATCCTGGTGGTAGTGCTCCAGGATAGGATAGCCAGGAGGTACCTTGGCGCGCGGAGGTTGTACTTCAGTGCCTTCAAGATGTTAATCCACCTAACAGAGTTGAATGAATTCTTAACGTCGAGTGGCCATCAAGCATATGGGGCGAGAGCAGTGATTACCTTGTTCCGTACTCTTAGCTGCATCGATCAGCGAGGTCCCGGACCTCGTCGTCCGTGGATCGTCCTCTTCTGAATCCATATTGTTTTTTTGCTAGGCCACCAGCTGCTTCGACAGCCGACTGGAGTCGGGACCGTAGCAACGTTTCCAGGAACTTTCCCGCGCTGTCCAGCATGCAGAGGGGCCTGTAGGCCGATGAAAAGCCCGGCTGGCCTTTCCGTTTGCTAATCAGCACAAGCATTGCTACTTTCCACCGGACGGGAAAGTATCCCGCTTTCAGGCAGGCGTTATACATATCTAGGAGGGCATGGATATGGTTTTCTGCCACTGCTTTTAGCATTTCTGCAGGTATACTATCCGGGCCAGGAGCTTTTTTCTTCTTCAAGCACCGGAGTGCGGTGGAGAGCTCGGCTTTTGTGAAGAGCGGGATATCGTATTTTCCTGATGTTGTGTTTCCGGCTGGTCTTTTCTCATGGGTTGGGAACAGACCCTCCACTACGTTATCTAGTACTTCCTTTTCCATCGAGGGGCTCCGCGAGCCAGCGAGTTTGCGGATGACGATCTTATATCCAAGTCCCCATGGGTCGGAGTTCAGGTCGTCTGCCAGTGCCCTCCAGCACCTGCGTTTGCTCCTCTTTATGGCTAGACTGAGCTCCTTCTTTTCGACGTAGAGACGGATTTGCTCCTGGGTGGTCTTATCTCTTCGTCTAGCCCTGTGCAGAGTTCTTCTGAGGCGTAGGCACTCTTTCCTGAGCCCGGCTATGTCCTCCGTCCACCAGTATAGCGGTTTTTTCCCACGCTTCTGGACTTTCCTAGGGATTGCCATCTCACACGCTTGCCGAATGGCACGCATGGTTATGTCCACTCGGAGGTTAGCCTTTTCTGTGGGTGTCGCATCAGCTGGTATGATCTCGAGTCCATTCATACCACCTTCCAGAGATCGGTAGAGGAGCTTCCGATCCATCTCGCTGATGTTCCACCTGGATCCTCTCTTGACTTCTGCTCCATTGTTGCTGGCAGCTGGCATTGTGCGCTGGTCAAACCTGATGTATTGGTGGTCGCTTCCATTTTCATCTTCCAATACCTGCCAATTTTCCACGTTTGAAACACGCTTTCCGAGGAAAGCGATACGTGGATGATGGTATGTCTGCATCCAGTTTTCCTGCACGTGGTTGTTGTGCCTATGTTCAGTACGGCGTGTCTCTGTCTCGCTGCCATATCCATGAGGATGTCTTCTCTCCAATCTGGTTCGGTCTCCTCCCAATCCACGACTTTGGCGTCGAAATCTCCTGCCACTGTCTTGTTTCCTGTCATGCTACCGTTCGCGTCCTCGAGTTCGTCGAGAGCTGCTTGATGTTCGTTCGCCCGAGTGCTTGTTGTGTGATAGCAGCTGAAGTACGTGACGCTTTTGCTGCTAACCCACACGTATCCGTTGCCGCTTCTGTGTGCGGACATGGGGAATCTACTGGTGTCCGGGATCCAGATGGCCGCAGTGCCCGTTTCGTCCTCATAGCAGGCGCCAGCCAGTTCTTCGCCGTGTCTATACTGTTCACTTATGAGCACGATGTCAGGATCGTGTTCATTTTTTATTACTGATAGTAGTTTGTGGGCTAAGCTACTTCTGTGCATGTTCCCTTAGTTTATGCGCGTCATCTTTTCTCCCTTTGTGCTCGAAGTTGCTCCGTGAACACTCTATAATCCCCGATCCTGCGATGTGCTTGCGTTCCTACGGTTTCTTGTTCGCTGCCTCGCATAGGAAGCACTTTGGCTCTCCAGTGCAGCCCTTAGCTTTGTGGTCTGGGGATCCACACTTAAAGCAGAAATTACTGCTGTCGATTCCCCTGCATGTGTAGCTGTCGTACCCAAAGCCAAGGCACTTGTAACATCGTCTGATGATCGCGTATGGTCTGATCTGGTAGTTGACCCATCCAATCCTGATTTTGCCGACATTCAGTAGCTCATATGCTTCCCGTTCGTCAAGTGTTACCACTCGTAGCACCTGCTCCCTCTTATTGCGCCGCATGACTCTTGCCTCTACCGAACCGCAGTACGTTGGACGATCCCTTTTTATGGCGTTCTTCACATCCTCTGAAGTCGTGCTGGAGTCTCTGATTTCCAGGCTCTTTTTCGGCTGTAGACTTCTCACCGTACCTATGTCGCCTAAGGCCTCTTTGAAAGCTTTCTCTAGCTTCGCATTCTTCTCTGCGTTCGCTCCTGCTATTTCGACAAGGACGTCGCCGCCCCTGGTTTTCTTGATGCTCCTAATCGTGGCTCCAAATTTCTCTGGCTCAACTTTTTATTTTGTCGCGAGCAGCACCTCAGTAAAGAGTTTTCCCTATGCAGGCTTGAGGTTTATGGACTTGTTTTTGGCCTTCTGTATCCTCTTCTTCTTCTTTCTTCTCCTCTTCTTCCACAGTATCGTCTCCTGCTTCCCGTTTTTTACCGGTGGTCTGCGGGCTTGAGGGGATCCGAAATCATTGGAGAAGGCTTTGCTAGCGTCCGTCGTCTGGCTGACCGTTCGCCGCTTTTGGCTGTCGGGGATCCGCACCTGCAGGTTGGTCTTTGCTCCAGTTCTGATCTTTTTGTCTGCTGTCTGTTCTCGCTCGGTGGTTGGGCTAGAGCGGCTTCTTTTTTAGTTCGTTTTAGGCGACTATCCTCCTTCGCTGTGAGATCGTTGGTGCTTCAGCCACAGTTGCTTTATGGTTTCCCGCTGTGCCTTGTTTGGTCCTTCCCAATTTTTGGAGTTCTTTCGCTTGTCGCAGCAGCTGCTTTTTCGTGGCTGCTCGCTGGCTGTACGTGATCTTCATCTCCGATGCCACGTCGACGACGACGACGACGACGACGACCTGCTCGCAGCGCCAAGGGGATTTGGGGTCCAACCCTACATAATACGCGTATGAGAGGACTAGTTCCGGGATCGCGAACTCATTATCGAGATGAGCGGAGGGACGGTGGTTAGGGAAATTACGGCAGACGTTGCACAGGGATCACTGTTGGGCTCCGACTTTTGGATTGCGTCGTACGACGGTCTGCTGCGCCTGGACATGTCCAACGGGGCATTTCTCGTAGACTACGCGGACGACGTTGCGGTGGTGGTAGAAACACGAAACGCGGACTTGGCACAACTTATCTTTTGCCAGGTAATATAAGGAGTGACTAGGTGGAAGACAGAGCATGGGCTCAGTCTCGCGCTGGCGGATACCGAGGCAGTGCTATTGGCACGTAAAGAGATCCCTACGATACTACCGATGTACATAGGATTCGAGTTAGTAACTACGTGGCCGACTGCGAAGTATCTAGGGGTCATCCTGGACTCAAATCTTTGCTTTTGGCCCCACATCAGGGAAGTAACGGCAAAGGCAGGAGCACGTATAGCGGCGCTAAGTAGGTTAATGCACAACGTTGGAGGCCCGTGGACATCCAAGAGAAGATTCCTCTTGGCGACGACTAACTCTATAGTCCTCTACGGAGCAGAGATTTGGGTTGATGCCATGGAAGTCATCAAGTACAGGAAGAGAATGGTGGCGGTGCAGCGGCGTGGTGCGCTGAGAGTTGCATGCACATATCGGACGGTGTCGGAAAAACAGATCTACGATAGGAGCACGGAAGTAGGACGGGTCGACGCGGTGGATTAAGCCCGCCGCCAGACGCTAAAAACTTGGCATGAGAGGTGGAGGGCGGGGACGAAGGATAGATGGATCTACTTATTGATTCAGGACATAACGAGGTGGCTGGGATGGAAGTACAGAGTGGTTAACTTTTAACTTACGTAGTTTCTGACAGGACACGGATACTTCTGATGTACTGCTCTTTCCCGTTGTGCACGATTATGTGTGTCCGATGTCCGCCGAACATTTGTAGTACGAGTGTTAGCGAGTACTGCTTGTTGGGGCGGGCATCGAAAATACATGAGCAAGCAGATTATTACGTACACATGTGAGTCAAGAAAAGAGGGATAGGGAGAGAGGATAGTTTCAAATCAATAAACATGAATTTATTAATAAATATTTTGATTTTCAGTCTCTAATTTTATAAAAACATTTATCCACTTTCCTGTCAATAAAATAGTCACTTATATTTCATATAGTTTTTTACTTTTTCTATAATCACGAAGTATCTTATGACTATTGCAATTTTCGCACGAATGCCTTAATAAAGCATGCGCGGTGTATCCGGTGCAAAAATTCAACGGAACCATTTAGCGAGAGAAAGATTTCTTTCGTGAATGTCTCTCTTGCTCTCACGGGCTTCAATGGTTCCGCTTAATTTTTCGGAACCCTATGGTATAGTACCGTCACTGACTTAAATGTTTTCCGCCTAATTTTTCGGACCGCCATGGGATAGTACCCTCATAGGCTTAAATGCGTTTCGATTAATTTTTCGGAACGCGTAGGATAGCACCCTAATTGTGAGAGCGACGCGCTTTTTATCAATGGATATAGTGACCATCCTTCTTGAGAACGCCACGCTCTCGATGCGAGACAGTTGAGCACCGAAGTTGCACTATCCATGTTCACTATCCGTGTTTGAGGCGTTTCTGCAATGGGTAAAAGTGCTACTTCTTCTAACCTAAGCGAACGGTGGAACTACGTACTTTCGCCCAAGGGGTACAGAAAATATTTTTTTTTTCTTGCTTATTTCGAAACACTCAACTGTTATTACTTCTTACAGAAACCATTTTCTCAAATTATTTTATGTGACGTTCATTTTTTTAAATATGGTAATAGATGAAAGTAGGGGGATATTACCCTCATAAAAAATTGTTTCGTACAAATTTTCGAAATACATCAATTTTATTGATGATATTCTTACAACTAGATAGAGTTAAAAAAAAATGTCACATATATAATAATATAATTTTCATACTCGAAGAAAAAAGATTTTGCACCAAAAAATAGGGGAGGTTACCCTTATTATAAAAATTAAATTTATAAATATTCGTTTTTTTAATCAATCTCACTTTATTTAAGTGAATTTTAAGGTTATAAAACTCATGAAAACTTAATTAATAAAAAAATACAATGAAGGGTAGTTACCCCTAATAATATTATTTCTTCAAAAACCTCGATATTTCAACTTTACTTTTCAATATTTTTCCAAATAGAATAGACTTTTGAAAAATATACAACGCATTAATATTTTTATAGCCGAGAGTCGCTTGAACAAATAAGATTTTGCTCTTTTAAAAATGGAGGTTGCAACCCTTAAAATTGAAAATGGTGCAGTTTTATAGTCTTTTTATTCTAAATATTTTGGCGTTGGTTTTATGAAGATATCTTTATTTATTTATGAAATATTCCAAAAAAATGATTTTCGGGGGTGAACTTTAGGGATAAATTTTTCCCTCTAAAAGTGAATATCGGCTGATGAAAAAAATGCGTATATTCTTATTTTTTTAAGTACTACAATATATTGTAATATTATCAAAATCGGCGACTGACTCTGGGGGTAGCTTCCTTATCAGTGCTCCTGTATGGAGCGCAGATCTGGATAAACGCCATGAGAGATAAAGTAAAGGAAAAGCATAGAGGCCATACAGCATAAAAGCATTATGAGAGTTACCTGCTTGTAATGAACGGTATCAAGGAAGGCAGTACTCGTGATAGCTGGGGTGATTACTATTGGCTTACTTGCATGGAAACGAAAATCGATTCACGACAGAATTGCCATAATAAGCAATTGATGACAGATGTTGCAGTCGTGGCACATTAGATGGAAGGAAGACGGCAAGGATATATAAACCTACAAGCTTGTAGCGAACGTAACGACATAACAAAGGAGGAAATTCAGGATGAATTTTGATCTGACGAAAGTCCTCTAGCGACATGGATATTTCCGGCAGTACCTAGAGAATGCGATAGAGAGAGAAAGCGTGCGGATCTGTTAACGACGAGAGAGCGAGAGTACTGTTGTGCATACATGTTAACACGTACATACACTAGCACCGAAGCTCGTTCAGCATCGAGAGAGCACACAACTGACTAGGGGATTGTACTATCTGCGGATCAGGGTTTTGCTCAAATTTTAGGACATGTTTTCGAAATTGATAATACGAAGAAAGCCACAAAAGTAGACCATAATGCAAAAACAACTCAAATTATAGATATTTCAAGTCTTGTTTTAAAGAAATATTGAAAAATAGACTCTTCTTCATACAATAATCAAACAATCTAAAAAAATCGTATATAAGTATTTCTACGGAACTTTTATCTTTTAGCTTAAAACAAATTTCAAAATTTAATGTTGAGGCACATTCACAAAACTTTTTTTTTTTCTGTTGTGGATACCCCAAATAACAATTAAAATGGAGTGCTGCTCATTTTTAAATATAGTTTTTTTTGTACTGTAGGGAAGATGTTGGTATTACAGCGAAGTAAAATCATATGCGAAGGTTAAATTGACTAGGGTAGGGTATAAATCAACGAAATGTATTAATTTTTTTTATTCAAAAGCTTAACAATCACTGTTTAAGACAAAAAAGAACACCTGTTAATAGTAAAATATTAATACCTAGGAAATAAATTTATGTAAGTAACTATTTGCAGCAATTACTGCTGGCGTGCATACATTACTGCGTACGAGATACTGCTGAAATACCAATTCCCGCCTACCAGATACTGTTGAAGTACCAATTACTGCATATTATTTACTGCGAATATATAATATCGAGAATATTTTGAATCTGTTTATTGATGATTAAGGTCGCCTTAGCTCCTGATGCCAAAATTACAATAAAAAAATTATTAAAATATGATTACTATAAAACAAAGTATATGTATTACTAATATAACTTATATTTAATACAATATCCCACGAGATAGGACTATAAACTCACTTTATGTAGAATTATGTTATTCTAGAAAAAACAACTGGTGTGCAAGTTTTCTTGGCAGTCACTTGATGGATTTTGATGAAACAAGTCGCAAGTTACTTAGTAATGTATCTATGGCATGAAGCTTTGGAATTAAAATATTTAGTGACTAAGTATTCTTTTAAGTATTTAAAAATACTTAGTCACAAAATTGTTTAATTCCAGAGCTTCATGCCAAAGGTACATGTTTTCCAAGTAATTTGCGACTTGCGTCATCAAAATCCATCAAGTAACTGCCAAGAATACTTGCACACCAGTTGGTTTTTCTAAAATGACATAATTCTGCATGAAATGAGTTTAGAGACCTATCTCTTGGGATTTTGTATTCGAAATAAATTATATTAGTAATACATATACTTTGTTTTATAGTAATTATATTTTAATTTATTTTTTCCGATAATTTTGGCCTCAGGAGCTATTAAGTAGAAGACCACCTTAAATATTTATTAAATGACGCTTTAATATTATTATTAAAAAATAATTTGATCTTTAGTCATCTAGATTTTTTTATGATTAAAAAAAGATAGTTATTCAAATTTTTTTAGATATGCATGATTTAAGGTGAGTAAATAGAAAGTAACAACAACATTTAATGAGAATACATATATTCTTATTAACTTTTATACTTTATTATAAAGTTTACACTGAGAGAAAAAATCTGTTAGAATAGCCGAAATCTGCAGATGAAATGATCGAAACCGTTAAGGTAATCGAACATAGGCCAAATCTGGTTTTTGCCGTAGGTCAGAATAGCTGCAGAGTTCGGCAGAAACTGCCGAAGCGCTCAAGCAGGGAGACTTAGCTACATTCGCCTAAGTCGACAGGCAATTTCTACCGAACGCTTTGGCTATTCCAACTGCGTGTTGAGTCCCGCTACTATGTGCGATAATATTACTCACGCGCATGCGCGCGTATGTTATATGATATGAATTAATATAACATAAATTAAGGAAGTATACCAGTGACTAGACACCTTATCTTTTTGAGGGGCATTATTCAACTATTACGACGGCAATGATACCAAACAAAGTTTATAATATCTTTATGTCGCTGATTACGAATCTGAAGTCAAAATTCAAAAATTCAAAGTGGCAGATCTAATATTACGGACACATTTTTGAAAATTCGTTGATTTTTTAAGATAATCAGAATACAAGGATTTTCGGTGTCGCTGATTACGAATCTAATTCAAAAATTCGAAATGGCAGATCCAATATAGTGGACGTCAACCAAAAAATTTTATAATTTGGAAAAAAATATAACCGAATTCTACATGAAACTTTAAACAAGAAAGGTTGCTATAGATCCGAAATTATATGCAGGTATCATGTTAAATAAGTAAATATAGGTCCCACCACCCCTGCAAGGGTTAAGAAATTTAAATGCCCCAATACTTGACCAAAATAAAATGAAAAAAATTAAGTTAGAACCTAAAATAATTTCTTGAAATCAAGAAAACAACTTATGTGATATTCAGTAAATAATTGTTTTCTCTAAATGAAGTATTTCTTAATCTAATAAAATACGTTTAATAAAGTAAATATTTATTTTGTTGAAACAAATATATTATTTATTACAAATAAAGAAAACCTTTTTGTTTTTTAAGAATTTTTGCAGTTCATGTATTATATTCAGGAATTTTAATTTATTTAAAAGAAAGTGCTATAGGAAGTAAGGATGGAAAGGTTTGGAAAATTAATAAATATTAAGCAACGTAAATGAGTCTTATTTAAATACCTATATCACTGTATTTATAACTTATATTTACTCGCAACAAATAACTCATTTTTTATTTTACCATGACGCAAGGATGAATTTCCGGTAATTCTTTGACATTTATAAGTTTACAAATTTCATACTCTTGAACGTTGTAAGCGTAAAAATGCTCTTCAAAATATAAACTAATATATGGTTGCATTAATAAAAACACCTCGTTAGTTTTGACGAAAATTTGAACAATTTTACCGAAACTAACATTCTCATTATCGCCTAAGGCAGTTACAAAAATCTTGTTAATACTGTACTTCATTCCTCTTAATTCCGCATGCGATACTGATAATATTTTTTCATTCTCATCAACATTTGAAAAAAGTTTTTGTCTGGTAAATTGATGTATATCAAAAGAAACATCAAACATTACATCAGTAAGAGTTCGTTTTTCATGTTTTAAAAAAGCTAAACGCAATTGTCTTTTTATACACAAGTTTTTCAGTAAATTTATTTTATTGCTCGTCGTGACGGAAGATGATTTTAATTGTCTGTGTTTGAATTCTGGTCGCATTGCCCAGTAATGCACAAGTGGCCCATTTTTCTCTAATAAACGAGGCAAATGACTCATATGAAATTTACATTTTAAATCTCCATACATATTTTTGTAAAGTGAAAGGAAGTCGTGAATTAAAATATTCAAATTCAATACGAGACCGTCAACTATTCTTGGGGATGTAACAATTGCAACTATTTTACGAAATAAAATATATAATCGGTAAGTAGCATTGTCTTCTTTTATTTTGTCACCAATAATCAATCCAAAAAATCGCGTGAAACAAATCATTTCACCAGAAGACATCTTCAATTTCTTCTTAGTTACAATATGCTCTTTTTTAATTGATGGTATTGCATTCGAAATATCGCCTTGTGTAAAATCAAATGCTTCAAATCTTTGATTAAAAAATTCTAAAGAAAATAGTTTTTGTTTAAAAATTAAATCATTGCAAATGTTGACCATTGTATAATTTGCTGTTCCCTCGAAAACATCATACATTAGGTCAAGTATTACATTTTTACAAACATGATATCCTTTTACTTCGTTAAATACACACGGTTCCTTTATTCCAGTTACACTTGGTTTTTTTTGCATTGCAGTCCTTTTCATAATTTTCCACAGTTCTTAATAATTCTTCATTTTCTTTTGTTAAGCTTTTAATTTCACTTATATCAGCTCGACATATCCGGCATGGTCTTCCAAAATTGAAATTGTCAACGAAACCTAACATGTTGTTAAGGCCTAAATTATCGCCTAAAATCAAACCTAATTGAAACAAAATTTGGTGAGTTTTGTTGTTGATTTGCAAAGTTATTCCATCGCGACTCAATTCATTTAATTCGGCGATCAATTTTGCAAATATTCTTTTATTCCCAAATAGTTTATAATCACTGGCATAGAATAAACTCGTGAGTAGAATATTGTCTAAATGCGATGCTAACTGTGGGGGAAGGCATGGTAGCATCGCGTAGACGGCTCCTAATTTATTTGTACCACCATGAGATCCAAGCGCATTTCCGGTTTCGAATTCGTCTTCATAGACAAATAAAGGTATAACTAGTTTATTTCCGAAAGATTGCGATGTTTCCTTCCAAAACTGAGCCTGAATAAAATTACTTATTATATTTTCTTCAGCTTTTAGTTCAGATACATAGTTCATAATTAAGTCAAAGATTCCAGGTAATTCCAAAAGAAGTTTTAATGTAGATTTTAACGGTATGTACTGACCAGTTACATTTTCTGTAACTGAAGAATCTTCATAATCGACCACTTTTTTAGGAAGTTTAACACCTATGCAATGATTCATTGGCATAATTAAACGGTCCCTTTCTTTGTATGCTGAAAAACGTTGGTATTCTGTTCCAAACTTGTTAAAGATAATTTTTGAAGAATTCAAAACTTGTTGAATATAACCAAAAAATTTATCATCATAACTACTAAATTTCAGTAAAATTTGTTCACGCAAATATGTTGCATAAATTTCATTCGTAAAGTAAATAATCTTATCGATGAAAAATTGAACAACATTTCGCGGTATTGTAGGGTTACTATATAAACTTAAAGTTAAAGTTAATATTTCATTTTCTAAATCAATCATATTGATTCCTTTAATGAATTAATCAATTTCAAGATAGTAATCTATAATCTAATATAATCTTGCTTCACGAATATATTAGGTAGGCCAAAAAATTATACAATTATACATTTATTTAAATCTGTGATAAACTTATCGACTACAGTATATTGTTTAAGGTGTTCAATGTTATTTTTGTAAAGATAAGACTGTAAAAACGAATAAATGTGTTTACATTCACACGGGAAATCACTATTTAATGCAAAGAGCGATTTGTAACAATAGTCTATGGCTTCAATGACATTGCATGAGGAAATTTTGAAGTCTAATTCATTAATCACGACGAATACTTCCGTCACTGTGTCTTCAGCATCGCCAGCTGTAGTGGCGTCTCTAACTACTGCAACAAACAAACCAACAACTCCACTTTTCTCAGCACTCAATGATTTTCTATGTTGTTTAAACAACGCTAACTCTCCATGTGACTCTAACATAAAAAATTAAAGTCAAAATATAAACTAATTGATTAGTAATTCATCCCCCGTCCCTGAGATAGACCGATGTGAGAGCCTAAATACAGCGACGTTGAACAAGATAATAAAATTGTTTGAAAAAACTAGCATTTACCTTTACGTTTAAAACCATTGATTTTTTGACATCGTCTATTGAATTGCCAAAGATTACGTCGCAAGCTTTCCTTTTACGGATTATGACTCCTAGAAAATTAGCTAAACAAAGCAACGCTGCGTAATTTTCTTTCCCTATAAATTTATTATTTTAATAAGTTACAGTTATAAACAAGAATCTTAATTTGTATAGAATTACTATATATTGGTGTAATAATTTCCATGATTTAAATAAAGTATTTAATATGTAATTATATTTTTTACCTGATTCAATTTTTTTATTTTCATCGAAGATTATTTTTCCTTTACTTTTTGCGAGGCTTATAATTTTAGTTGCTGTAGTGGTCCAGTTCGTCACAAAATTTTTCGAAAACTCGGGATATATCAAATCAAAATCGATTGGTAGCTGCAAAGTTATAAAAATAGAGATACTTATTTGTAAGTAATTTATATTGATAAAAAAACGAATTTTCGTTTAGAATAAAGAATAAATTTTACCAAAATGTGCCCAATTGTTGATCTCAAACATTTATCAAAAGCAAAGTAAACTTTGACGTATTTACAAGCATCTCTAATTTGAAAGGTCAGTGTCCATTTCTCTTTAACTTCACTTTCTGGTTCAACGTTATCGCGTAACCACTATATATTTTGTTCATGTACGATTAAAGGAGTATCTAAAAATTTGTATAATAATTATTGCACAATACTACTAAACTATTATAAAAGTAATGAATAATATTCACACACGCACGCATGCACGCACGCACACACGCAATCTTTACGTTATGATGTTTAAAAGATTCATTATGATAATTATAAATTGATAATTACCAATTCTCCAATCGAAATGCAAAATGCATATAAATGTAAATAAGCGTAAGTAAATGTTGTAATTAGAACACTTTTTGTAATTGATTATATTTGTATACAGTTGCATAAATTGGACGATCGAGCGAGCCCGCCGAAGGCGGGCGAAGCTCGATTATAATTATGCAGAGGGTCTCGTTCGAGAAGATCACTAGGTAGTACCGCCAGTGTACACAGATGTCGCCACAAACTTCAGCTATCCCCACTTCTAAAACTCGGCTGCTGACTCGCCCCGCCAGGCCGGCCGGTCTCTCTCGTCATATAGTTTACAGTTGCTATATTGTCCATATGTTATCAATGGGTGGGAACGTTCTTAAGATAATGTTAAATGAATAATATATGTTATTATATGTATTTTTATGTTATAAATTTTTATTAAAATTTATTTAAGGGTGGGATGTGATCTTCTCGAACGAGACCCTCTGCATAATTATAATCGAGCTTCGCCCGCCTTCGGCGGGCTCGCTCGATCGTCCAATTATGCTTCGTGTCTCGTTCTCGAGATCACTAGGTAGATGTTCAGAGTGACTATTCAGTCTTTTATTTCAGTAATTCTAAATTCTAGATAATTACGAACTTCGTTTGAAAAAGAAAACTATTTAACTTAAGTACTTTAAGTATCAGAATCAGCTACTGGACTAGCTTTATCAGAATCTACCACATGTAATAGTTAAGTTTATAAAATCGAACTACATCCCACTGTTTATCTTAAACCTAACATTTTAGTTTCTAGGTTTTGACTGTGATATTGTAACATAGATGCGATATTAAGAAGACTGAAAATTAGTCGTTGACACATTGAAATCTCAATGTACAAGCGATATTCAAACGCGCTTCGCGCGTACTTTTCTGTTTTGAGGTTATGTATGCTATCTTCATTACGTTTTACTTTTAACGTATTTAAGTATTTTTTCGAAGTCAGAACTTAATCATTTTTATACTACTCTAAATGTAAAAATTCCATTAAAAAATTCAAACATTAAATTCCAAACAGTAAATTTTTCGCGCCTTCTTCTTATCGACCAATCAAAATCAAGCCTTTAGATGCTTCAACATGGCCGCTCATCACTTTAAGAAGAAATATTGTGTATTTCTTATATTTCTATGTAATTTTCTCGTATTGAAAAAGATGTTATTATTACGCAATGTTTTAAAACTTTTTAAATCTTTTACATGTACAGTAAACGACTATTATTATTATTCAATCACTAGAATCTCTCAAAACTTGTTGTTATTATTATTTTTATTATTATTATTCACTTAATAATTTGATTAACCCAAATGAAATCAACCATACCTCATACTCTTGTAGAATATCTTTGTTCTCTAAGACTATGTACGATATTTCTTTAGAATTTTGTAATCATAAAAAAGAATTATAATTATGTTAAATTATCACAACAAACTCGCGAGATTTTTTCTTATATAAATATATATTGATTAAATACACAAAATACTAAGTATTTAGTAATACTAAAGTCAGATTACGGATAGACACTACTATCGTTCTATTTTACTTGAAAAAGGAGGAAAAAGTTCCAATTCAAATATTAAATGAAGAGAATTATAATATAATATTAAGACAATCATTATATATATTTGAATTAATGAGTCGTGTAATAACTTCAATGACGCCTCAATTCTTTCAATTACTTTTTCTTTCAATAAAATGTATTTAAATGATTTAATTGGAAATTTTTTTTTTTTTTCAGTGTATAAACGAATAATCTACGGTAATTCACCTGATATTTTACCTTTATAGAAAAATTTAGACGAACTAAAGCATCGAAATAACATTTTGATATAGATTTGGTGTTGACTGAGACCACCAGTTACTTGATTCAAATAATAGTTTATCCATATCACTTTGTAAGAATTTTGAAGGGGTTGTTAAAAACGCCTTTATAAGATCTAGACATCAACTACAATTGAATATTCATCGATTACTCGAATCCATATCATAGGTCAGTAAGAAATTAGGCAGTATATATACTTTAAGTAGCGTAACAAATACTTAAAGTCAAAAATTTAAGATTATGATATCTTGGTTGATTAATAAATATGAAAAATATATAAATAACCTTAAATGTATACAGCCTTAGCTAATGAGTAATAAATATGATCTAAGTTGTTAATCGTATTCATGGTTGACAAATCCGCCGACGAAACGTCGCAAATATTTAACATCTTGGGAGATTTATTTTCTTCCTCGCTCCCAACGGATCTAGTCAGAATTGACTAAAAACATTATCAGTAATACATATGAGTAAAGAATAAATTATACTCTTTATAATAATATAATTATTATTTGTAAGTTGAATTGAAAGAAATGTTTGAATTCGATATCTCGTAATTCTTGAAGAGTAACTTTTATACCCGCAAGAAATCCATATTGAAAGACTCGAAATCAAACCACGATAATTATCGTTAATTAACTTAAAATTAAAATTTTGACACATTTGATTTACATACATACGACCAGTATAATAACCAACGAACGTCAGCCTGTTTTCAAAGCTATGCATTTACAATTACCTTTTTATTACAATATTATAATCAAAGTAATTATTATATAATTTTGCATTAATTGGAGTGCTATGCACACAAATGTTCATTTATTTATTTATTTATTTTTTGTTTTCAATAATTTATTTCGCAATCGATTGATATAATCTTGAATCGTACTATTTTATGAAAAAAAAAAAGAATTAACGATCATCAAAAACCTGACAGCGCACTGCTTGGCAATATATATAAGAAATTGAAAAGGAAGTGAGCGGGGTCGCAAAGCACCCTTTATACTTTATTCTATCAATTCTTTGATCAAGCTAGAAAGATTCATGCACGCTTCACGCGCCAATGTTTCTCTTGCCAAATGCTTTCAAATTAGAAATAAAATTTTCTTTAGACAAACCAGTCCTTACGGCTTGTCTTTATTTATTTATTTTGTTTTATAATGGCTAACGTTAACTGGCGCGCTACGCACACCTGTGTTTGCCTTTTCCTCGAAAATTTTATTCGATTGCTTACATGATCGATAAGACGACAGTTCAAGAATAGGATTTTTATATTTCTATATATTTTTATATATTAAGAATGTGCTTTAAAATGTAACACTCCAATGGCGCAGCATTAAGGTTAAACTTCATGACCATTCAGTACATGAGTTATATAGCACTAGTTGCATGCGCCTATCTTTCGTATTCAGCGAGACAAACAGTAGATCGAGAACTGTGTATTGCTGTAAAATCGATCCTGATTTGGGAAACGAACCTGCTCTCTCTGGTGCAGGGACTTTTTTCCTCCCACCGCCCTTATGTATCTCGCTTGAGATGGTTCTCAGCCTCTTACTCATTGAGGAAATTAGGAGGAAGATTATATTCCTTTAATCGCACATTCGGGCATAGCCATCTAAGTGCGCTTAAGCGAAAAAACCGTCGAAATGTTCGGCAGTTTCTTCCTTGAATAAGTTGGCAATGTAATTGCATAAACCCGATAGTCTTTTACTCAATAAAAATGCCTATCATTTATTTTTACTCATTATAAATGAGATAAGGAAAATTACCGGTAACTAAATTCCGAGCATTTCCTTGTTTTTCTGAAAATTAATTTGTCTTTTCAGACTCTGTCTCTACCAGATTCTTGTAAGCATAAGCTGCATTAGCGTTGCGAGATTGTGATTCTTGTTTACCTCGCCGCCATCTATCAACTCACTTGCGAATCTGGAAGAGCAATATGCAGATCTAGGTTATGTGCTGTCTGTAGCCAGACGCATTACATAACTCTAGTCAAATTGTACAGTTTGTCTCACCTGTCGTGTGAGCTCACTGCCAACAAAAGATCATGTTAATACAGGTTATGTACAGTTTGTCTCACCTCTCGTGTGAGCTCACTGCCAAACAAAGGATCATGTAGTCATGATAATACAGGTTATGTCAAACATACGACCTGTCTCACCTCTCGTGTGAGCTCGCCGTAAAACAAACCCTGTTGAAAATATCCATGTGGATTTTACATTGATTTCCACATGGAATCCATATGGAATCCATATGGAATCTATACGGATTCCATATGGATTCCACGTGGATTCCATGTGGAAATCAGTCCCAAATCGTCCTGTGGATTTCCACATGGAATTCCATATAGATTTCTATATGAATTTTTCTACAAACATTTGTAAAACAAAATCCGTATGGATTTCCATGTAGTTTTCCATGGAGAAATCCAGGTAAAAACGATATGATCCATGTAGATTTCCATATGGATTTCCATGTGGTAATTTAAATGTTTATAAAAATGTTTATTTATAAAATTTCAAAATTTTTTTACTAGGGATACGTTTTTTACCATATCAGTAAAGCATAAAAAATTATAAACTATAATTTCCTTTTATGTAATTCTTCGAAAAGATTCTACAGTACTTGTTGTCAAAAATATGTATCCTAGTAAAAAAAATATAACAATTTTATAAATAAACATTTTTATAAACATTAAAATTACCATATGGAAATCCATGTGGAAATCTATATGGATCATGTCGTTTTTACCTGGATTTTCCCATGGAAATCTACATGGAAATCCATACGGATTTTGTTTTATAAATGTTTGTAGAAAAATTCATAAGGAAATCTATATGGAATTCCATGTGGAAGTCCACAGGACGATTTGGGACTGATTTCCACATGGAATCGACATGGAATCCATATGGAATCCGTATAGATTCGATATGGATTCCATATGGATTCCATGTGGAAATCAGTGTAAAATCCACATGGATATTTTCAACAGGGAAGACTACAACCCAAACCGTCTAACGGCTTAAAAAGAACACAATAAAGATCTATAGTTTATGCAGTTTATAAGAGAAGTATATTTTTTCTTTTCTCTTACACGTGCATAACTATAGTCCATTGAGATTTGGGCGGCATGTCTATAACTTCTCGTGTTAACACGCCGCCGCACAAAAACGTCCTGGAACGTATACTTATTTATTAATCCAAATAACGACGATTCTGAATCTGAGACATCGTCCGAAAGGTTAAGCACTATTTATCTGCTTCCACAGTTGAATACGGCGGTCGGGAAATTCATCACTAATCCTTCCGTAAAGGATGAAAAACGAAGGCTTCTCTTCTACCGCCATGTCGCTAAAGCGTGGCACACTCTACGCGCACAAAAAGCGTTATGACGAGAGAGACCGGCCGGCCTGGCGGGGCGAGTCAGCAGCCGAGTTTTAGAAGTGGGGATAGCTGAAGTTTCTGGCGACATCTGTGTACACTGGCGGTACTACCTAGTGATCTCGAGAACGAGACACGAAGCATAATTAACATGCATCTTCCATTTCCACTGGGGTTGAAAGAAGTTATTATTTTGTTGTTTATATACGCACCATGTGGCAAACATTCCCCTTTTGGAATAACGCCATACTTAATGAGCTTTTGTCTAAGACTTGCGTATTTTTCATACAACACTCCTCAAGTACGAATACACTTATGTGATCCCGTGGCTCTTACAAATCGGTAATAAAAAAGTTTAATAACTTTCGCTTCTGGTCTCTCTGGAGTAGCAAAAATTACTCCTAATTCAGCAGCAAGTTGTAAAAACCATTCCGTGGTGATACTGAAAATACAAAATTTTTATTATATTATTTTTATTATATTATATTATTCAACAAAGAGTTGTTGATAATTGCATACGACAACTGATGTATTATGTGATTTTTGTAACAAAGTACTTCAATTACACACTTTGTATATTTTTCTACATTTAATTAGTAAATTATCCATAAAATGGTAAACGGTACCAATTAAAAATCTATCTCTAAATACCTATAGCATCCAGTAGCGTCAAACTCATATTCTATGATAACATCGCTTACTAAGCGAGTGTTTAATTCCTTGTCCACTTTAAAATTTGCTAATGCTAATTTACCTCTCGCTGTTGATCGTAACACTTCAAGTACGGACTTCCCTGTGGGTGCTATTGTATATGAAAAAATTTTAATTAACCAAAAATTATTATAATATAGTTCTAAATCTGCCTTTATTGTATTAATCTGAATTTTAAATTATTAATTTAACTAAATTTTAAAACAAACTCAAGTGCAAAACTATAATGTAAAGAAAATTAATTAAAATAACATACGTATGTAGCTAATAATGCTTAAATTATTTAAATTTACGATATTTCCATTTTCAGGCACACTCTCAAACATGTCAGAATCATTAAATGAAGATGAGTTAGGTGAACTTGTAGTAGGAATTGGTAGGACAGGTTCTAATGTGGGAGGAACACTTTGAGGATTGATGACATATCGCTTCCATTCTTCAAATCTCTTCATAAATTTAGCTTTAAAGCCGCACTCACTACTAGTAAAAAGATCTTTTACCATTTCATCATTTATATCTCTCAACATTTCCTCATCAATTCCAGCCTCTAAAATCAAACGCAACAAATATTTCTACACATATAGAAAACTGTCAACAAGAATGTCGAATAACGGTTTTTTATTTTTATAATTTTGTTTGCTGAAATATTATGCAATTATAGTTCATTATATACTACCATGCCAAATATCAAAACTCTAGCAATCATATAGTTTAACTGGAAGCCGATTAAACTATTTTGCTTTTTCATATATTTATGGGTACAATGGCTCAAGGTTTGGCTTTCTTAAATTATTGTCCTTTTGCTTGTACTTACCGTATAATAGCTAGAGTTTTAATATTTGGCATAGCATGTACTATAATGATATAATTGTATAATATCTATGTGAGAAAAATTATAAAATGTCATTTTGTACTTTCACTGAATATCAGCTATACTGCGTATTTTAAAGCAATGGTGAATGTGAAAGTCAAAATGTAAAATAAATTTTCTTAATTTTTCTGCCATATTACCATACATATTCTCTATCAGTAAAGTCTTTTTTTCGAATCGAATCAGTATAAAAATATTTTTTGACGAATTAATTTAGAAGCATGTTTATAAAAATTTTTGAGGTTAGTTTGTACTTACCTTCAAACCTTTCTACAAATGCATCCAATTTCCAGTCCTTGAGCAACTTCTTCACAAATGCATCTGTCACGTCGAGCACGACTGAACGTCTCCATCTGCAACACAAACTCGACAACTTGTCCATCCATATATTTTTTCCTTACTCTAAGGTATAGCATCTACCGTGGGTAACCGACCAAGATCTGAAAGACTCGAGTGGTAACACGAGCCCGAACAAAAAGTCATTACGTCACATTCTTCCCTCACCTAATTACGCACCCACGCTCTCCCCCTGTTTGCCTTTCCCTAAAATCCTAATTCCTGGAAAAGCCATAAGCACGAATGAGCGAATTATTGATTTGTCGTAAAACACGCTCGCGGAGCGGGTATAAAAGGCGCCTCGCGCCTCTTCTTGGGGCAGAAGCTTGCCGATCTCTTGTATTAGTAGGGCGAAGCCCTTGTCCGTCGATTGATTGTATTGGACTTAGAATCTTTTGTGAATTATACATTCTGACTTAGAATATTTTCGAGCAGAATCGACTTAGAATCTTATTGTAACGCTTCTCTGATTGTAGTCTCGCGAATAATTGTTGATATTATATCTCGACTACCATCAGTATTTAATCAGTGTAGTAACATTTATATATTTAAATAAATACTTATTATTCACATTTGGAGCGTATTCATTTCGGAACCTTCTCCTGCCATTCGAAACTCCCGCCACTGCGAACATCAGAGCTGCCGCCTGGACAATTAGAGAGCACCAGCCAATCAACACTCGTCTTAAAGTAAGAAACGTTCAAAGTCGCTAGTCTTTCCTTTCTCTCTTCTAATAGTTGCCATCGCTTAGCGCTTATCTCCGTTAACTACGTTCATTTATTAAATTATTTAAAGTCCGATTGTCTACTTTCGCGAGTTCCAATTCCCGTGGTTATTACGTGTAGGCGTAGACCGAAACCGGAACAAATTATCCCGCTTACCTTACCGTTTTCGCGACATTGTAACACGGACGTTACAATTGGGGGCCCAACTCCGGGATCAAAAGTGAAAGTAGTGTAAAATTTTTTTTTCGCATCTCAAACTAGTATACATTTTTCTCTTTCTTCCCTTTTTACCGTTCATAATTAATAGAGTGTTAGAAAATGGCAGAATCAAGCGACACTATAGCAAGAAACGCAGAGGCAACTGCGATATTGAGGCGCGCGCGCTCTCCGTAGTAGAGCCAGGTCTCGCGACTGCTACGCTTAACGAGTTAGTAAACGAATTAAGAACTAGATATCAGGTCGCGTCAGAAGTCAAACCGGAAAGGGCCACTGAAGTAAAGAAATTACAGCTATCTTTAAGGGAGATAATCAATCTGTTGGAATATGTGAATGTTTCAACATGCGGCGCGCTGTACGCGAGGATAGGTTCAATGGTATGCGCGTCTGCCAAGCGACGGCGGACGTAACACACATATGAGTGTCTCCCCACTCCAGGATGTCTGTATGAGAGTTGCGTGAGACGCGAGAGCAGTGTAGCGCACTTAGAATGTTTCTTACCTTCTTGCTATTCCAACTGCGATGTAAGTCGGACGTGCCGACTGGCTTTCTTGCCACCTAAATAAAGTCTTTATATTTATCTCTCTCTATTAAACAATGGACTATTAATTTACCACAAACCTCAACACTATTAATTATCCTAACCTCAACATGGTAACAGAGTGCCTGGTTAGTCAGTAAAAAAGAAAAAAGACTCTGACTCAATACAAGCCTCGGCGAGTATTGGGGCAGGCTTGCCGTAGAAATAAAAAGGCACATGGCTCGCAAAAAATTAACTGTGAAAAATATTGAAGGAAAAATGCAAAAGTAAGAAAAATACAAGTGTGAATACATAGTGGAATATATCTATAAGTGATAGAAGAAAGAATTTTGAAAAATTTATGAATAATTCAAGCCGATGCGAGCAGATTAGATTTCTTGTGTGAAGCACGCTGCACGGTGCAAGAGTAGAGCACGTGGAAATTTGAGGTTATACATGTGGTAAATGGACACTAAAGGAAAAGTAAAAACCAAAGAAGAAGTAATACTATATGACGTTGAAGATGAAAGCGGAGAAATAATTGAGGAAAAGAATGCTGAAAAACGTTTTGTGAAAATAGTGCAGAAAGTAATTACGCTAAATAAAGTAATAAAAGTGTACGAAGATATTAAATTAAAAAAGGTCGAGATGGCTAAGCAAGCAAAAATTGAAGATATAGTAATTCCCATTTTTGATGGTGCAAATTATACAAGTTGGAAATATCGCTTAATGACTCTATTAGAATATAAAGAGTGCAAAGAGCAAGCCGAAAGGAACGGGCTGAGACAGATAAAGCAGATGAATGGAAGAAAAAAGATTTAAAAGCAAGAAATATATTAATTAGCACTATTTCAGATAAGCAATTAGAATATGTTTGTGAGTGCAAATCAGCTTATGGAATGATTGCAAATTTGGATAAATTATATGTGACGAAATCCACGTCATTACAAATAATATGCCGAGGAAAAATTGAAGATATTAAATTAAAGAATTATGAAAATGTTGAAGAATTCTTAGTAGAATTTGAGAAAGCGGTGAACGAATTTAAAGCAGCCGGAGGAAAGATAGATGAAACTGAGAAAATGCGATACTTAATCAAAGCATTACCAGCAAATTACAGTTATATTGGTGACTTTATCGACGTCATTCCAGAAAGAGAAAGGACAGTAGATTACGTAAGACCAAAAATCAAAGAAAAGAATTTAGTTAAAAATAATTCAGAAAACAAAAGTAATGCAAGCACGTTCTCAACAAAGACAAACAGACAGTGCTTTACTTGCGGCAAAGTCGGACATTATCAAAAGGATTGTTGGAAAGGCCAACAAGGCGGCAGAGGCAGAGGTGCCCAATCATCGAGAGGACAACGTGGAAACCAACGAAGCTACAATCGAGGCAGAGGACGCGGACGCAGTTCAAATCAAAACAAGTCAACGGACGAGCAGCAGGGTTCATCATCCGAGACGTGGTCAACACAAGTAGGAGGCCCAGAAGTAAAGGACATAACAGGTTGTAGCGTAAATAGAGGATGCGAAGGTAACGAAATAAATTGGTTATTGGACAGTGGTTCCACAGACCATATTATTAAAAGCCATAAATATTTTGAGAAGTATATAGTTTTAAAAGATCCGGTAAATGTAAAATTACCAGACGGTAAAATGTTAAAAGCGACGAAAGTCGGTAATATAAAAATCAAAGTTAGAAATTATTATAATGAAAAACAAATTGATTTGAGTAATGTATATTATGTAGAAGGAATTGAGCAAAATTTGTTAAGCTTTTCCAGAATAACTAAAAATGCTACAATAACTGCTCGAGACAGTAATGCCAAAATTTACAATAAATCGGGAGAATTAGTAGCTATTGCCAATAAAATTGATAATTTGTATTCTTTGAAAAGTTATGCATTAACGAATAAAAATAAAGATAAATATGTAAATTCAGTAAGATTATCAGATAAAGAAAAATGGCATAGACTTGGCCATGTAAATTTTAATTATTTGAATAAAATAGTAAATAATAAATTAGTTGAAGGTTTACCAGATAAACTGGAAAAAATAGATATGAAATGTGCAAATTGCATACAAAGTAAAATGGCAAATATACCGTTTGAAAATAATCGAACAAAAACGAAAGAAATCCTAGAATTAATACACACTGATTTAAATGGTCCACATAGTACTACTGGCTATGGTGGAGAAAAATATTTTCTTACATTTATTGATGATTATAGCAAATGTACCAGAATCTTTTGCATTAAGAATAAGTCAGAAACTGCAAGTTGTTTTATTGAATTCGTAAATTTAGTAGAAAATAAATTTAATAAGAGAATTATAAAGGTGCAATGTGATAACGGTAGAGAATATCTAAATCGCGAAATTCTCGATTTTATAAAATCAAAAGGAATAGAATTATTGACATGTCCACCCTACGTCCACGAATCAAATGGAGTAGCGGAGAGATATAATAGATCAGCAATGGATATAGGTAGATGCTTAATGAGGGAAGCAAAAATTAATAGAAGATATTGGCCGGAAATAATGAAAACGGTAGCTTACTTAAAAAATCGAACAATTGCAAATACGTCAGAGAATAAAACTCCTTATGGCCGAATCCATCTCAAATCAGACAGCCCGCGTATGCCTATTTCACCTATCATGTTGAAATAAAAATATTTATGTTCTACTCGAAAAAATATTTTACACGTGTTTTTTTATTTTTTTGTTTCATCAAAATTTCATGCGTTCAGCGATACCGAAAAATTCCGAGAAAATTCTTTCATTGAGAAAAAAAATTTTCAATGTGATTTTCAGACTGCTATTGTTTCAGCAGTTTTTCAAGCTTTTAAACGTGTAACACATAATTTCACTCAGTTTTGAGCCCTCTTTAACGGCCTTAATGTCATTTTCAAAAAAAATAAAAAATCCACGAGCTATGCACTTTTTACTGAAAAATTCATTTTTTAGAGAAGTGCCTTTTTCTCGAAAACCCCATGTTTTTTTTGCACAATTTTTGTTGTCGTGATAGAGGACGGTAATGCCTAGCTAGACGTATTTGTGAGATTCGGTACTTTTTTCCTGGGATAGCGATCACTAATGAGATAACACACAAACAAATTTTTCACGCTTAACGCTTATATATAGTCAATGATATTAGAGTCAATGTAAAGGTATTTATCTTTGTGCGTATGTAATATACATGTACGTGCGCCTACTTATAGGAGTATATGTACTAGTACATTTTTCCGCTAGATGGATATGGTTTGACTTAACATTTACAAAGAAAAGTTCGGTTTCTGCTATATATCACACATCTCGTCTTATTTAAAACCATCATCTTTTGGAAAATTATTACATATTTACACCTTATCAACTCAACTACGATGTCTCAATATTACTCAACAGAGAGAATCAAATGTGCAGACTTTTTAGACAAACACAAACAAATTATTTACAAATCTAGTTCCGTACGTTTAAAACAACTTGAGAATCTTGCTCATCCATTGAAGCACCTCTATCCTCATTTACCTTTGACACCTTCTACATATCTGTGTCAACATTGTTACAATCGTGCTTTAGAATTGGTGAGTAGTACTGACAATGAATTTATAACGGATAATGAAGTTACCGATAACGTAGTTGATAGAGATGAAGATTTTTTACCAAGTACTCCAGAACGCATTGAAGAATTTAATAATGAAATAAGTACATCTTTCTTAGGTTCTGTATCGCCTCTTAAAAGAAAAAATCTTATACATGAAAAATCAATTGAAAATTACGTAACAAAGAAGAAAAAAATACTTTCAACATTGTCTAATACCCTTGATGTGAAGTTGAACAATGTTTATGACGTTTCTATAACAGCAAATGAATCAACTGTATGCCATTGTACAGAATGGATACAAAATCTTGGTCTAGCCTTGCAAAAGTGTTCTACGGTATCAGAAAAAATAAAAATTCTGACTTTGCTACCTTCATCCTTTACAAAACATGAAATTTTATCTTTATTTCCAGAAATAACAATGTATATGATCAACAAATCGAGAAATCTTGTTAAAGAAAAAGGAATTTATTCAGAACCAGATGCATATTCAGGCCATCCGATTGATGAAAACATGGAAAAAATTGTTATGGAATATTATTTAAATGATGATTTTAATTGTTCAAGACAAAGTCCTAATAAATGTGACGTTGTTACAATTAAAGTTAACAATAAAAAAGAGAAAAAAGTTAAGCGTTTTCTTACTCGAAGTTTAAAAGAGACGTATAAAGTATTTAAAAATGATTATCCAGAATTGAGAATTGGAAAATCGAAATTTTATAGTTTGCGACCAAAGTATGTCTTACTTAGCCCCATCAAAGAAGTTTGTCTCTGTATCTATTGCGCAAATTATGATTTATTTCTTACGAGCTTAATTAATTTTAGAGGGAGTAACGTCACAGAGTTGGATGAAAGTCGGTCACAAATAATAAATGCAACAATGTGTTCTGAGCCATCTGATTTATGTTATTTACAAGAATGTAAACTATGTCCAGGGATTAAGGGAATTACGTTTCATGTTTTAAAACTGCAAGATGTAGAAGGCACAGAAGAAATTACATATGCTTTGTGGGATAATGGAAACCTGATTAAAAAGACACTATCAATTTCTGCTTTTAAAGATGAACTTTCGGTTTGGACCATGAGGGTTAGTACTCACATGTATGTAAAAAATATACAACGCAAAGCTATAAAAACAGAAAGAGAAAGTGCTAAAAAAGTATCACATCATTTAGTTCTTCAAATAGACTTCGCTGAAAACTGGGCTGTGATTCATAATAAAGCTGTTCAAGGAAATCATTGGGTTAATGATCAAATTTCTATTTTCACAGCAGCCTCTTATCAAGGGGATTCGACACAAAGTTTCGCAGTTATAAGTGATGACCGAAAACATGATTCAGCGTATGCTTTGCTAGCAGTACAAAAAATTATAAAATTCTTGAAAGAAAATTGTTGTGATTCAATTAAAAAAATTACCATCGTATCAGACGGCGCTGCGAGTCACTTTAAAAATCGCTTTCAATTAGATGAACTAAAACGAGCCCCGTGTGATATAAAATGGTTGTTCTCTGCTACTGGGCACGGCAAAGGAGCTGTAGATGGTGTGGGTGGACTTATAAAGCATTATGCTACTTCGCATAATCTTCGAGAGCCCCTTGAAGAAGCTATTCAAAACGCAAATGATTTTGCAATACATGTTCAAAAATATACTGATGCTATTAAAATAATACATTTACAAGATGCTGAAATAGAACAATTCAGAAAAGAAAAAAAAATATTGATTGGCTTACAACTCCAAAGTATCCTGGAATTCAAAAAACTCATATATGGGTTAAAAAAACATGTGACGATAAAATACATTGTTTGACAGCAAAGACCGCTGATCGTCCGCTTACTGAATTAAGAACAATGAAGCAGAAAAACAAAGGTAGTAAAATAGGTATACAAATGAAAAAAAGGTATAAAAATAAAAAATCAAAAAGACGCAAATAACAAATAAATACATAGTTATGTGTACCTGTATATTACATACACACAAAGACAAATACCTTTACATTGACTCTAATATCATTGACTATATATAAGCATTAGGCGTGAAAAATTTGTTTGTTTGTTATCTCATTAGTGATCGCTATCCCAGGGAAAAAGTACCGAATCTCACAAATACGTCTAGCTAGGCATTACCGTCCTCTATCACGACAACAAAAATTGTGCAAAAAAAACATGGGGTTTTCGAGAAAAAGGCACTTAGAATGTTTCTTACCTTCTTGCTATTTCAACTGCGATGTAAGTCGGACGTGCCGACTGGCTTTCTTGCCACCTAAATAAAGTCTTTATATTTATCTCTCTCTATTAAACAATGGGCTATTAATTTACCACAAACCTCAACACTATTAATTATCCTAACCTCAACACAACCCAACCGTAGTAGAAAAAATTTGTCAGGACGAGATTATGATAGATATTTTAAGATAATTTATGGAACAGAATATTAGCGTTAAAGAAGTAATCGAAGCCATAGCAAGCACAAAAAAGCAAATAATTACAGATAAGTTACCTGGTTTATTAAGCAACAAACCAGAGATTACAGACGACGGTGAAGCTTTACAATTTAAAACCGCCGCGGAGGGGGAATTAAAATCAAATTTACCACATAATGCGCACTGCGCTACGCCGAACGTAGGAAGGGGACATAGTACTCCTTATTCCCAGGCGCTGAACAGATTTACTAACAATATGAATAGCAACGTTAATCACTTTCGTCCGAATTCCACTCTAACACCGTTAAAAAATCTCTCGATTGATGGTAACAACATTCCACTAGTACCTTCTTATTTGGAGTAAGAAAAGCAGTAAGCATGGTGCCAGCCGCAAATGAAGTAGATCTAGGAAAATTAATTAGGAGACGTTTGACCGGTGAAGCAGCAAAGTCTATGGAGGAGTTACATTTCAATAGCGTCAGTGAGTTAATTAAATATTTTGAAGCAAATTTCGGTTCATATAAATCGAATCAAATTTTAATCGGAGAACTCGCCGCGGCCAAACAGAAGGAAGCGGAAAACGTAATTACCTTTGCTAATAGAGTCAGGCGCATAGTGATCGAGTTAAAAGAGGCGGCAAAGAGAGACAAGAGAGATAGTCACGAATTTAGACAATATGTAGATGCCGACAAACTAAAATTTTTCACGCGCGGGTTGGATTGGGAAATTAAGAGACGAATGGGCGCCGTAAAAACGTTTCAAGCGCGAGGTAAATAGTTTTGAGAAACACGAAGCCCCGGATAAAAGTAAAACTAACAAGGAAATGAATAAAAATTCTAACAGCTCAGCCGAAGTTAAAATCGTTCAGGATAAAGTCGTTGAAACTTGTCAATTTTGTGAAAAAAAGAATCATGTAGCAAAAAATTGTTGGGCTTTGAAAGCATTCTTACCGCAGAACGCACAGACGCAGCCGGTACCTTGGGCGGGGCCGACGATGACTCAAACGCGACCATCTATGCCACGCGCAGGACCATTGGCCGCCGCGCGAGTAACCACGCCCAAGCATCACGCGATCAATATAGACCGCGATCGGCTAGCCCTGCCATAGCTAAGCAAAATTACAATATTAAACAATGTAATTATTGTAAAAAAGAGGGGCATTGGAAAAATTTGTGCCCGGAATTAGAAAAAAAAAATCTGGAAAAATCGCAACAACAAACGGGAAACTCGAACGGCCCCACGGCACAGGGCGCGACCTGGGGGCAATCAAACGATGCGCGCCAGGAGCAAAAGAATTCGAGCACAAATTAAAATTTATAAAGAAATCAGTACTTCTAAGCATAAACAGTAGGTCCCCTGTTGTAGAATTGCACTTTGAAAATTATAAAACATCTTTAAAATTAATGTTGGACACGGGCGCCGGACCATCATTATTAAAAATTAGTAAAAAACCCTCTAAAGCAATTGTAGCTGAGAATGAAATACTAGAGCTTAAAGGCATTACTAAAGAATCGATTAACTCGTGCGGTAAAGTACCCTTATTATTTCGTGATTTGACTTTGTATTTTCATCTCGTGCCCGATAATTTTCCAATTTTCCACGTTAGACATAGCGTCACATGTAATCACCCTCCGGTGTATGAATAGTGTACATACTGATAAAACGGAAAACCAGGAAAGCGTGAAGTTAACGCGGGCCGAGCGGCGTGAGGGGTTCCTAGATGCAGTGAACGGGAACGATCGCAATTCCGGACAAGCGAGAATTTCCCCAACACTGAATCAAATGGAAAAAACCAGCGCGGCAATTAGCCAGCCTAACAGTCCTTACATTCCGTATAAAGTAGTTACACTGCATGAACGCACTTTTGCTAATAAACGTTGCTTTCCATATATAGTAAACGCCCCATGTCAACCACCCGTCATACTCGAAGAAATAGAAAATAAAAAAACTATAAGTAAAAACATGAATAAGAAGTTGAAAGGGAATAATAGAACAAAAAAAGGGAAAATATTAGAAAAAGAAATTAGGAAAACAGAGAAAGTAGAGATATCAAAAGATTCGAATAATGAAAATAAAAAATTAAAAAACTTGTTTGGATCCAAAAAATCGTTTGAAAAGAAATTGAAAAACTGTAGCTTGAAAAATTGTAAAAGGAAGAATTGTAATTTCGAAAACGCGTTTGGTAGAAATAAAATTCGTACAAAAATCATTAATTTAAATAGAAATTTGAAAATTAAATGTCGTAAAAACAGCAAATTTCCAAATAAAATTGTCAAATTTAGAAATTTAGAGCGAAAAATGAGTAATAAGTTTTGGAAAAAGATTTTGCTCGGTGAAAAATCGCCTAGGTATGGCGCAAGTAGCGAGAAGTCAAAATTGTTCAATAAAAATTTGAAAACTAATTTTGGTGAACATGTTCTTGTAATTGATTGGATTAACTGGAAAAATATACAACGACGAGTAAATTGTAAAGGGTCAAATGGCATTGTTAGTATTTGTAAAGCACGTATAGTTAAAAATAGAAATTTTGTTCTGAACAATAAACGTAACGGAAAAGTACTAAGATCAGTAAAAACAAAGCATGTACAAGTAGCATTTGTATCAAATAAGGTTAAAGCTTTTGTAATAATGAGTCATAGAAATGAGAGGCACGAAAACTCGAAAATAAGAAATAATTGCTTTAGTAGGCTTGGAAATCTAGTTTGTGAACAAGGGAAATTATGGAATAATAAATGGAAATTTGCTAAGAATAAAAGTAGTAGAATAACGAGTCATTTCCCACACTTCGAATTTGATGACAGGGTTCGGTTTATTCAACTCCTGGAGGGACTGCTAATGAAAATTGAAACATTAACTTATTTACAAATGTCCCCTGGAATCCTGCCTATCCATTTATACGGCAATACTCTGGCCGTCATGTGCTTCTACGCGATACCCTTCTTGAACAAATTGAGGGGGGATAGGGTGATGAGCAGCGAAGGTTGCGCGGACATTTTATGTGCCTTCCGCCAATCGCTCCATCGCATTAAAAGAGCAATAAATGGTTTAGGGCGGTCGATTTGGAAACATAGCTCGCACCCACACCGTGTTACGGAAATAAAAGAGGGAGAAGAATCAACTAATAAAAGAGCAGCGCCGCGCGCCCTTAACGTAATGTGTGTAAGGGGCAGGGAAACAATGGCCGAAAGCGATCGTGTGACTAAGCTAACGGAGCTGCTCAGACTCGAACATTTGGCGGGGGGGGGGGCGCAGAATAGATATTTTATCACTGTTGGTCGAATTTGCTGACAGATTTTATTTGACGGGAGATATTATGCCCGCGACCAATATAATTGAACATGAAATACCAACCACAACTAATATCCCTATTAGAATTAAGCAATTCAGACACCCGCCCGTTCTGAAAGAAGAAATAAATAGGCAGGTTAGCGAGATGTTAGAAAAAGGAATCGTCGAGCCGTCTACAAGTGCTTACTCGGCGCCAGTATTCTGCGTTGACAAAAAGCCAGGACCCGACGAGAAAAGAAAATACAGGGTCGACGTTGATTTTAGAAAATTAAATGCGATTATACCAGACTATAATCACCCGGTACCAAATATAGCAGACATTCTCGATAAGCTGGGCGATGCGAAGTATTTTTCGGTATTTGATTTATACGCGGGATACCACCAAATTAAAATCAAGCTGGATGATAGAGATAAAACAGCATTTTGTTGCGATCTCGGTTTATTTCACTTTATTAGGTCACCTTTTGGTCTGAAAACTAGCGCGCCGGTATTTTTGTCTCTGGTACTTAAAGTAATCGCGGGAATGAAAAACGTAGTACATTTTTTTTGACGACATTTGTGTGCATTCAACCACATTTGAAGAACATGTAGAAACAATACGAAAACTTTTCAAAAAATTGCGACATGCAAACTTAGTATTACAACCCGAAAAATGTGAATTTTTAAAACCAGAAATTAATTATTTAGGGCATATCATTAGCAGCAATGGGCTGCGGCCGGACCCAGAGAAACTAAAAGCAGTTAAGGAATTTCCCGTACCGAAAAATCAAAAAAATATTAAACAATTTTTAGGTTTAACGGGTTATTATAGAAGGTTTATTCAAAATTTTGCGCAAATAGCGAAACCTTTAACCAACCTATTGAGAAAAGAACAACAGTTCATTCGGGATGAAAACGCGCAACAAGCATTTGTTAAATTACGCGATAGTTTGTGCTCACCACCAGTTTTGGCGCACCCGCACTTTGAAGAAAAATTTCTAGTCACCACTGACGCGAGCGGATATGCCATAGGAGCCGTTTTATCGCAGGGTGAAATAGGAAAGGATAGGCCAATAGCATTTATCTCGCGCGCACTCAATCAAGCTGAAAAGAATTATTGCACTTTCTCTAAAGAGGCGTTGGCGATCGTCTACGCGGTTACGCAATTTAGACCATATTTATACGGAAATAAGTTTACACTCATTACGGATCATAGACCTTTGGTATGGTTAAACTCGCATAACGACCCCGGATCTAGAGTCACGCGTTGGCGGTTAAAATTGTTAGATTATCAATTTGATGTGGTGTATAAAAAAGGCGAGCTGAATTTAAACGCCGACGCCTTGTCGCGTAATCCGGTCGTGGAAACTGTTTACATCGCGACGCAAGTTAGTGTAGGGGGAGAGGGGCAACATACTGACAATGATAGCCAGTCTGTCGACCAAGCTTTAGTTTCTCTCGTTATTCAGAGAGGCGAGCCGCCCGCCCCGCACGCAATGGCCACGCGCACCCGCGCTGGCCGCCAGCCCAACGAAATGTATAAGCAGGCCATAAAAGCACTGTTACCTCGAAAACGGAAAATAGCCACCGCAGGTGAGAAATGCGAGCATCCTGTCATGCATAAAGAAAATGTAGCATTCACGGAATACCTAGACTCGGGCGACTATAAAAAAAAATGAAACCTCGGGCAGACCTACATCTCCAGCTGTGAGTATAGCCAGCTCCGAACAGTGTGTCAGGGCTACAGAAAAAAATATTGTGGAAAATTCTCCAGAATTTTATGCACCCTTCGCGGATATAACTCTAAAAGAAAAAAGCGTTCTCGACCCAGGAGGAGTTAGCCTAGAAAGCGACACATACCGCGAAAATGTTGTATATTGTAGGGATAAGCTGTTCATGAGGAAGGACAATTACCTTTACGTGGTATGCGCAAAAGGGACCCCGCTCGACGAAGGGGCTAGGTAATTAAAAGATTTAGGCAAACTACCCTGGCTGGAGAATTTATCGGTCGGCGAACCCAAAATTATCAAGGTGAACAAGAAAATGCATTTCGTCATGCCTATTAGAGGAGACAATAAAAATAGTTTAGCTACAACCTTAGAAATTTGGAAACAATTAATTAAGAAATTAAATGAAATACTGATTGAAAAGCAGATAACTTCAGTTAGTTGGGCAAAGAGCGAGCATATCGAGAATGTAGAATTTAAAGAATTGTTAGCGGGCATTAGGCACGGATTAATTAAAGAAGATTTAAAAATAATAATTTGCAAGGGACTCATACAACATCCAGAACCGAGCAAGAGAACGGATATTATTCGCGAAGCTCACTGCTCGGCAGCTGGTGGCCATAAAGACGTTAACAAAACATTAAACCGCGTAAAACATAAATTTCAATGGGAGCATCTTAAAGAAGACATACAGACTTTTATTCAAAAATGCGTTCCATGCCAATTAAAGAAATTAGTACGGGTTAAAACCAAGAAAAAATGATTATTACTGACCATCCATGCATTCCATTTTTCACTGTAAGTTTGGATATTGTGGGCCCGCTACCCAAAACGAGGAACGACTCAGAGTATATTTTAACGATGCAAGATCAATTCACAAAATTCTCTGTAGGCGTTCCGTTAAAAGATCAAACGGCCATATCTGTAGCTGATGCTTTCATTAAACGTGTTCGGAAAGCTGCCTAAGTTTTCCGCTATCGTATTTCATGCCCCCTAAAGTCTCATCATACATACAGCAATAATATTTCAAACACACCCAATTCGTCCGTTACAGCTCGACCGCGTGTCAGTCTCTCGCGAGCCACAAGCGCGTCAACACGACACGAAACACGCACGAACTATTAAAACCCACATTCACTATTTTCCTGCCTTTTGGCACTGTACATAGTATTTAATTAAGTTGAATAAAACAATTAATTTGAGGCAAAGACTGTGTCAAGTGTTTTACTCTCCTGGCCTTCCAAACCTACAAACCATACAACGTGTCAGCGAATCAGTTACTCGCCTACATTTCTGGTCCTTCGAGCCGGATCCTGCCTTGAAAACCGCTAGGATCTTATCATCAAGAGTTTAATCAAGTGAAGAATACGCGGAAAGGCCAATTGAAAAAAAAAAAAAAACCAAAAGAATTCCAATTTCATAATCTCGACCAGTCTCTACCTGTGTCAGTGCGTGTGTGTAAGACGAGTCGAGCGAGCTTTGTTTACATCTCGCTCGCTCCTGGCTTAACTCAAGCCATCTCAGTGTTGTGGTCGCTCCGAAACGCGGGCTCGCAACTCTGCGTTTGCTGTCTCTAGGCATTCGCATTCCCCTTCGCGGTTCGATAGTAGCTGAGCCTACCGTGCCGACTATCGTTCTCGCACTAGCAAACACCTCTCAGAAACTGTCCACTCTACCTTAAAGTGTTGACATTTTCGTCTATCGCACCGCCATGCGATAGAAACAATCAAAAATCTCTTTCGCTTCAAGCGGACTAGTCATGCCGTCGGAAGCAAGCGACCTTATTGAAGAGCAAAAGAAAGAAGCCAATCTGATGTCCCGCGCCTTCCTCAACCTCAAGAAAAAGGGTCAGCAAACGTCCAAAGGATCAATCCGTTCAAGACTGGAAGCGCTCGAGAAAAGATGGTCTGGTATTCAAAGCAGGCACGAACAAACTATAGATGTCGCAACCGAAGAAGATGACAAGAACGCGTACTTTACGGACAACTTCATGGAAGCAGCAGAAGAAGTTTTTCTAGAGCAAAAGGGTCAATTCCTCGATGCCTTAGATGCGCTGGTGGAAAGTAGAGCACCGGGAGGTACCGCTGCAGTTCCAGCTCACGAATCGTCATCTCGGAAAATGCCGACCATCTCCATCCCTCACTTCGCAGGCAAGTACGCTGAATGGGCGCCTTTCAAAGACATGTTTTCGGCCTTCTTGAAGCATGATCCTAAACTAACCAATGCTGAACGCCTCTATTATCTAAAAAGCAGTCTCTCGGGCGAAGCGGCGGACCTCATCAAAAACATTCCTGTCACGAACGACAACTACGCTCGCGCTTGGACCCGATTGACAACACATTATGACAACACGCGGAAACTAATTTATCTGTGTTTGGAGTCCCTGTTTCAGCTCGCTCCTGCCTCCACCGAATCTTCCAGTGCCCTGAAGGCACTTAGAAACGGAACTACAGAAGTCAGAGAAACTCTGGAGGCATTGAACAGACCGATGGACAAAATGGATGATTTCTTCGTTCATCTCACCGTAAGCCGTCTCGATCCAAGGACTCGGAGAGACTGGGATCTGCTCCTTGGAGATACCTCTACACCCACAACATGGGATGAATTCGATAGTTTTCTCAAAGCACGCATTGAGGGACTAGAAACATCGCCGAGTCAGGGAACTGCCTTACCGGCCGACCACCAGCCGTCGGCAAGGAAGATATCTTCGGTCTCGAAGAAATCTAAGGCACCTGTACTTACCGTGCACAATGCTGCAACGCACCGTGTTCGTCGCTGCTCTTACTGTCAGGGAGAACATTACATTAATATGTGCGAAAACTTTCTCGCTTGTTCCCTTGATAATCGTCACAAATTTGTTTTAGAAAAGCAACTATGCTTTAATTGCCTTGGAGTACATCGGTTTGCCGAGTGCCGATCCAAAGGCAAGTGTGCTTCTTGTCGTGGTCGCCACCACACCCTGCTCACTACCTGCGTACTGTCTCCAAGGAAGGCAACGTCCAAAGCATCTTACTGGCCTCAAAGAGCAAAGTAGCTCCGCTCAAGCAGGTATCTTTGCCACGCTTGGAGCTCTGTGGCGCAGTGATGCTCGTGCGTCTTATGAAGCGAGTTCGTCAAGCCCTTTGTCTCGAGAATGCGCAGTGTTTTTGTTGGACGGATTCTACCATCACTATCGCCTGGGTCAAGCAACCGCCCGTTACTTGGAAGACGTACGTAGCGAATCGAGTTTCAGAGATTCAGACAACACTCTCAAATGCTGTCTGGCTTCACGTGCCTGGAGTCGAAAATCCTGCCGATTTGCCATCAAGAGGCATTTTGGCATCAGACTTGGTCAAATCATCCATGTGGATTCATGGCCCAGCATTCCTCATCAGCTCGAGTACACCCTGGAATAGCTCAAGTACGTGTGACCTTGGCGAATCGCATGAAACGCTAGAGCGACGATCTCTCTCGTGCTTCACGGTGTCTGCGATGCCAGCAGATCCTGAAGTCATCACTAGATTTAGTTCGCTTTCTCGACTTGTAAATACCATTGCTCGATGCCTGCAATTCCTGCAACGAGCAAAATCAATAAATTGGCAAGCTACAACATTCACGCCCAATTGCCTATTGCGAGCACTCTTGAGACTAGTTCATTGGGTGCAACATATTTACTTTGCCGAAGAAATCAGCTGTTTAAACAAGGTTGATCCATTGCCTCGCAGAAGCGCCTTGATCCGCCTCTATCCTATCCTGGATGCTCAGGAACACCTCTGAGTTGGTGGACGACTGAGGCACTCATTACTACACCCAGATGAACGGCACCCTTTAATCTTACCTCAAACCTCGAATCTTACCAAACTTTTAGTTTTAGATGCTCACTCCAAGACGCTTCACGGAGGCACGCAGCTCACGCTCAATCACCTCCGACAGCGCTTTTGGATTCTTCGTGGATGACAAGTCGTTAAATCAACAATCTTCAGGTGTACGCGTTGCTGGCGTCAACGAGCTCAGCCTACCACGCAGCTTATGGGCGATCTGCCCTTCAAAAGACTTCAGCAATTTCGACCGTTCCTGCACTCAGGCGTGGACTACGCGGGACCCATCCATCTGCGGTTCTCAAAAGGCAGAGGTGCGAAATCCTACAAAGGGTATATTTGCGTCTTTGTTTGCTTCTCCACCCGTGCAGTACACCTCGAGGCAGTTTCGAGCTGCACCACAGCTGACTTTTTGAATGCGTATAAGCGCTTCACCGCAAGAAGAGGCGTTTGCGCCTCACTCACAAGCGACTGTGGTCTCAACTTTATCGGCGCTGACAAAGAACTCAGACTCCTATTCAATCAAGCTGGCACTCAACATGCCGAAATTGCGCGGCTTCTGGCTACCGATGGAACTAAGTGGCGCTTCAATCCGCCTGGTGCTCCGCACTTTGGAGGCCTTTGGGAGGCAGCGGTCAATTCTGTCAAGTTTCATCTCAAAAGAGTAATTGTTAGCTTACCAAATAATGGGTTTGTTAGCTTACCAAATAATGGGTGGGCCGGGGTATGTCAGTCTCTTAGCGGGGGAGGTGGTGCATATTTTAAAGTGTGTGCAGGTAGAAGTGAAAGTGAGACAGACGGACGAATGTTATCAGGAGCTACCGGTACTTTGGCAGGACAAACCGCGATTCTTATCGCCGCGTACACACATTTTGCGCGAAATTGGAACTAAGGCTATGTGCGATGCAATGATTCCGGTTATTTATTTGCTCGGAGAACGTTGGTATAAAATGTTGCCGCAACTTACAGTCCAAGACGCACCCACGGTGTTGAAACCACAGACTAAGCAAACTTGGGCATATTACAACCCTACCGATTTAGCAAGCAGTGGAATTTATTATTATGGTGATCTAGAGCGGCTAAAAAATTATATTATGTTCCCGAATGAGCAGGGGGCGGTCCTTCACGCTTTAGCTTACGGAGCGTCGGGCGGGGGGAAGGTGTCGGGAGGTGTGTCTGTTGCGGGTTTACTCGACGAAGATGCTCTTTCCCGCATCGCCGATTCCGCTTGGGACAATATATGGGCGCGATTTATTACCTTTGGATCCGCTAGCGCAGCGTTCATGACAATATTAATGATTTTCCGTTTAATTAAATTCGTACTTGATACCATTATACACGGTTACGCTTTACATAGTCTTTATGGATGGTCTGTGCATATTTTAGGAGCCCTTTGGAATTCTTTAACACAGCTCTTATTGCACTTGGGAAAGGAGTGCGACGAGGAAAAGCCGAAAGAAGCTCAATTGGTACGCGGTCCATCCGCGCCGTCGCCCGCTGAAGCTCCGTTCACCTGCCCCACTCAAAAGTACCAATTGGAATCCCAATGGTCAGACAGTAATAGCATTAAAAATATACTTGTTGAAAATAAATTGTACCCGGTATTAAACGATGAAAACGTACCTGCTTTACCGCCTCGCAATCAGGTGTAAGCCAAAAAAGGGTTTCGAATCTCTTTAAATAATATAGGTTTGTCAGTAATTTCGAGTAGATTTTGTAATAAAAATATCTTTAGTTTTTATCGCGAAAGAATTGAGCTAAGTTAAAATGTGGCCAGATAAAAAAAAAGTCTTACTCGACGATTTAATTATTTTAAGGCGTCGTCTGGTGTGGGCCGCGCAAGGTCGTAACGAAAGTCATGCGGAGTATGACAATAGAATGCAAAGAACTTATGAATTATATCAGAAAGGGGGAAGTTTGGCTAGGGAAGAAATTATTGAAGTGACTGAGAGCGAACATGCTAGGGAGAGACTAACTATTTTTTGCTTCGTATCGGGTCTGCAACTCCCAGTAAAAAGATACATGTGCGAACCCGAGTTTTATGAAACCTTCGCGCAAACGCGACGTCACGCCCAGCAAATCGCATTTCACCTCGAGGATTTAGCGACTATCCGGACGGTTTCGGTCTGTTTTCATAAAGATTAAAATTAACTTCAACAATTTAAAGAAAAGAGTTTAGTGAACTTGTTTAAAAATAACAAGAACTGTATCACTAAGCAAGACTTAATAATGCTGAATTTTTTTCTTTTCTAGCCGGGTAAAGAAAACAAAGGGTCTGACTTCGCGCTAGCGTTAGAACGGCTGCGTGACCATCCCTGCTGGAGCGTACGAGAAGGGAACAAAGTAGTGTACATCGACGACGAGTCGATTAACTTCTTTTGTAAACACTGTTACCAATCGTGCGTTAAGGATTCTTTCCGTTTGCTTACGCCTTGCATTGATTATCACATTATAGTACAGCCGGGCATTCAGGTACCAACTAATTGCAAAATTTGTCATCGGCAGTTGTTATTTTTGCGTAGAGAAGCAGCGTGCGAGAAGTGTATAAGAGTTTATATGTTCACTGGAGAAGAGTTACTGAGATACCCAATTGCCGAAGTACTGTATTAAAAAAAAAAAAAATAAAAAAAAAGAACGCAGCAGGCATGTCTGTCATTAGGGATTTCGAGCGAGTAGCGCATAGATACCGTGCAGAATATGTGTGCGTGAATTGTTTCGAGCCTATGATACACCAAGCGATGCGTAATTTGTACGCTTTAGAGATAACGCGAACTTGTCGACAAAATTTGTACATGTCCCCGCCTATAACTTGTGTTTTATGTAATTCGATAATTAGTTATGTTCGGCGGAATATTAGGCAGGTAACAACACGAAGTCCTTTCGTTGAAATACAGTTAGAGAAATCTCCCATTTCCTACAAGATTGAAGCGATTAACGCTAGTGTTCATATGAGTACGAAAGCAGTTGACTGGTATAACCATTGCTTGGTCGAGGCGGCCAACAACGCGTTAACCATGTGGCGTGAAGATCACGCGGGCGCTCAAAACAAGGAAGGGTACCAGAACAAGGCGTTTAATAGCTGCGCGCAAGCTCAGGTGGTGGCGGAGACAGCAGTTAGCGGGGCGTTAGTCGAGAGCTCAAAAGCAAATATAGGAAACAACGCTTTGACCGGTGTTGCGCAGCAGGGGTTAGGTCAAATGGAAGTAAGGCGGAACATCAGCCTGCCCGTAAACGGCGTTAATGAAAATCCGTGTGGGACTTTAGACAGCAGCGCGTTCGTACCCGCGGCAACAATAGCTCCTGCAACAATGCAACCTCTGCAGCAGAGACCAACTAATAGAGGCGTAATACCGCAGGGATCAAGCCTGGTCAATGAGCCGAGTAAATTAGTCGGTAACCGGGTTACGTACTTAAACTTACAAAATGTAACGAAACAAACTATTGGGAACGATCGCCAATTTAAGCAGGAAACAATTAATAAGCGCCATAGGCAGGAGTATTAATTAAATTCATTTTTTTACGCATGTGTTAGGCTTAGAATTTATCAAAAAAAAGTTTTTGTTTTTGTACTTAATTAAAATTGCGCTATAAGGCAATAATAAAATCGTGTGTGTAAAAATTATCGTTGTTTATTGTTATATTACCATCCAAAATACGTTGTTTATAAGTATTTGTTTTCAGCTACCCTATTTTAAGTTTACGCGGACCAAAGATGAAGAGCGAGATAGCTCTCAAATTTTGCGCAGCGGCAATATTTTTTGTCAGCGTCGCAGCGGTCGACCTTTTACCATATTACCACGCAGTAGAAGACAACCCTGGCTTGGTCTTCGCCAAATCAAAAGAGGTGGTATTTATTAAAGCAGCTTACGCGATTTTAAGCAGGCCAAATGACACTGTTGTGCAGTACATCAATACTGTACACCTAGAATTAAGTAGTCTAGATGCGGCCATTGAGAACCTTAGAAAAAACGAGCTGTTTTATGAACTCGTCGTGGTTCCGAGAGGAGAGGATTATCATGTACCTCCTACTAGCTATTTATTACAAAACCATGCCGCGATTGATAGTTTAATGAAAAGCCTACGTGAAAATAAACTCGAAATTATGGCGGGAGAGGTAGAGAGTACTTGTGTAATCGAAAACGATTACGCAGTTGAAAGCAGGGCAATTCTGGGGCAATTAAATGAGATTAGTAAGGGGAGTAACGAAACAGTATGGGGAAGGTTTCGGGCTGATACTAGTATGAAATTAATGTTAGAACATTTATTCGGTCTTATGAAAGTTGTATCTAGAGCCCAGCGACTCGCGAACGATTTGAGCAATTTATTAAGATACCAAAAGATGTTATTTACATCTGCCGTTTTAAATAAACATTTACTTACCATTAGAGACGAAAGAAGGTTGGCATTGCCTTTTTATATATCGAATTTCGGTTCAATTTTGCTAGATAATATGGTTAAAGCGCATATAGTTTTTGTCAAAAATCAATTTTTTATAGAAATAATAATTCCTTTTACGGATCAGGATATATTTACAATGTACGAAATGCAATCTTTTCCGGCTTTTCAAACCAGTCTAAATGATAAAACTATAGCAGCGTTCATAAAACCTAGAGCAGAATTTATAGTTGTTAGCTCGGATACTGATCGTTATCTATTTTTGAATAGATCGGATTTACAAAAGTGTGAAGAAAGAAATACCTTTTTCTTATGCGAAAATGAGTTTTATTATGAAAGCCTCTTGTCATGTGAAAGAATGCTTTTAACAGAGCCTAATTATGGTAAACTGCCATCTTGCAATATTGAATTTTCGCATGGGAAAGAGTATTATTTCCAATGAATGACCAATAAAAGATTGTGGTTAGCGTCTACATTAAGTAAAGCTAGGCTAGAGGTATCTTATTCAGGTAAAGGTTATAAGATACCAATATCAGGCAGCCAAATTATTGAACTCCCTAAGAATTGTAAAATGCGTATCGGTGAACAAACAGTATACGGTTTCGATGGAAAGTACGTGGAGGGAGATATTATAGTACCTAAGCTTAAGTTAGATTTACATAAAGAATTTTCATACTCGCAAAAAAACGAGGAGCCACATGCAAGAAAAAATGACATAGACCCCACTAAAATTACTAGTAAAGATTGGTTGTTTATAATATTCTATGCTGTTTTGGCATTCGCAATGATTGTATTTTTGGGTTTGTTTACGCATTTGGCTTATCGTTTTCTTAAAACCAAATCAGGAGCGAACGCGCCTACCGAAAATGCATACGTGCCAATGCGGGTCTTAGACCCGCATTTTAGATGCGAGTTTACAGGGGTGTCTCATTATGAAGAGGCACGAACACCTCCATTGCCGGTAAAGGGCAGCAAACCAAGCACGTCATCTACGACAGTGTAGGGCGCTGCCAGAGCGATATAGACATACAAGAAAACGTGTAGCTTCAGAAGGCATTTTCCCTCACTCAAATTTCCCTTTCCCTTTCTTTTCAGTCTCACCCCCGTGCGCGTAGGAAGGTAGGGCGGCTGGCCACCAGCATGAAGCAACAACAGTCCATCACTAGCAGTCCTCGCAGCAAGTCCACGTAACCACAGATATGGAGCGCAGATTCTACGCTAAATCGCTGGTGCAGCTGGCCATGTGGACCTTCATCAAGTACGAGAACGGGTTAGCCGAGGCTAGCGACCGAGTATCGCAAATAGTGTACAGAAACCTCTGGACACTTTGCCGATTATCACTCCAGCCTGACGAGGACGAGACGTTGGAAGCAGCAATAAAAAAAATAACAGCCAGTACCAGCCATGAAAGGAGGACGGCACTTAGGGTCTTCAGACTCATGAATGCCAATGATAAATGGAGGATGGTCAGTCGCGGCGGACCATTAGCCGCCGCACGATGGCATCGTCAGCGCAGCAGGATCGAGGCGGAGCGAGTGTTCGAAGAAGTGAGCCTGGGCCTTAGGCTAACTGCGCCCTATGGACAAGAGGGCTTCGGGGACCAACTGTGCTATGGTCAATGCGACGGCTGTGCAGTTGACCTGCCGGCTTGGAGGAACTGCACGCGCTGCGTAGCAAGCAGCGTTGGCCCCGGCACATTGGCAACGTGTTTCGACTGCACCGAGGAGTACCACATGCAAGCTCTCCAGGAGACAAGATGTCCAGCATGCGGAGGCGCACCCACCTTGAATGCTTGGCAGCCTCCGCCCGAAGAAAACTGGAACGATGAAGAGGAGCACGATATGCTACGGAGACAACAGCAGTGGCGGCAATTCCAACAATGGGAGAACGAGAATAGAGCCGAAGCCGGATTCTGGAAGGGTGACAACCCGGAACCACCAGACGAATTGATGCTATGAATTTTTTTTCCCTGCTCCCTTTTCAGCCATTCGTAATCGCTACTTTGTAAAAAAAAAAAAAAAAAAAAAAAAAAAAAAGAGGCAAAAACACAACAAACAGCAATGCTGTGGGGCCGAGTCTCTCAAGACTCAGCTCCCGCCTTGAGGTGACACTTGGGCGGGAGACTCTGGCAAGCGCCGTCCCGCAGCAGAGGTCTGTAAGGGGGGAGGGGGCGTGTCATGCCATGCTCGGCTGACCGTGTCCACCCGCAGCACAAGTGAGCACCGAAAATACGGTCGCTTATGCCGACGGGCGGTAAGCTACCACGCGACCGTGGCAGATCGCGAGGTAACCAAGCGCTGAGCACAAACTCGATGCGCACCTTACCTTCAGCCAGAAAGACGCGAGCTTGGTGACCGAACAATGGCATGCGGACCACACACAAAAAAAAACTCAGTATATATCTTTTATGTGTAGATTTGCCTGGAAACCAACCAATCACACCTAGGGTCCAAACTGGTACCAATTGCATCGGACCACGAGGCATGGACAACGCCGCGGAACTCACCTGGTATGCTTATGTCCCGACTTTAAAGTACGAGGCCAAGAGGGTGTATGTCACTCGGGTCACTCGGCGCACCTGGGCTCCACGCAGCTACAGCTCTGAAGTACATTATCAAATATACCGCAGATGTACAGCTTGGATGGATCATACTTGGGGCGGCAGGCATCAGGAGCGTCCCGGGCCTTTTTCCGAAAGGCTTGAAAAGGACTATGAGGCCACAGCGAATCGAATCTTCCGCAGTTTTAGTAGTACCGATATCTGTTTTTTTTTGCAGCAAAATAACGAGTGGAGCGGGGTCCACTGGTCAAGGTCGGTTACTCGCTATTACAATAACTATAACCAACACCCAGAGTGGTCACCCAGGCATTGTGACCCGAGGCTAGAGAACAACGATTACGCCTTATTTGAGGCAGACACCCAGGGCACCACGTATGCAAACCGCCTACATTTACCATACGGAGGCGAAGGTTTTGGCGACGATCAGACCTATGGCATTTGCACTGAATGCGGACAGAGCATTCCTGCCTGGCGCAACTGCGCTGAGTGTCAGGTCTTTAGCGGCAAACCGGATTGTTTGGACGAATGTTTAACGTGCAACCGACTGGAGCACGTTTGGGCGCTCGAAGAAGACCGCTGTCAGGATTGTGGGGGGTCGCCCACTAGACCGATGCTGGAGTCCGACGTGGTCAATGAACAATGGTGGTGATCCATAAAAGGCGCTATAAATGTGCTTTTAGGGACTATATATGTATTAAAAAAAAAAAAAAAATGAAAAAAAAAAATGTATGACAAAGTTGTATGTACTCGCGCAGGATGTTTGCACGATTCTAGCTCCTACCACCCCAGATTTGAAAGGAATAGGCGGGGTACACAACGCTGCCCGGCTGCGCATGTCTTTAGGGCATGTCACGTCGAGCACGACTGAACGTCTCCATCTGCAACACAAACTCGATAACTTGTCCATCCATATATTTTTTCCTTACTCTAAGGTATAGCATCTACCGTGGGTAACCGACCAAGATCTGAAAGACTCGAGTGGTAACACGAGCCCGAACAAAAAGTCATTACGTCACATTCTTCCCTCACCTAATTACGCACCCACGCTCTCCCCCTGTTTGCCTTTCCCTAAAATCCTAATTCCTGGAAAAGCCATAAGCACGAATGAGCAAATTATTGATTTGTCGTAAAACACGCTCGCGGAGCGGGTATAAAAGGCGCCTCGCGCCTCTTCTCGGGGCAGAAGCTTGCCGATCTCTTGTATTAGTAGGGCGAAGCCCTTCTCCGTCGATTGATTGTATTGGACTTAGAATCTTTTGTGAATTATACATTCTGACTTAGAATATTTTCGAGCAGAATCGACTTAGAATCTTATTGTAACGCTTCTCTGATTGTAGTCTCGCGAATAATTGTTGATATTATATCTCGACTACCATCAGTATTTAATCAGTGTAGTAACATTTATATATTTAAATAAATACTTATTATTCACATTTGGAGCGTATTCATTTCGGAACCTTCTCCTGCCATTCGAAACTCCCGCCACTGCGAACATCGGAGCTGCCGCCTGGACAATTAGAGAGCACCAGCCAATCAACACTCATCTTAAAGTAAGAAACGTTCAAAATCGCTAGTCTTTCCTTTCTCTCTTCTAATAGTTGCCATCGCTTAGCGCTTATCTCCGTTAACTACGTTCATTTATTAAATTATTTGAAGTCCGATTGTCTACTTTCGCGAGTTCCAATTCCCGTGGTTATTACGTGTAGGCGTAGACCGAAATCGGAACAAATTATCACGCTTACCTTACCGTTTTCGCGACATTGTAACACGGACGTTACACATCCATCGCTTATCTAATTACCATTAATTAATTATTACTATTCGTTAATGACAATAACGATTAAAAGCAAATATAACGGTCGTATATTGCTGAGAAAATTGCGCGCGGGAATATTCGTTTGCAATGCGCGAACTAAATCGCGTAATCAGCGAAAGGTTGGTACTGCTAGAGGAGTAAAGCAGTTACTACGGAAAAGTTCGGTAGAAAATGCCGAACCCTGCAGTGATTTTGGCTTATGCGAACTTCTGCCATTCCCTTATGTCCGTATTCAGTAAAATTAGTCATTTTTTTCTCTCAGTGTATTTAAATGTTTAATTTACAAAACATTAAAGAAGTCTTAATATAAAAAAATATCATTTCATAACCTATATTTAAATAAACTTTATAGCACGTTTATCTAAATCCGCTGTCACGCCTATTCGTGACTTAAGTAGTCGATTATTGCATCGTGTTTATCGCACTCGCTACACTCGTGCACTAACCTCACGGTACAAAAATGGACTGCTTAAGGCACGAATAGGCGTGACAAGGGATTAGGTAAACGTGTTATAAAATATGATACGACACTAGTCTCTTTAGTGGCCCACTGCACGGCGTGAATTATCAGCCTCGCTGCGCTCGGGCGATAATTTCACGTTGTACAAAATGGGTCACTTCAGGTAGTAGTCTCGTAATATACTCTAAGACTTATTGTTTCGGCTACATTTTATAACTTATGAACTATGAACCATATGAAATAAATGATGTGACTTAAAAAAAAATAAATAACCGATAATCTATAAATGAATGCTTTGATAATTTCAAAGTTATAGAAATAATTTTTTAAAGCTTCAATTATTTTTATAGATCTTCTAATTTTTGTTTCAATTCCTTCTCATCTTTAATTTTCTTGATTTTCAGTGCTTTATTTTTATTTCTCTCTTCAATAGCTTGAATTCTCAGTCTTTGGTTCTCAACCCTTCCCATTTTGCTTTTTAATGCTTTCTTAGTCCTTAAGGTGGCTTTACACCTAGTGGCTTCTGAGGCCAAAATCAGCTGAAAAAAAAAGAAAAATGTAGTTTAAACACTATACAATATGTCGTCGGCTGGGACGAAAAAGGTCACAATTCTGCCGAGCGCATAAGAAGGTTCGAACTCGGCTTCGCGCGTAAGAACGTTAAAAATCGGGCGCTTTATTTTTTCATAGACGTTTAAGTTGAGAGCCGCTGTAAAGACCTGAAGAATTTCTCTTCTGTATCCGAGCATCGATCCAAGCATTCATGAGCAGTATAATTATTTCTCCATCTTCTTCTTTAGGAAAGTCAATTTTATAAATTATTTCAACTGAAACGTCTATAAAAAATGAAGCGCACGAGTTATAACCTTCTTATGCGCGAGGCAGAGTTGTAACCTTTTTCGCGCGAAGCCGAGTTGGAATCTTTTTACGCGCTCGGCCGAGTTTCCTCCCAGCCGACGATATATACTATAAATATACACTATTTCTGATAAAATGGCCCAAGTTATAATCTATAGCCTCATTTTACTCAGAGATAAAGCATTTTAAATTTTTTGGCATTGATGTAACTTTTTGAAAAAAGTATTTGATGGATTTTCATGGGACTGAGCCTAAATTACTTAAAATTTATGTAGTTATGGCCCGAAAAGTTGGAAATATGAAAAATATTTTATTAAATAATTTTAAGATGCTAAAAACCTCAAAAAATAACGAAAACTCTTAAAATTAAGCAATTAAAAGTGGTTTTTAGCATTTTTAAATAATTTAATAATAATACATTTCGATGCTAGGACAAGAGAGTCGAGAATTATCTCCCGCATCTGTATCGAACTATATTTTTCAAAACTACAGGCGGAAAGTCCGACTTTGCACACGGGGTGTGGAGTATATTACGCACCTAGGGAGAGAAAGAGTTGGACAGTCCGTAGCACTTGCAAATTGACACCCAAACCTGTTCTTGCGCTGAAGGGAATGTGGTACTTTCGGACCGGCGCTGCGAAAAATATTTTATACCACTCTAACCTTAAAATCATAACTTCAATGTGATTATTCGGATCTCATGGTATAAAATATGGTTCGAAACTGGTGTGTAAGAATATTTTTAGCTCATGAGACTTTTCTCACTCGCTTCGTTGGTGCAAAAACCGTTGCATAAGCTAAATAATCACTTTTCACACCCATGTTGTACGGTCTGACTCTAGTGCGCAAAATTAGCGCATGCGCAGAATCTACTATTTCGCGCCCGCTGATATACAACAAAAACCGGATTCAGCGCTCAGATGGTCAAAATAGTACGGTCACGAGTGCGAAAGGTGATTATGTAGCCCATGTGACGTATTGCGCACGAGCGAAGCGAGTGAGATAAGTCACATGAGCTAAAAATTTTCTTACGCACCAGTTTGGAACCGTATTTTATACCGCGAGAGCCGAATAATCATATTTAAGTTATGATTTTGTGGTTAGAGTAGTATCAAATTGTATATACACAAGAGGTGCTTGGAACCTTAGCTGGAGAGTCTCGGATGAGATTTCTATGTCGGATCAAAAACATATAGTTTTCCAAATCAAAGAACGCAGTACAGAATCTAGACTCTTTAGAAATCCGAAGAAGACAGACTGGGCTACCTATGTTTAAGAACTGGGGCAAAGCTCAAGTCGTTCCCTGATAGATATAACAAATACATTGAACTGGAACACTGCGGTGAGATTCTAAAGAATAAAATCGTCAGTGACTTCGAGAACAACTGCAGATTGCGATTGAAGCCAGTGCAAAAGAGAGCATCTTGGTGGTCCAACACTGGAGGTGTTTAAGAAAAAGACCAGAAGACTTTATAACAGGTCTAAGAAAAGGAACAATCCAGCCAATAGAGAAGCTTTTAGAGAAGTTCAAAGAGAGTACAAAAAAAAATTGAAAGAGCCAAAGGCCAGGGATGGAAAAGCTTCTGTGAGAGTATGAACGGTGTCCCTGATACCGCTTGATTGCTCAAACTACTAAGACAGCCGAAAGCCAAAGGGCCTAATCTAGTAAGGCTTGGCTCGGGGGAATGGGCAGAAGACGATAGGTCAGCTCTTAACTTCCTCTTAGAAATGCACTTTCCTCAACACGAGACAACCACGGTGGAACAGTATAAGATAAGGGCCTGCGGCGCAGATTGAGAGCTAGCGCGACGAATCTGCGTCGAAGACCGAGTAAGATGGGCAGTTAGTACCTTCGACCCCTTCAAGGCACCGGGGATTGATGGCATCTTCACGGCATTGCTGCAGAAGGGGCTCGAACTACTCGCTCCTATCCTGGTGAAACTTTTTCGAGCGTGCCTAGCATATGGGTACAAACCTGAATGTTGGCAAGTGGCCAAAGTGATTTTCATGCCAAAATCCGGCATTATGCAGCACTCAAAGCCGCAAGACTATAAATCCATTAGTCTGACATCCTTTATCCTCTAGACAATGGAGAGACTGGTGGACAGATACATGAGAGAAGTACCATTAGTACCACATCCCCTGCATGATAGACAGCACGCTTATCAGACGTGAAAATCGGTGGATACCGCTCTGGCTGAGGTGGTCACTTTCGTAAAAAGGGGTATGAAGAACAGAGGGATGGTACTAGCAGGTTTGCTTGACGTAGACTGGGCAGTCAATCATTCCACGTAAGAGAGCACTGGGTCTAACACTCGGAAGGGGTAAAAGTAAGGAAGGGCTGTCCACAAGTTGGAGTACTGTCTCCCATTATATAGTGCTTGGTGATCGATGAACTCATCAGACTACTGAATGAGCAGACCTCTTTGCCCAGGCATCTGCGGACGATATCCTAATACTAGTGAAAGCCGACAACGAGCACGTACAGTCAGGGCTGATGCAGCATGCGTTAGGCATAGTGCAACCATGGTGCGAGTCCGTTAGGCTGACGGAAAATCCGGACAAAATTAACATAATTTTATTCAGTACCAGATACAAGGTCAAACCTATTAGGGGAGTGCAACTGGGCGGCAAGCCCCTAAAGCTGGTAAATGAGGCAAAGTATCTGGGAGTGACATTGGATTTTAAACTAAATTGGGGAAAACACATTAGCAAGATATGAGAGGAAGCCATAAACACTTTCTGGGCCTGTAGGAGGGCTTTTGGCAACACCTGGGGCCTGTCACCGGACACCGTGAGGAGGATGTATGCGGCTATCAGCAGATCCAGATGATTAACGCACGGTGCGGTGGTTTGGTGGCAGACATGATCACTAAAAACCCATCGGAGCTCCTTAGACAAAGTACAAAGACTAGTGATAGGGGGCATAACGGGCTCTCTGAGTACTACACCCCTTGCAGCATAAGAGTTAATGCTAGGAATAGCACCCTTGCAAACCTTCATTGAGGGTGAAGCGAGCAGGACTTGGTGGCGCATTAGAGATGCCATGGGCACAGGGAGCGGGTTTGACCAGATACTGGGTCAGATCCTACCCGCTGACATCGAAGCATCGAAATGTGACAAGATAGAACGACGGGTTATATTTCTAAAACACTGCAAGGTGCACATCTCTGACAGGAAAGAGTGGCGACGCACAGTGGGGCCACGAGCAAAAAAAAGCGCCGAAATTCGCACTTGCCTCGAAAAATGCATAAAAAAAAGTTTGAGGCACGAAAGTATTCGTTGTAACCTATATTTTATTAAATCGTTTCCCCTGGTATGATCGTAATCGATATGTATATGTATATCAGGCATATATTGAGCATATATACAGTAACCGCATTAAAATGACATTTTCGTGCAAAGCTTTTCATTACTCGATGTATCTACCATAATAAAAATATATTTAACACACATATATATATATCATTAGATTATTATTAGACATACATATGAGTTATATCGGTTCGTGTATGTGTGTATATATGCATATATATAAATATTATCTTATATCTTAAAAATGAACAAAATTAAAAAAATGGATTTTGTGGTATGCGACGCATACACGTATACATACACACAAGGACAAACACGCGCGTACACACACACACACACACAAATATATCTGTGGTGCTAAGGAAGAAGGGAACAAATCACTTGGAAAAGTTTTAGAGATATGGCGATTTAAATGATAAAGCTTAAATGCAACTGCTATAGTTGTCCTTTTTCAATTACGTTGTAACTACAGAATAATGAACTATTTACCAAATAAAAACTTCAAAATATGGTGTATTAAACCTCAAAAAAAAGAAAAATGGCTTTAACTCGATTTTCATAAAGAGTGGATTAATTCCCATCTTCCTTGGCACCACAGATATATTACTTATTATGAAATCCATTATTTATTAAATATTGAACATGTAGCTGTGGTATAATACAAATAATGCATATTATATTATATCAATAATAAGTAATATATAGTTGTGTGTGTGTGTGTATGCGCGTGTTTGTCCGTGTGTGTATGTATACGTGTATGTGTCGCATACCACAAAATCCATTTTTTTAATTTTATTCATTTTTAAGATATAAGATAATATTTATATATATGCATATATACACACATACACGAACCGATATAACTCATATGTATGTCTAATAATAATCTAATGATATATATATATGTGTGTGTGTGTGTGTGTTAAATATATTGTTATTATGGTAGATACATCGAGTAATGAAAAGCTTTGCAGGAAAATGTCATTTTAATACGGTTACTGTATGTGTGCTCAATATACGCCTGATATACATATATATCGATTACGATCATACCGGGGGAAACGGTTTATTAAAATATAGGTTACATCGAATACTTTCGTGCCTCAAACTTTTTCTTTTATGCATTTTTCGAGGCAAGCGCGAATTTCGGCGCTTTCTTTTGCTCGCGGCCCCACTGTGCGACGGTATCCACCCCTACACCCAATCTGGCGTGGTATGGTACACGAATGACTCCAAAAATGAGAATGGAGTAGAGGCTGGTGCTTGGGAGCAAGGAAGCTTTACGGAGCTGGTGTATACACTTGACTCCCACGCATCTGTGTTCCAAGCAGAAGTAAGAGCAATAGCGGAGTGTGCAGTGGTGCAACTTATGAGGGCCAATAAGCGTGGTCCCATCACCATCTACTCAGACAGCGGAGCTGCACTGATGGCCCTTAATTGCACCAACATCTACTCCAAGGAAGTGGTACACCCTTGGAGTGCAGAGATACCTTTACGGCCTTGGCTCGCAATAATGCGGTAACCCTTATTTGAGTGCCGGGGCATGAAAGTAGCATGGATAACGAGAAAGCAGATCGCCTAGCGGGTAGGGCGCTCGTCAGATTAGAGCGACCCAGTGCTCGTTAGGCGTTCCACCGAGTGAAATCAAGAAAAGCACCTCCCTCATAATGAAGGAGGAATTACTCAGAAAATGGCGGAAGTCGCCAGGCCTAAGACAAGCCAAGAGAATCATTGGCGACTCTCCGCCAGAACATTGGCTACAAGAGATCGGCAGGCTGAATAAAACTATGCTAAGAAAGGTAGTAGGCTGACTTATAGAACACTGGTGGGTCAAGTACTACCTCTACAAACGCAGGATCTTAGACGAGGGAAGCTGCAGATGGTGTGAAGGGCTGGAGAAGTCAACCGTCTACCTCCTCTGCGATGCCCTGTTTTTATAGGTACTACGCAGGTGGTGTGGAGGGAATGCTTCCTTGAGCCCCAAACATTGAGGAAGCCGAGCCGACAGTCTATCTGCCAGATTATAGAACGGATAGACATCAGGCCTCAGCGCAGCGAAAGATAAAGAAACACAACAGCCAAGGTGGACACCATAATGGCTTTAAGCCTGAGTACTGCGCAACATGCCTCTGAGAAGAGTTGCTCGCCCTCTCCACCACATAGGCATAGACATATACATGGGCGCTCGGGGGATTCCTGTCACTCGTGTGAGTTCGGTGCCCTCGCTTCAGCCGGGCGACATACTCACGCTCGTGGCAGCATCCCCTGTTTCGCGCCCACGGTATATAATCTACTATTTCAACTACATAAATTTCGAGTAATTTAGGCCCGTCCCGTGAAAATCATTCGAATAGTTTTCTCAAAAAGATACACTAATGCAAAAGAATTGAAAAGGCATCATATCTCAGCATTATATCTCTGATTTAAATCGGGCTACAGATTATATCTTGAGCCATTTTATCAGAAATAATGTATATTTATAGTATATACGAGGTGTTTCACGTCAACTGCCCCAGCGCGGCACGCGAGCCCCAAATCGTGCTATTTCCAACTCATATTTATGATACTATAATAAAATGAACCTAAAAAATTGTTTGATAAACGTTTCCAACGTATTTTGTCCTCAGTTTTCCAATGGTGCGGGGAGTTTTTCCGAAATTTTCCATTTTCTCCTACAACAACTACAAAACTTCTTATATCTCATAAAGTATATTTTTAATATTTTTGTTAACCATTTATATCGAAAGCTGAGCATTTTTTACATAGGAAATATTTTCCAAAAATTGCTCAAGATGTTCTCTTGAAGAAATAGAACGCGAAAGAGCAGACACAACGCCTCTCCTCCGCGCGGTACGTCGCGCGGCACCGCATCATCCATTTTTCGGTTGACGGTGGCTTTCATATCGGAATTTTCGACCTGTGTGTGAATTGTCACGCCGAAAGTATATAATTGCAATGACTTTTTATCTTATTACCCATCGAAATTTTTTCGAATTTCTGTCAATACAATCAAACTTGGATTTCATAGCGTCTTTCCTATATTTGATGATTAAACCATCGGTAACTCTTTGTTTCATTATTCGTTTTGTTTATTGTAGCAACTAAAATGGATTCAACTTGAAAATTAGAACGCAAAAATCCTTTATGTAAAAATAATTACTCTTCGTTTGAAGATTTGATCGACTTTCCAAAACTTTTAAGAAGTGTATATCACTTAGTACCGAAAAATTTATAAATATAAGTCAAGTTTACCTCCATCTGATGCTAAGAAAGCTAAAATAGTGTGTAACAATTAGTATCACAAAGCTGGTGTTGTAGTTCTCGAACAAATAAAGAAAAAAAATTCATAATCAACAAATAAGCAAGAGAGAATTCAGTTACTAACTCTTGCGGCTGAGTTCTGGTCTCGCAGGGACTTAATGCGAGAATTCGGTTGCAGTGAATGGGAAGCACGCGAAGCACAAAATTTAGTAGCTAAAAGCGGAATATTTTCAATACCTGATAATAAAAGTGTCAAACTACTTCCAGCTAAAACTGTAAATTAAGTGAAAACTTTTTATGAAAGACATGATATAAGATGAATTATGCCAGGTTTAAAAGATTACATATCTGCTAAGCAGAGCAATCGAGAAAGAGAACATGTTCAAAAAAGATTACCACTTGGTAATTTAAATGAACTATATAGTCCATATAAAAAAAGGAAATGAACACGTTAATATTAGTTTTACTAAATTTATACAATTGAAGGTACCACATTGTGTTTTAGCTGAAAGTAGTTGTACGCATAATGTATGCGTATGTGTGCATCACGAAAACGTGAATGTCATGCTAATTGCTACACGGAGAGAAATTTTAGAGTAAAAATTACCAAGGTGCCTTGGTAGTGCATGGATAGACTGTCAAAAGCCGTGATATTCCCAGGTTTCTAATACAATTTATAAGTTTCCCAGGAAAAACTACCATAACCACTTAAAAAAAATACCAAATTATCGGAATAAAAATTACCAGACACACTGGTAAAAATTGAGATCTAGTCATTTTTACAGGGTAACCTAAGAATTTTTACTAAGAAAACTGATAAATTTTGCCAAATAACCTGGTATTTGTGTATTCGCGCATGCGCACTGCGCATTATTGTGTTTCAGAAGATTGATACTAGAGGCGTGCGCGATGTTAAAATGAAAACAATACACATATTTTCAGTAAGTAATAACGGCGATTCAAATGACTGTTGGTAACAGCTTCCGTGGCGCAGTCGGTAGAACGTCGGACTCTCAACCCAAAGATCGTCGGATCGAATCCCGCTTCCGTAAAAATTTTTTTCAGTTTAATGTTTTTTCATCCTTGTTTCTGTTTCTATTTCTATATTAAAATACTATATATCCATTAATATAGATAAAAAAAGTTAATTTTTTTAATTTAAATTAACTAAAAAAAAATTTTACCAAGGCACTTTGGTAAAAAGTTTGAAATTGTCAGTCTGTCCATCCATTACCATAGAAACTGGTAATTTTGCCTCGAATATTTGTAATTTTCACTACAAAATTTCTCTCCGTGTATGGATCTAGAAAATTTAACAAAGATACTAAATTGCCTGTTAAAAACTACCAGAATTGCATCCAAGTAATTGTGTGTAATGATGCACACGATAGATGCCATTTGGGTGACTTTTTAGATTGATCCGATATGTCCATATTACCTAAACATGTGCTTGAATGTTTTGATGAAAGTGATATTTTTCAAATAGAGCATGAGTCATGGTTTCAAACAGATCTGTGTACAATAGCTTCTAAAACTGTAAATGTTCACGAATTTATGAACATACTGGGAGAAAAATTGATAAAATTAAAATCTCACAATGTTTTCGCTAAGAAACAGTAACTTTTTGTAAGTAACTTAAGGGGGTCAGACACCTTTAAACTAACGAAAAATCGATTTTTTTACATATTTCAGTAGAAAAACGCTTGTTGAATATGTCCCAATTTGTTTTAAAGCATTATCTAGTTTTCTTTTGAGAATATACACAAAACACTGATAAAGCGTTTTCGTTTGTTTTTTGTTCAAATTACATTTTTCCTCTTGTATACATATTTATATAATCGTACATTGATTTCTATTAATTTTTATTTTCATTTCTCTGTTCTCAGTGTATTGAAAATTTTCTCTACATACCTATATATACTTTAAAAAATCCAAAAATAATATTTTAACCATTATTATAAAGATAAAAACTAAATAATATAATTTATGGGATTTTTGACAAAAATAAAATATTTTAATTTGAAACTTATTGTTGAAAATAGTATACATCTATATTGTACGCATGAATATATATACAATAGGTATGTGTGAACGCGCGACTGTATCGAGAGCGCGCAATGTAAACATGTACCTCTCCCCTTCCTAGTGTGTGCGTGAGCAAGCATCTAAGTCGAGGAGCAGCGAACGATACGCTGCTCTCACTCTCTCTACTGCCGCACGCTCAGCGGAAAGCACCTTGCGCGAGTCGCTATGAAGCGCTCGGATTACTTTTATACTGAAACTGAATAAACCAGTCATTCTTTATATATATATAAAAGTGTCTCTCCTTATTGATGTTACCACACCTCAACATGGTAGCAGAGGTCCGTGGTTTTGCCTGATTGGCAAGTAAAAAAATTCTCTTATCTTCTACGTCGACTCTCGAGTCGCGTAGAGATAATAAAAGTGACGCATATGTGAACACCGTGAGAAACATATATGAAAGAAGAATCAAAGTTAACAGTTGAGCAAGAAGACGATTCGCAGCACGAAGGAAAGCTCGAATCACTTGAAGAAGATACGACCACAGAGGTTAAGCAAGAAGTAAATTCCGAACACGAAGGAACGTTCGAGAACGAAAACAAAATGGAGAGAAAAGATATCACGATACCGGTGTTTGATGGAGAAGACTACAGTATGTGGAAGAAAAGAATTACGATGTACTTGAAGATGAAAAAGTGTGACACAGTAATAACCAGAGCAAGAGTTGCGGCAGACAAAGATGACTGGGAAGAAAATGACTTGAAGGCCATCAATTTGATTTACAGTGCCATTTCCAACAAACAATTGGAGTTTGTGTGTGAAGAAGATACGGCGTATAAAATAATAAAGAAACTGGACGATATGTACCTAAAGGAGTCTACAGCACTACAGATTGTGTGCAGGAATAAATTGGAAAAATTGAGACTAGAAAAGTACAGTGATACAGCAACATTTTTCAGTGAATTTGAAAAATCAGTGAATGAGTTAAAAAGCGCAGGTGCAAAAATAAGTGAAAAAGAAAAATTGAATTACATGTTGAACACGTTGCCGAGCCAATACAGTTACATTGGCGATTTAATAGACACGTTAAAAGAAGAGGATCAAACAGCATCGTATGTGAAAAATAAAATACAGATAGCTGAAATGAAAAATAATAGCGAGCATAAAAGGAAGCTGCTTCAAGTGTGGCAGAACAGGGCATTTCGCACGAGAATGTCAAAATGGAGGACAAGCAGGACAAAGCTGCACAACATGGCGAGGCTCAACACGTGGCCGCGGCCGAGGCAAGGCAGGAAGAGGCAACTACGGCAGGGGGCGCGGAAACTTCCGCCAGCAAGGAGCCAGCACGAGCGAGCAGAGCGGCGAAGGTACGAGTGCGTGGATAGCTACGGCGCATGCGGCGCAGAGTAAACATAGTCAAGGTAGGCTAGATAATGATATACAGTGGTTGCTGGACAGCGGCTGTACAAATCACATAATAAATAACGTTGAGTATTTCGATAAATTTATTGACCTTAAAGAACCGGTAAATATCTACTTAGGGGATAATCGATATATAAAAGCAACGAAAATTGGAAACGTAGTTAGCTATTTTAACGCGTTTGGTAAAAAGAATGAAGTGAATATGAGTAATGTTTTTTATGCCGAAAAAATGAATATGAATTTAATAAGTTTTGGAAAATTAACAGATAACAATATGATTATATCGAAAGGAGATGTAGCAAAGATAATAGATACAAATAATAAATTGATAGCAGTAGCGTACAAAGAAAATCAAACTTATAGAATAAATAGTACCTTGAAACATAGAGAAAATTTTGTAAACACAGTCGAATGTAACAATAGAAATATGACTCTGAAGGAGAAATGGCATAGAATGCTAGGACACATAAATTTTAAGTATTTAGGTACAATATGTAAACAGCAGTTGCTATCGGGAATTCCAGAAACACTTGAAACGGAATTTATGAAATGTAAAACGTGTATAGAGAATAAGATGAATAATCTACCGTTTAAAAATAATAGAATAAGGGCAAGTAAAATTTTAGAAATTGTCCATACCGATGTATGCGGCCCTTTCAAAACGACCGGATTCAAAGGAGAAAAATACTTTGTTTCGTTTATAGACGATTATAGCAAAATTGCCAAAGTTTATTGCATAAAATCTAAAGATGAAGTAATTAACTGTCTAGTCCAATTTGTTAACGAAAGTGAAAATTTAACGGGAAAACGAGTAAAAATATTAAGATGTGATAACGGGAAAGAATATTTGAATAGTTGCATTTATAAATTCGCCAAAGAAAAAGGTATAATTTTGAACAATTGCCCGGCATATGTACACGAGTTAAACGGAACCGCGGAACGGTTTAATAGAACGATAATGGGTATGGCGCGATGTTTACTAACAGAAGCACAAGTACACAAAAGATATTGGCCTGAAATAATATGTGCGGCAACATATTTGAAAAATCGAACGTTGACTAACACGATAGAGAGGAAAACTCCGTACGAAATATTTTTTAATAGACGGCCGGATGTCAGACATTTACGTCTTTACGGGAGTAGGGTTTTTGTAAGGAAACCGGAACAAAAGAGAATTTCTAAATGGGATAGAAAGGCAGATATGGGAATTTTATTAGGATATAGTGAGGTAGGCTATAGAGTCCTATTAAATAATAAAATCATAGTTGCAAGACACGTAGATATTGTTGAGCAAAACGTAAAATGTATAGGGCTTGATGAGGTAGAGTCAAAATATCAATCTCCTTCTACTTCGACTCTCGAGTCACTTAGAGGAGATCAAAATGATGGGGATGACGATTTAAGCGATGATAATGTTTTTGAAAGCGCGGTTGAGAATAATGAACAGGAACAAAAAGTAACAAATAAGGAAAATATAGAACTATTAAAAGTCCCACGTAAATCTACACGTGATAGAAAAAGCCCAATAAGATATCCAGAAAATATTTCGAATAATATTTATGTAAATTACTGCAGGGTAGATACTCCATATACATTTGAGGAGGCGATGTGTAGTAATGATAGTGAGAGCTGGATAAAAGCTATGGATAAAGAAATAAAAAGTTTAAATGAAAATAAAACATGGGAACTAGTTGAAAGGATACCAAATGAAAAGGTAATAGATGTAAAATGGGTTTATATTAAGAAATCTGATGATACGTATAAAGCGAGATTAGTCGTAAGAGGATTTCAACAGACAAATGTTATTGACGACATATACGCTCCAGTTGCTAAAATGCAAACTTTAAAATTTTTGTTTTCCTTTTGTTGCCAGAATGGCCTAATTATAGAACAGATGGATGTAGTCACAGCATTTTTAAATGGTGAAGTAAGCTCGGAGATATATGTCGGTCAACCGAAAGGTTATAGCGATGGAATAAACAGGGTTTGTAAATTACGTAAAGCATTGTACGGACTACGAGAAAGTCCAAGGGCATGGTATGAATGTTTGGATGAATATTTGACAAAGATAAAATTTAAAAGGAGTAACGTAGATTATTGTTTATATACTCAAGGTGAAGGTATAGATCAAATTTACTTATTAATATATGTCGATGACTTGTTAATTTGTAGTAAGAGTAAAAAGAAAATTAAGAATTTAAAAAGAGTCTTATCAGGAAAATTTAAGATGAAAGACCTAGGAGAAATTAAAGAATACCTTGGTATTAATGTAGAGTATGATTATCGAAATTGTGATATGAAATTAAGTCAGACTAAGTATATAGAGTCATTAGCGAATAAATATCAATTGCAGAATAGTAAATTATATAGCACTCCTATGGAGACGAATTTAAAAATTGAAAAGGCTGAAATAAGCGAGTCAGATATTAAATATAGAAATTTGATAGGTGCATTATTATATATAAGCTCAAGTACAAGGCCCGATATAAGTTATAGTGTTAATTATTTGAGTAGATATCAAAATAGTTATAACGAGACTCATTGGAAATATGCGTTACGAATATTGAAATACTTGTATTTAACTAAAGATTTAAAGATGATCTATAAAAGAAATGTAAATTGCGAAACTATAGATTGTTATGTAGACGCAGATTGGGCTGGTGATAATGTTGACAGAAAATCCACATCTGGATATGTTATTAAAGCATTTGGAAATGTAATTGATTGGAAATCGCGAAAACAAAGAACGGTAACAAAGGCTTCAACTTATGCAGAATATGTAGCCTTATCTGAGGCAGTTAGTGAAGTAAAGTTTATAATAGAGTTAATGAAAAACTTTAATGTGAAATTGATTGATCCTGTAAAGATATTTGAGGATAACACAGGCGCGATAAATATAGCGAATTATGGAAACTTTACTAAGAACTCGAAACACATAGAAATACATTATCACTATGTTCATGAAAGCGTGAAAGAAAAAGAAATTGTAATAATGAAAATCGACTCGAATGACAATGTTGCGGATATCTTTACAAAAGCGTTATGTAAAGATAAGTTTGAAAAGTTCAGAAAATTATTGAACATAATGTAATAAATTAAAAGGTGTACAATATATATGTAAGGAGGCGTGTTGAAAATAGTATACATCTATATTGTACGCATGAATATATATACAATAGGTATGTGTGAACGCGCGACTGTATCGAGAGCGCGCAATGTAAACATGTACCTCTCCCCTTCCTAGTGTGTGCGTGAGCAAGCATCTAAGTCGAGGAGCAGCGAACGATACGCTGCTCTCACTCTCTCTACTGCCGCACGCTCAGCGGAAAACACCTTGCGCGAGTCGCTATGAAGCGCTCGGATTACTTTTATACTGAAACTGAATAAACCAGTCATTCTTTATATATATATATATAAAAGTGTCTCTCCTTATTAATGTTACCACACCTCAACACTTATACCAGTTAAGTTGGCATCGTAACAACCTGACTTATCGACAGCAACTCACTCCTTTATTGTATCTTACATAAAAGTCCTCAAGCATCAGTGTAAACATGCATTTACAGCTGTCATTTCATATAACTGTTGGATATAGTAGTAAATGTTATATCTTGATCTTATATCTAATTAGTACTCCTCGCGCCATCTCTTGGTTAACGGCGATTTCGTGCAACGAGACAAGCGCAGGCGTGAGCGGCGCACTTAGAATGTTTCTTATATATACACTCTACTTCCTGACTGTGATGTAGGCAGACGTGCATACTGATTTTTGCCACTAATAAAATCTTTAAACTATTATTTCTAACAATATTGATTCTCACTTTATTCACCCCAAATTCCAGCACGGTATGTGGTTCCAAAATAATTATCTTCTGTATGAACTTTTGAGTTATATATAGATAATGGGGGGATAAAACCAAGTGAGGTTAGAAAAGCTACGTGGAAATTATCGGTTGCTAATAAAAGTGTAAGATTAAACAGTTAAACTACTTGTCAAGTGAAAGATTAAGCAATTAAAAATAAAAGTACTTGTTAAGTGAAACGTAAGTGATGAAAAACGTGGTCAGAAAAACAAAATGTTTAAAGTGAAAAAGAATCAGTTAAGAACAATGGAAATTGAAAAATATATATTTAAACGAGAAGTAAAAACTGCTAGCTAAAGAAAAACGAATGGATCATTAAAAAATAATTAAGAGAATAGCGCGACGCTAATGGATTAAATTCGGTTAGTAGAACACGAGGTGAAATGCAAGTATAAAGCACGTGGCAAATTTATAGGTTATACACATGTACACATGAGTGATGTGATCCAGAAGAACACGAATCAAAAAATAAAAGCGATGAATGGATTCAAATAAAAAATCAAATTAGTAAAGCATTTTTGAAGGAAATCAAGAAGATTATAGTACTTAATAATAAGGTATACAAGAATATAAGTGTAAAAGAAATTGAGATGTCTAAGCAAGAAAAATCGAAGATATTATAATACCTATTTTCGATGGTGTAAATTACTCAAGTTGGAAGATGCGATTGTTAGAATGTGTGAATCTTTCCACACAATATACTCTATACGCGAGACTTACTTGTTAGCGCATCTGCCGAGAGTCAGCAGACTGTACACACACATGCGTGTCTCCCAACCCCAGAGTGTAGGTGAGAGAGTCGTGTGAGTCGCGAGAGACGACCAGAGCTATTATTTAATCCAATGGTTTGTAAGTATGCATTACTCATTTTTATACCAACCTTTGGGGAAAGTATGAAAATAATGGTGCAATGAAATACAAGTTTAATGTGAAAAACAATAAGTAAAGAACATTGGAAACAGAAAACTATGTGCTCAAAGAAGAAGGAAAATATATCAGCTAACGAACAAGAAATGAATCTTTGAAAAATAACTAAAGAAGAATGCGATGTCAATCGATGAAAGCAAGTGAAACACGAGGCGACTAAGGCTAAATTAGTGCGTGGCAATTTTGAGGTTAAGCACATGTCCGCTAAATGGAAAACGACTTTAAAAAATTTTATTTCTGAAGACAGTACAGAAACTGAAGACTTAGTTAACCAAATAAAACGTGAAGATTTTGAATTAAGCCAAGAGCTCAGAAATTATTTAAGAAAAATTTTTCTAAAAATATTGAAGAAAACTTTGATTTTGAAAACTGAAACTGAAAATAAGCTGAAAATTAAGGAAACAGAAAAAATAGCTACGCAAGCGAAAATTAATGAAATAAGTATTCCAGTGTTCGACGGAATAAATTTTGCAAGTTGGAAATTCAGACTCGTGAACATTTTGGAGTATAAAGAGTGTCAGAAACCTGCGACAAGAAACAGAACAGAAGCCAAAAATGAAGGTTCTTGGAACAAAAACGATCTTAAAGCAAAAACAAATTAATTAATTAAAAAATTAGTGCTGTCAGACAAGCAATTGAAGTCCATCAGTGAATGAAACACGACTTTTGAGATGATGTCGAAGCTAGAAAAAATATATTCGTCCAAATCAACATCTTTACCAATAATAAAAAGAGGTAAATTAGAAGAAGTCAAGCTGAACAATTACATATTGAAGAATTTTTTGTTGAATTTGAGAAAATATGTAGCGAGTTAAAAGCAGCTGGTGGAAAATTAACAGAAGAAGAAAAAATGAGATATTTAATAAAAGCTTTACCACCAAGCTACTGTTACATTGGTGATTTTATTGGTCTAGTGTCAAAAGAGCAAAGAATCGTTGATTATGTGAAAGCAAAAATTAAAGAAAAGAACTTGAACAGACGTGAAAGTGATAAGAAACCAATTGTTAGCACACTTACCACGAAAACAAAAGGCAAATGTTTCCAATGTGGAAAAGTTGGACACTACAAAAACGAGTGCTGGCAAGGACAGCCAGGCAGCCAGGGTAGAGGTCAACGAGGAACGTCAAGAGACCGAGGCAGAGGTACAGCGCAAAGAGACTATGGTCGAAGCAGAGGTCAAGGTCATCGAGGTGCAGAATCAAGCAGGAGAGAACTCCAAGAGACGACACAAGAATCGTGGGCAACACAAGTGATTAGTGTGAATCTAAATAAGGTAAAGCAAAGTGAGTGTACAAATCTAAACGAAATCGAGTGGTTATTAGACAGTGGTTGCACGGACCACATTATAAATAACGAAAATTATTTTTATAAACATATCGAACTAAAAAATTATGTAGATGTAAAAATGCCCAATCGAAAAATTTTGAAAGCGACAAAATTAGGTACAGTCGAAACCGTATTTAAAAATTATTATAATGACCTAGAAGTTAATTTGAATAACGTTTATTTTGTACAAGGTATAAAAAAGAATTTATTGAGTTTTTCTAAAATAACGAAAAATAATACTATTGTAGCTAAAGATCAAAATGCAAAAGTTTATAATAAAGATAGAAAATTAACTACTGTAGCTAGTAAAATTAATGGTTTATACAATATGAGAAGTTTCTTGTATGATAGTAAGGAAAATAATATTTATGCGATTACAGTAAATATGACAAATAGAGAAAAATGGCATAAAGCGTTAGGTTATGTAAATTTTCAATATTTAAACAAATTGTTTAATGAAAAATTAATTGAAGGTTTACCAGACAAATTAGAAAACAACAGTATGAAATGAGCAAATTGTATTCAAAGTAAAATGGCTAATGTACCGTTTGAAAATAAAAGAACCAAGGCTACGGAAATTTCAGAATTGATCCTTACGGATTTGAATGGACCACATAACACAACAGGTTATGGTGGTGCAAAAACATTTTTTGACATTCGTTGATGATTACAGTAAGTATACGAGAATTTTTCGCATCAAAAGTAAAGCAGAAACAGCGAGTTGTTTTATAGAATTTGTCAATTTGGTTGAAAATAAATTCAATATAAGAGTAAAGAAATTACGTCGTGACAATGGAAAAGAATACTTAAATCACAAAATTTACAACTTTATAAAATCTAAAGGAATAGAGTTATTGCCATGTCCACCCTACATTCATGAATTAAATGAAGTAGCGGAGAGATATAATAGATCTGCTATGAACATAGGCACATGATTAGCGAGAGAGGCTAAAATAAATCTAAGGTATTGGTCTGAAATTATGAAAACGGTCGCTTATTTGAAAAACCGTACAATAGCCAATACATAAGAAAATAAAACTCCTTATGAGATATTTTTTGGCAAAAAGCCTAATGTAAAACACTTGAAAATTTACGGAAGTAGAGTTTTTGTAGGAGTACCAGAGGTTTTGAGAAAAGGTAAATGGGATGATAAAGCTAAACTAGATATACTAGTAGGCTATAATGATAACAGTTATAGAGTGTTGGTAAATAATAGGATAGTGAATGCCAGACATGTTCAAGTAGTCGAAGAACTTACTTTATTAATTTGTATAGAGAAAACTAACAATAATGAGAATGCAAATTTTGATGAGTATAATTTTATAAATTTGAATTTGGAAAATGAGATTACTGAAAATGATGATGATTATGATGATAATGAATCGAATCAAAACAATATTGATGAGGAAAAAAAATTTGAAGATACTAGTGATAATGAGAGACAAACGAGTAATGAATTAAATGATGTGCAAAATGACAATGAAAATATGATAAAACAAAGAACTTCAAAAAGAAAAAGATATCGGGTTAATAGATTTGGTAATTCAATAACCCACTATGTCTACGTAAACTATGTTAACGCTAACGTACCGAATACATTTGAGGAGGTGGTGAACTCCAGAGAATCTAGAGAATGGAAAAAGGCTATGGGCTCAGAAATAGAAAGTTTAATGAAAAATAAATCATAGATTGTTGTTGATAGACCGAAAGATAGGAAAAATATAGATGTAAAATCGATTTATAAAAAGAAAAATGATAATTCTTATAAAGCCAGATTAGCTGTTAGGGGTTTTCAACAAAAGAAGCATCTTGAAAATGTTTATTCGCCAGTAGGCAAAATGCAAATCTTAAAAATATTATTAAGCTATAGTTGTGCAAATAATATATAAGACTTGTACTTTTGAAGAATATAATTCATTTTGAAGAAAAGACTGATATTTTATTGAAAAAATAGAGTTTAAACATTCAAATGGAATTTTCAACTAGAAGGAAGCATTTCGGAATAAAAATAATAGCACCATTGGAAAGAGCAGGAAAAAATCTATCGATATATGTCCTTAGTTCTTTTTTCAGAGACTTGATACACGATTATTAGCGAATTGAATAGAGCGTGCACTTAAACGTGCCGTACGCACGGGCGCGAGGGGCTCGCGCGGACCCTCGGCGCTGTCTTTTTCATGTTGTTACTTTTAAAACCTTTATTTCTCCAACTTCTCCAAGATAGGATTTTGAAGCTTAAGAGTTGTACTTTCCAATGGTGTAGTTTATTTTGAAAAAAAACATGATATACTTTGAGAAAAATTGCTTTCAATATTCAACTCGAGTTTTCGTCCGGAAGAACGCGTTTCGCAATAAAAACAATGGCGCAATTGGAAAGAGCAGAAAAAATCTATCGATATATGTCCTTAGTTCTTTTTTCAGAGACTTAGTACACGATTATTAGCGAATTGAATAGAGCGTGCACTTAAACGTGCCGTACGCACGGGCGCGAGGGGCTCGCGCGGACCCTTGGCGCTGTCTTTTTCATGTTGTTACTTTTAAACCCTTTATTTCTCCAACTTCTCCAAGATCGGATTTTGAAGCTTAAGAGTTGTACTTTCCAATGGTGTAGTTTATTTTGAAAAAAAAAACATGATATACTTTGAGAAAAATGGCTTTCAATATTCAACTCGAGTTTTCGTCCGGAAGAACGCGTTTCGCAATAAAAACAATGGCGCAATTGGAAAGAGCAGAAAAAAATCTATCGATATAGCTCCTTGGTTCTTTTTTCAAAGACGCAGCATACGATTATGAGCGAGTTAAACAGAGCGCCTTTTACGCGAAAAAAGGCACCGCGCGCGCACGGTGGCCCGTTTCTGCTGGACGCTCCCATATTTATTGAGCAAATGGATGTAAAGACATCATTTCTCAATGGTACTGTAAAATTAAAAGTATTTATTCATGAGCCTAGAGGTTATGAAACAAGTCAAAATAAAGTATGCAAATTGCAAAAGTCTCTTTATGGTCTTAGGGAAAGCCCAAGAGCTTGGTATGATTGTTTTAATAAATATGCTGAAAAATTAAATTTTGTTAGAAGCAATTATGATTACTGCTTATATGTAAACAATGTAAACAAAGATCCAATATATATTTTAGTTTTTGTTGACGATCTTTTGATATGCTGTAAAAATAAAATGAAAATTAATGAAGTTAAAGCTAGTTTGATGCCACGTTTTTCTATGAAAAATTTAGATAAAGTTGAAAATTATATAGGAATAAATATATACTACAGCGAGGATAGAAAAAGAATGACTTTGAGTCAAACAAAATATATTGAATCTTTGGCCGAAAAATATAACTTGTAAAATGCCAAACTGCATAATACTCCAATGGAGAATAATTTAAAACTATAATAAGCTACTGAAATCGATGAAAGAATAGAATATAGAAATTTAATAGGAGAATTATTGTATGTTAGTACAGGTACGAGATCAGATATTGCTTATAGCGTAAACTGTATGAGTAGATTTCAAAGCTGTTATAATGAAACGCATTTTAAATATGCTTTAAGAATTTTGAAATACCTTTATAAAACCAAAGATTTAAAATTAACGTATTATGATAAAGCTGTGAAAGATGAGCAATTAGATTGTATGGTTGATTCGGACTATGCAGGCGACAATATAGATCGTAAATCCACAACGGGATTTGTAATAAGATTACACGGTAATTTAATCTATTGGAAGACACGTAAGCAAAATACGGTAACTAAATGCTCAACTTTCGTAGAGTATACTGCAATGTCAGAAGCAGTAGCTGAAGTTTTATTTTTGAGAAATTTGTTAAACGAGTCATTTAATTTAAGGATCGAGAAACCGATAAAATGTATGAGGATAACTCAGGCGCAGTAGCGATTACAACATTTGCCAATTACACGAAGAATTCTATGAGAACGGCGTTATTGATATTTTAAAAATTGAGTCGGAATTTAATGTAGCAGATATATTAACTAAAAGTTTAGATAGAACGAAATTCACTAAAAATAGAAATGCGTTGAAATTAATTTAGTTATCCAAATACAAAACGAACATTTATATTGTATTGAAAATTCAAGAGTGCGTGTTGGAATGTGTGAATCTTTTCGCACAATATACTCTATACTACACTATACGCTTACTTTTTAGCGCGTCTGCCGAGAGTCGGCAGGCTGTACACACGCATGTGTGTCTCCCCACGCCAGAGTATAGATGAGGGAGTCGCATGAGACGCAAGAAACGACCACAGCGTGAGGTAAAAGTACCCATTATGAAACATCGCTCAAATTGTGACCCATTTATGGAACAGTTTAAAATATAGTAAAATAAAGTCTATTATTGATACAGATAAACAATATCAAAATTTTATCTGAATAGCGAAAGTTTATTATGTAATATGCAAAGAGATTAATAGTTCTACATGATAATTATAATTTAAAAAAAATATATGACTGCGTGTATTCTGAGATCGACTCAAATCTGTGGCTGTTGAAGTCAATGGTGCTGGTTTCATACGTTTTATTTTATTAACTGTAACTATGCACTCCAACACTTTTCAAATATCAATCTTTTTATAATATGCAGTTTTTTACTCATAGATTAAAGTTTTACAGTAGTTTTTCTGCAACAATAAAGATTTTCAATAAATATTTTAGTGTTTCGTAATTGCCGCATACAAACGAGTGTAGTCCGAATTTATGGAACAGCCAAAGGTGGCGTTCCAAGTTCGGAAACCTCTGTCTCTAAGCATGTCCCCTTTATGGAGCGCGTTTTCACTCAACAGTTTTAAAGTTATTTATTATTTAACATTATCTTGAGACGTGCGTGAAAAATCATTTGAGTTTCCTGCATCATTTTACTAATAAGTAAGTATATATTTGTGAAATTCTGATTTTATGTTTGTGAAACATAAATAACAAACCTAACCTATAAATTTGATAAAAAATCAGTTTGTAAATTACATTCCTTTAGAAATTTGTTTTTTATTTTTTACAGATTTTATGAAACTCAAGAAAAATGACAGCGAAGAAAAAATAAAGGCACAACATAAGACAAATAAAATGAGACTACGGAAGATATTAAAGAGATGTTAAAAAAGAATGCTTAGCACAACAAAGTTATTCGCAAGAAAGTTCAACCAGGCAAAAGGAAACTAAAAATCAAAAGGAGGCTGTATTCTGCATTACAATTGCAAAAAAAGCTTTTAATGCAGTTAATGCTGCACTGCAAATTGCAGCTAAATTGAATGCCCCAGCCACATCTCTCCACAGAGCTGTAAAGATCCACAAGAATCTTCTTCAAGACCTGGCTCGTCTAAAGTTTTAAAACCTCATATAGAAAAGTAGTATAGAACTAAGCAACAGTTTAAATAAGGATAATTGCATATTAAATGAAGAATGGTTACTCGATAACTGTGAAGATTTTACAACAGAAAATTTGATTGAGAAACTAAGTCAATGGGGTTCGTACAATCTAATTGCAAATTATTCATGTAACTATATTAACATTTTTCTTATTTTAATCATGTTGAATTTTTTTAGGAGTTTTTTCTCCATCTGCAATATAGTATATAATGATCAAACACAAGAATCTATCAGTCGAACAGTCAATAATGAGATTTGTCAAGAAAGTGTAATAACTTCTGAAAAAATAAATCTTCACTCGAGTAATCTTGAAAATAACTTAAAAAGTAATACGATGGAAGAAGAGACTATGCTCGAAATGAAAATAGTGTAGCAAATAATAAATCCAAACCATAAAATAAATTAATTGTAATTTCAGATATTTAAAAATAGGTATTAAGTATTTTAAGTTATATGCAATTATTGTATTAATTTGATACGTTTAAAATTGTATTTTATATTCATGTTTTGTAATAAAAAAATTATAAAAAATTTAAAATCATCATTTGTATATCATAAGCCTCTTATTGTAAATAAAATAGTACATAAGTTATTAAATTAAAACTGATTTCTATCCGGTTCCAAAATGGGGACATCGATTATGGAACGGAGGGACAATCTGTAAAAATGTCGTTCCATAATACGTACTTGGTGTCGGTTTGGTTTTTTAATTGTAATAATTACAATTCGTATTCAATTTGCTTTTTTAAGGTCTCATTTTAATCTTTGATCTTTACCCCATCGATTTATATCCAAAAATTGTAAATATTACTCCTGTACAATAGTTTTAATCTCAATCCAAACTCTAAACTAGCAAAAAGTGTTCCATAAAGGGTACTTTTACCTTATTACATATTATTCTTCTTGTCACGCTTGCCTCGCACCGAGCAGTTTAGCTCATGGGAGCTATGTACTCTATTAGATTAAGTTCTCTTCAAAAAACCATTATTATTAGCCGTGGCTATTATTTAATCCTAGCACCATCCACTTCCGCAACAACGATTAATGACTTTGATAGAATATAAAGAATGCAAAGAAAAAACAACAAGAAATATAAGTACTGAAGATAAAAAAGTAGATGTGTGGGTGAAAAAAGATTTAAAAGCGAGAACTATATTAATGATGCTGTTACAGATAAACAACTAGAATATATGGAGAGTGTACGACAGCATATGAAATGATAAAGAAGTTTGGTAAAATATATTTAACAAAATCTACAGCCATGCAAATAATATGCAGAGGAAAAATAGAAAAAGTTAAATTGAAAAATTATGACCAAGTAGAAGATTTCTTTGTGGATTGTGAAAAGGCTGTAAATGAATTTAAAACAGCTGGTGGAAAATTGGATGAATCTGAAAAAATAAGATATCTTATCAAAAGTCTACCACCAAGTTATATTGAAACTCATATTGAAGACTTAATAGATGTTATTCCTGAAGAAGAGCGCACAGTGCAATATGTTAAGTCAAAGATAACAGAAAAAAATATGAATAAAATGGATAATCACAAGAAAAGAAATGTAAGTACTTTTTCAACAAAAACTCAAGGAAAATGCTGTACATGTGGAAGAGTTGGTCATCGCCAGAAGGATAGTTGGCAAGGTCAGCAAGTTAACAGGGCAGAGGTGCTCAATTCAATAGTGGTGAACGAGGAATTCAAAGAGGCAGACCACACCGAGGACGTGACCAGAGCAGAGGGACAGGCAGGTCAGGAGGCGAGTCCAAGTCAGCTGAAGCAGAGTCAACTGCACCATGGGCAACGCAGGTCTATGACTCCCAAGTAAATCAAGTAACAAGCAACGACTACACTGAAGATAGTGAAAGTGAATTAAAGTGGTTGTTAGATAGTGGGTGCACGAACCACATAGTGAAAAGTGATAAATTTTTAGATAAATATGTAAAGCTAAAAAATCCAATCGATGTAAAATTACCAGACCGAAAATTGTTAGAAACGACTAAAATAGGAACTATGAAATTGTATTTTAAAAATTATTATAATGTAAGCCAAGTAGATTTAAGCAATATATACTATGTCGAAGGTATTAAATAAAATCTGTTAAGCTTATCGAAGATAGCAAAATGTTGTACAACTATAGCAAAAAATTAAAGTGCAAAAATTTACAATCACTCCACAGAATTAATAGCTATTGCTAAACAAATAGAAAATTTATATTATATGAAAAGTTATGTAATCAAAAGGGATAATAATGATACTTATGTAAATAGTGTCAAGTTAACTGATAAAGAAACATGGCATAGGGCTTTAGGTCGTCTAAATTTCCAATATCTAAATAAATTAGTGAATTAGTAGTGGGTTGCCATATAATATCGAGAGTATTCAAACAAAATGTGCAAATTGCATAGAGAGTAAAATGGCAAATGTACAGTTTAAAAATAATAGATCAGAAACAAAGGAAATTTTGGAATTAATTCACACTGATTTGAATGGGCCACATAAGACACCAGGTTATGGTAGCGAAAAGTATTTTGTGTATTTTATTCATGATTATAGAAAATGCACTATAATTTTTTGTATTAAAAGTAAAGCAGAAACTGCGAGTTGCTTTATTGAATTTGTTAATCAAGTTAAAAATATTTTTAATAAAAGGATAAAAAAATTACAATGTGATAACTGTAAAGAATATTTGAATCGAGCAATTTATGATTTTGTTAAGAAAAAAGGAATACAATTATTACCATGTCCACCCTACGTCCACGAGTTAAACGGAGTAGCGGAAAGGTATAATAGGTCGGCAATGGACATTGGTAGATGTTTAATTAGAGGCTAGGATACGTAGAAGATACTGGCCAGAGATTATGGAAACAGTAACTTACTTAAAAAATCGTACAATCGTAAATACTTAGGAGAATAAAACCCTTATGAAATATTTTTTGGAACAAAACCTAATGTTGAACATCTAAAAATCTATGGCATTAGAGTCTTTGTAAGAATTCCAGAAGCTTTAAGAAAAAGTAAATGGGACGATAAAGCTAAAGTAGGCGTATTAGTTGGTTACGCTGAAAATGGTTATAGAGTTTTAATAAATAATAGAGTAATAAATGCCAGACATGTAAAAGTTATTGAGGATGGATTGAATTTAATTTGCTTAGAAAAAGTCAAAGATCAAAACTATAGAGAATATAATGAAACTGAATCTGAAAATAAACATATACAAAATGAAATGTATGAAAGCGAATCGGAAATAAACAAATATGATGTAGATGAAAACGAAACTAATCAATTATCGTCTATGTCGACTTTGGAGTCAAATCGAGATAACAAAACAAATTTTGATAATGTTGTAAACGATAAAGTAAACAATAATGCAAAGGATATAAAAAATAAAAGTAAACACAATTTAATGTTTCAAAGAAAATCGAATAGAAAGAAAAGTCCAGTAAATAGATACGGATATCCTGTAACTCACTTTATATATGTCTGTTATATGAATGCAAATGTACCAAATACATTCGAGGAGGAGATAAATTGTATTGAATCCAAAAAATGGCAAAAGGCAATGAATACAGAGATAGAAAGTCTAAAGTAAAAATGATACTTGGCAAATAGTTGAAAAACCAAAATATAAAAACATTAAAGATGTAAAATGGATTTATAAGAAAAAGAATGATAATACGTATAAAGCTAGATTAGTTGTTAGATGTTTCCAACAAAGAGATTATATCGAAAATGTATATTCACTAGTAGGTAAAATGCAAACTTTGAAAATTCTAATGGCATACTGTTGTAAAAATAATTTGTTCATAGATCAAATGGATGCAGAGACTTCTTTTTTGAATTGTCATGTAAAACCTGAAGTATATGTTAATGAACCTAAAGATTATGGAACAGGTGACACTAAAGTTTACAAACTGAGAAAAGCACTCTATGGTTTAAGAGAAAGTCCGAGAGCATGGTATGATTGTTTTCACAAATTTATGGAGAAAATGAATTATATAAAAAGTACCTATGATTATTGTTTACATGTAAATAACACAAGCAAAGATCCAATATACATACTAGTTTTTGTAGATGATCTTTTAATTTGCTGCAAAAATAAAAATAACGTAAATAAATTAAAAACAAGTTTAATGGAAAGATTTTCAATGAAAGATTTAGGAACGATTATAGTGACGAAAAAAGTAGAATGACTTTAAGTCAAACAAAATACATTGATTCTTTGGCTGTGGAAAGGAAGCAAATTTAAAATTAGAATAAGCTAATGAAACGGATGAAAGAATAAAATACAGAAATTTAATCGGCGAATTATTATATATTAGTTTGCAGGCACAAGGCCGGATATAGCATATAGTATCAATTATTTAAGTCGATACCAAAGTTGCTATGACCAAATACATTATAAATATGCAATGAGAATTATGAAATATTTATTTAAGACAAAAGATTTATAACTAATGTACTTCGATAATGTAAACAGCGAAGTATTAGCCTGTATGGTCGATTCTGATTATGCTGGTGATTATGTAGATAGAAAATCTACAACAGGTTTTATAATTTGATTATATGGAAATTTAATTTTTTGGAAAACGCATAAACAAAGTACGATGACTACAAGTTCAACTTTTGCAGAATAAACTGCTATGTCACAAGCAGTGACAGAAATCTTGTTCATTATGAATTTATTATGCGAATCATTTAATGTAGAATTTGACAAACCTATTAAGATGTATGAAGACAACTCAGGTGCAATTCCGATTGCAAAATTCGGTAACGTTACAAAGAATTCAAAGCACATCGAAGTGCAGTATCACTACATTAATGAAAACTATGAAAATGGAATCGACGTTGTAAAAATTAACTCACAATTTAATTTAGCAGATATGTTAACCAAAAGTCTAGATAAAACAAAATTTTTGAAAAATAGAAAAGCGTTGAGAGTGATTTAAAATAAAATTGTATGCGAAGTCGAAAGTCATTATATTGACAAGATTGTTTTTATAAAAGATAAAGATTATAAGTTTAAGGATGCGTGTTGGATATAGTTGTCAGTGTTATATCTTGATCTTATATCTAATTAGTGCTCGTCGCGCCATCTCTTCGTTAGCGACGATTTCGTGCAACGAGACAAGCGCATGCGACAGCGGCGCCCTTACAAGGAAAGATTTCCACACCTAACTCACCGATTTTGATGATTTTAATATATATTCTAGAACATAAAAACAATAAAATAAACGTATTTTTTTATCGGCTAATATTCACTTTTAAGGCGTGAAATAGACCCGTAAAGTTAACCCCCAAAAAGCTTTTTTTAAATATCTCGGCTTAAAATAAATATTTTCCAACGAAACAAAATGGAGGTTATTTCTGATAAAAAAAAGCAAGTATTTCATAGTGATTCTAAGAGTAAGCGTGTCATCCTCCATGTTTTAAGGGTTGAAAACTGATGTTTTTCGTCATAATTTGTTAATAAAACATCGTAAAACTAGTAAAAAAATTAAAAAAAATGTTTTTAACACATAAAACACAAAAATAAAGTTGATGCGCTTCGGTATTTTCATAAGTATTACCCCTAAGGGGGGTAAACCGAAAATAACTATAAGTATGTAGTTCAATCCATAAAATTTCGTAGAATGTAGGGGTTTTCGAGGTCGCTTGTTACAAATCTGCTCTCAAATTTTGAACATTCAAAATGGCGAATCCAATATGGCGGATGAGAACGTCAAGAAAATTATAATTTTCATAAAAGCTCGTTTACAGAATTATGATCTTTATGGCCTTTGCTTTTGAAATAAAAAACCTCAAACTCCAAATCCTTTGAAAATAGACAGACTGAAGACCTGTGCTTTCACAATGTAACCCCAAACACCTAAATTTCTTAACAGAAAAATTCTGTATGGTGAAGCAGTTTTATAATTTTCATAGTAATGGATATCAGAATATTATAGAAATTTATTGCAAAGATAAATTATAATGTATTTTTGTTAATAACAGTTGAATATAATAATAATTTACAATCTTTTAGTTTTCCTGGCGCAAGAAAAACTGTACCTTTCTGTAAATTTCTGTACATTTCCGTACATTTCCGTACATTTCCGTACATTTTTATACATTTTCGTACATTTTTGTTACTTACACTGAGAGAAATGTTGTAGTAAAATTTATTATAAACATAAGAAAAATTACTATATTTTGTAGGAACGGAGGGACAAATCGAAATTATAACAATTTTTGCTATGCAACATAGTAATTTTTATGAATGACCTTAAATTTCAAAAAATTAAATTTTTTCTCGTTCTTCCTGTTTTCAGAACTATTTTCAGACTCTAATCATACAATATTTAATGTGAAAATAAATTAAAATGAGAAATAAAAATATTTTTTTACGAGCGTTGGGATCGAACCTGTAACCTTCACCGCGGCAATCGGACGCGCTAATCACTTACCCAAATAGGATTCTTGAGTGTAAAATTTTGGAACTTGCACATGTTAAACCATCGATTTCAAGAAAATTTCAGATAATATTAAATAATGACAATAAATAACTTTGATAACACAAAGAAACTTATCATTAATGTGCATAATATAAAAATAAAATAATTGAAGTAAGGTTTTGAATGTTTTGTAAACTTAAAAGCAAGACAAAGTGATGTTTTGTAAACTTAAAAGCAAGACAAAGTGAAATTCCCGTAGAAACATAACCTCAATCAGACACGTGGGCGCCTTGATCTGCGCAGAAAGTACTAATGTTGTAGCAATTTTTACTATGTTGGATAGCAAACTTTCTTATGGCCTGTAGCAATTTTTGAATGTGGCACTTTTTACTATGTTTATAGTAATTTTTAATACGCTACAAAATAAAATTTATACGCTACAAAATAAAATTTAAACGCTACAAAATAAAATTTATATTCTATTCTAATAAAAATTAAAAGCATATATTTAAAATTTTATTATATCACAGTTTTTGCTATGTGTATAGCAATTTTTCTTTTATTTCGTAATACTTTCTAATCAACAACTGTCATAAAAATTATAAGAAATTTTGTAATTATTCATACAATTATAATAAAAATGCAGCATAAAGTGTATTTGTCTCACCCTTCCTATACTTTATAGTAATTTTTATTACAGTTATAATAAAATTTACTACAACATTTTTCTCAGTGTAAGAGTCTTTTGTACAGATTTGTACAGTTATGTATGGAAATGTACAAATTAGTACAGCAATGTACGGAAATGTACAGAAATGTACAAAAATGTACGGGAATGTACACGAATATACGGTAATGTTGATAAATAAAAATCAAAGTTTATTTATAATATTATAAAAAATGTGTTGTTAGTATTGAATTATTTGATATTAATTACATTCAAATATATATTTTGAGTCAATTACATATGGACAGATGTGGTAAATGGATGAAATGATTTTTGCATGCCCGTGTGACTTTAATTTTGAGTTACTTTATCGATATTAACTTAATAACATATCCTTCAATAATAGAATAACATAAAAACCTCACTGTCAACTCATTTATGGTAACATCAATCACATTTGTCGACTTTGGAGTCATTATCATTTGTAAATTGAGAATGAATTTAATGTGTTAATTAGTAAAATGTACCATATAAAGGCGATTTGGATCATCACAGATAAGTATACTTCAATTGCGCAGATGGTAAAGGGTCGGCTTAGTAATCTAAAGATTATGGGTTCGATTCCCAATAACAATCGGTTTTTTTTTTATTATTTTTTATATTTTTATCGCTTTGTCCAACCCTTATCCAATTCAATTTCCGAATATAAATATATTGTTTTATTAATTATTAAAAATTTTAAGGATTTTGAAGTATTTTTCATATTATTCTTTAGAATTGTACATTTCTGTACAAATCGGTACAAAAGTCTCTTAAGTAACAAAAATGTACAGAAATGTACAGAAATGTACGGAAATGTACGGAAATGTACAGAAATGTACAATAATGCACAGATAGGTGCGAAAAAGTACCTGAATGTACAAGTATGTACGGAAAAGTACAGAAGTATACAGAAATGTAAAGTTTTTTCTTGCGCTAGGGTTCTGACATAGGACATTTTTTGTAGTAAGTAACTCTTACAATAATGGTAAGGTTAATGTCTCATTGGTTGGACATCTAAGACGAATATGTTAGATAGAAGTTATTTCTACGCATTAAAATAATATACAACGACATGAAAGTGTACTTAATTTGTAGATCAGATCTTCCTCTTTCAGAAACAATACTCAAAAGTAGATGTGTAAATAAGTAATATAAAAAATTAGACAGATTCTAAAAAGTTGATTTGTCCGAGTAATTAGACAAAGCTGTCCTAGTGTTCGGACACAAAATCTTATTTAATAAAATCTATATTTATTTAAATTATTTTAAAGTAAAAATTAATTATTTATAATAAATATAAGAAAAGTAAATTCGAAGTACATAATAAATCTTTACTGACAAAATATAAACTTTATTTAAAATATTACACTTTTATTTGTAACACCAAATTTTCTCAGTTATTACAAACATTTCACTTATTACATTATCAAATTAATATTAGCTAGTGATATATTTACTTAAGATATCAGTAATGATATCTATTATAAATTTTGTATTAAAATATGTAATTTTTGATAAAATATGACCTAGCAGAGGTCTGTAAACCCATTTGATCCAAAGATATTGAGATTTTTAATTTTGTATCCTGCCGTAACCTACAGTCTGAACCATTTGATTTTTTCAATGGGATACGATAGCCAGAAGCTTTTATTTTCATATCTCCTTTGACTGAAGCTATTCGCATCCCTTAATTTTTTCAATTAATATTTTTAAAGTAAAAAATATCAATTGGAAAAATTAAGGGATGTGAATAGCTTCAGTCAAAGGAGATATAAAAATCGAAGATTTTGGACCGTATCTCATTAAAAAATATGAAATGGTTCAGCCTGTAGGTTATGGCAGTATAAAAATTTTAAAATCTCAATATCATTGGATCAAATGGGTTTACAGACCTCTGGTAGAACCTATTTTAAAGTAAAACATATTCATTGCAAAAATTAAGGAATGCGAATAGCTTCAAAGAAGATATAAAAATCAAAGATTTTGGCCCATATCCCCATTAAAAAATATCAAATGGTTCAGTCTGTAAGTTACGGCAGAATACAAATTTAAAAATCTCAATATCTTAGGATCAAATGGGTTTACAGACCTCTGGTAGGACCTAGTTTATCAAAAATTTTTAACTGTGGTGCCCCTTCAAAATATTTTAGTATAAATCTATAAATTTTTTTGTTTTTAATTGTAACTGTTTCCTTTTTTGCTTAGCTTCTAATTTTGGTTTTACATTGTCTTAATTCTACTTTCACTTTTGCTTCCTCATAGAGGAAGCTTTGTGATAGTAAAAAAAAAGTTTATGAGATAATGTGTTAGATATGTTATTTAGCAAATTTGGAATCGAAATACACTATTTTTAGAAAATGTCCGTATGGATGTGTGTGTGTGTGTGTGTGTGTGTGTGTGTCCGTATACGCTGATATCTCATGATCTACTCGACCGATTTTAACGAGAGAGTGATCATTTTTTTAGATTTTGCTTCCACAATTGGGGTCAATATTCTATTTTTGTAAAATTTAATTTTTTTTTATAGCCATTTTTTAATTTTCAAAATTATTTTTTTCGATTTTTTTAAATATTTAGAACAAATATTGTTTATATATCATGAATTCTCTGTATGTAGGATAAAATTATCTACAATTTAAAAAAAAAAGGTCGGTAGCTATATTTTGTCATAAGTTATTGATGAAAACGTAATTTTTTGTAAATAGGTTATATTTCGAAATTAAAAAAAGATATTAACATGAATATTTTTTTGGTTATAAAGGATATTAAGTACTATAATTTACTAAATTTTTAGGTTTTTTTATTCATTATTTTTTGAGAAAAAAAATAATTTATAAAAAAAAGTGATTTTTTTTGTCGTTCAATAACTATAGTAAAATTGGCTTAATCACTTTGAAATTCTTTGTAGGGGTAGATTTTGTATACCAATCGAGTGAATTCTTTGGGCAAAAGGATTGATCCATAAATTTCGAAGATATTTGAGGTTAAAATTTTTTTCAATTTTTTTTTAAATCGTAATTTCTCGATAACGGCTCCATGTATCTAAATGGGGTGGGTGGTATTCGAAAGAGAATTAAATTACCTATATTTTCTAAAAAAGTTAATTCTCTAGCTATCACGGTTCTTTTGTTATTAACAAAAACGTAAAAATTGAAAAATGAAAAAAAATGAGTTTTATATGTTCAACTATTACAAGAGTAAAATTGTCTTATTCGCTTCAAAATTCATTATAGAGGATATTATTGATAGTTCTCGGACGAGTTCTTTTGGCAAAGTGATTGGTTCATAAATTTCAGAGATATTTGAGGTTAAAATTTTTCTAGACATTTTTAAAATCTATTTCTTGAGGATTTTTTTTTAATTTTTAAATTTTTACATTTCTGTTAATAACAAAAGAACCGTGATAGCTAGAAACTTAATTTTTTTTAGAAAATATAGGTAATTTAATTATGTTTCGAATGCTATAAATTACATTCAAATACATAGAGCTCTAAATATCAGTTGCAAATTTATAGGCAATTGTGATATATATTTTATGTATGTGAAATTTTGTGGAAATGTATAATTTATAAAAATTTGAATAAATTATGTTGGAGTTTTGTTATTTCTGTCTTTCTGAAGTATTAAATTTCAAATATTGGAATTCAAAATTAATTAAAGGAATCAGTAAATTAAGTTTGAGGAAGCTACGTGCCAATGAATTGGCAGCCGTTTTTTAATATGCTTCTTTAATGCTTGATCTTAATGTTTCTTTCTTTGAGTTTAACTCTTTTCTATTTTTTATCTTAAATTTTCTTTTCTTTTTGCAACATTACTTCTTACTTTTTCAATAACAGTGCAACCACTTATGCGAAGTACAATAAAGGTATATGCAAGACACGTTTGAGGTTAGATTTAGGTTAAGTACAAAATTCATGATTCATATGCATAAAATATTTTAAAAAAATAGAGAAATATAATATTTTTAGTATTAATGATGTAAATGAATACTTAATGTTTTGAATCAATAACCTAAAATAACAGTGACTCGAGGCCCTGACGAGCGTCCAACGACTGCGCAAACTCCATTCTCGCGTCCCAATAATTAGGCGCGGGATTTTGATAATGAAAATCAAAATATTTGTTAAAAATAATCATTGCCATGATTTCTGTGGACCTCAATATGTTAAACAAACTTCACTTTATATAAAAACACCATTTCTTTATTATTTAGGAGCTTGAGAAGTGCATCTGTTATCTTAGCCTAAACGTTTATGCAAGTAGTCATGGGGCACGAAGTTCATTACTGCTGTCTAATAATATTATTTTAAACAATGTGATCGTGCACTGGCGCAGTAGTTTGTAGACTATCGTGATAAATGATAATTGAGAATATTTTAAAAATTTTCTTATCTACGGAGTTATCCTTTTTAGGCACGACCGATTCTCGGGAGAGCCTTATATTTTCACCAGAGCGAAAATTGTAACACCTCAAAAACTAACAATTGACGGTATTATTTTTCTCTCATAATAGTTCATTTTAAGCCTTTTGCAGGATGTATGTATGTATGTACGTTCGTATGTAATCAAGTTTATGGATTATCTCAGCGAAAAGTGAACACATCAGTTCAAAAATGTTTTTACATACTCATCTAATTATAGGAAAGAACTGGCCCTATATTGAGCCGGATTGGTTGCGAATTACAAAAACGCCAAAGCAAATAAAAATTTGATAAAAATGATTTTTGGACATAATTTGCCCAAAATTAAATTTAAATAAAAAACCACAAAGATTCTGCTAAAGCTAATAAATAAACATCTTTTTCATGTTGGGCACTTTTTTCTGACACCAATATTTTAAAAAATAACAGCCAAAAACAGCTAAAAACCTATAAAATGGACAATATTTTGCTATTACTCGACAGGATTTGACTATACACAAAAATGTTAAAAACAAAAGTTATAGATAATATTAAAAGAAAACTTTTTTCTATTTAACATTTTTATCTAGGATCAACTTCTGACGACTTAGACCTATAAAATCGATTTTTAACGCCTAAATACACATAAAATGGACGTTTTTCGCATATTTTTGGAAAGGATTTGACTTTACACAAAAATGTTAAATACAAAAGTTATAGATAACATTAAAATAAAACTTTTTCTCCTGTAACATTTTTGTCTAGAATCAACTCCTGACGACATAGATCTATAAAATTGATTTTTGACGCCTAAATACACCTAAAATGGGCGTTTTTCGCATATTTTTCAAAAGGATTTACTTTACACAAAAATGTTAAATATAAAAGTTGTTAAATATAAAAGATAACATTGAAACAAAACATTTTGCTATTCAACACATTTATGTAAAATCAATTCCTGATAATCTAGATCTATAAAAACGATTTTAAACGCCTAAACACATCTTATATCGTCAATTTTCACTTATTATTTAACAGAATTTAATTCGACACAGCAATATTAAATAGCTATAGATAAGATCGAAAAAATCAATAAAACTGTCCAAAGATCATATAATTACTAAAATTATAATAAGATATAAAATATAGATTTCTTACAAAAATCATTTTTCTTATCTGCAGTATTACTCATTAAATTAAAGTCGTATTTTCATTGACAGAATCATTTCTGTAAATTATTCATTATTATATTTTCTCTACAAAATATCTTCAAAAATGGCCCATCACTACATCTTTTAAAAAATCCATTAATAAATTATTTTACAAAATTTCTACAATCCTTTACAAACTTTTGCAAACAACAAGAAATTCTTTTCCAAAACCTTTATAAGTAATCACTTTACAAAAACTTTTACAAACGATAAGAATTTTTTCGGAAACTATAAGAATTATTTTCCGAAACCTGTACAATATCTTAAAAAATTATTTACGTTTTATATTATGAAAAGAAATTCTACGAATAAATAAACAATCAACACGTTCTTTAAAAAACTAATTTTTTAAATATATTCTAACAACACAATTTGTCTATAGTCCTTTTATTTATTCTAATCTCATCTAGTCAATAAGCACTCTCTACAAATGCTAATAATTTTTTTCATGACTGCACAAATAATAATATTGTTAATAAAACTTTCTACGAAAGTATTAAATAAGGTAAGTATAGAAGTTTTTTCTGTATAATCTATAAAATAATATTTATGATTTTTTAAAAGAAGTCAATTAAATACTAGTAAAATGGTATATTGTGTACCTAGGACGCAAAATGGGCCTTTTGAGACCGAGTGTGGATTTTGCAGTACGAGTCGTAGGTGAGCTAGCACGAGCCGAAGACGAGTACTGCAAACACACGAGGTCAAAAGGCCCATTAAGCCCTAGGTGCACACTATATTTTTTGTGACTCATGTATTGATTTTCGGCGTTTTTGAACCCAAAAAGCAAGGCTAAATTGAGTTTTGCTTTATACGACTAGGAAATACTTTTTTTAATAAAAATAGTATATTGCATATATTCCTGAATAAAAAAACGTCATAAAAAAACATGCATTCACAAATTTATAGTGGATTAAGTTTAATTTTTGCGATTTTATGGAATTTTAGAGTAGCGGGCGCAAAAATCCATTAGTGCCCGCTGAGCGCCTGAGGCTGGCGCTAATGGATTTTTGCGCCCGCCTCGGGTGTGAATGGATTTTTTTGTCCAATCGGTCGCAAAAGAGTCACTTTAGGACTTCTTTTTAGGTTGGAAAACGACGAAAATCGTGCATGTGTTACAAAAAAGTCTTTTACTTCTTTGAGTCAATGTGTGCTCAACAAATTATATGTAAGTACATTCAAATTGTTCACTGCAAATCAAACAAACGAAAGTTGTGAAATCAATTATCGATAGTCAAGTAGTGCAAACCATTCTCCGAAAAACTGTATGACTATGTTCTCAGAAATGTATTCAAATTTCTTCATTCTTCTATACAAATTAAATACAAGAAAGTACTAAAATCAATTAATTGTAATCAAGTACCGGCCATAAGAACTTTTCGTACCTTGCTTGTAAAATTACATTTTACGCCCACGTTGTAACTTATTTCCTCTTAAGGGTATGGGTATATAAGGAGGTGTATCGCGGGTTTCATTTCAGTTCCTGAGGCGGAGCCGGAGCGGGCTCGAAACGTTGGGCAATTGGGCAATTTGATGGTGGGGGGCAGTCAGGTAGTCCTTTGCTAATAAAGTCTTTTTTTCCAGGTTTTAATTAAGTTTATATTTTAGATTCTGCTGGGGTGATTATAAACAAGGGCAATCTGACTGCCATAAATATTTATTATTTTAATTTAATTTATAAGACTGTAAGACCGATGGAAAAATTCTCATCAGTTGACAGTCAGTTGCAGTCGACGTAAGTAATAATTTTAACAATAATAAATATGTATAATTTTATACTAATTTCATTAGATATAATAGTAATAGTATTAGTTTCAGTTGCTTTTGTAACACTTGTAGAACGTAAAATTTTAGGTTATATTCAGTTACGTAAAGGACCTAATAAAGTTGGATTCATTGGTCTTTTTCTACCTTTTTCTGATGCTGCTAAATTATTTTCTAAAGAAATTTCATTAACTTTAAAGTCTAATTATATTTATTTTATTATTAGCCCAATTTCAAGAATATTATTAATATTAATATTATGAGTAAATATACCATTAATATCTAAAGTTATTAATATAAATTATTCAATAACATTAACTTTTTGTTTAATAGGATTACGTTTTTATTTTATAATAATAGCTGGATGGTCATCTAATTCTATTTATTCACTAATTGGGAGATTTCGAAGAGTTGCGCAGACAATTTCATATGAAGTAAGAATAATTATAATTATTCTTTCTATGATTTTTATGATTGAAAGATTTAATATTAATCAGTTTATAAATTATCAAGTTAATTGTTGATTTATTATTTTATTATTTCCAATAGGATTGATTCATTTTGTCAGATTTTTGGCTAAATTAAATCGTACACCTTTTGATTTTGCAGAGGGCGAATCAGAATTAGTATCTGGCTATAATACTGAATATATAAGGGGTAGATTTGCTATAATTTTTATTGTTGAATATGAAATAATTATATTTATAATATTCTTATTTATACTTATAATAATAGGAAGAAACTTGTCATTGGTTAGCGAACACTATAGGCATCAGGCCTGCAATATGCCCACGTGGTTCGCGGACGAGACCGACACAGCGGCGGTCTGGATGGCAGGTAGACATAGGTTAAAGGTTACCGGACGAGGGGGAGGGTTTAGTATGGGCGCGCGTCGGGGATGTTACCTACGAGAGCGTATATATATCTCTCAACTTACACGGAAAAAAAAATAAGACGCACCTGGTTACAGAAGGTGCGGAACGGATACAGTGCCGTAAGTCCATAACTGTATTGATGACAGAATGAAACGGTCGCGGTACGCTATACTTGCGCGCAGGACAGTCAAAGGCGCGCAACGCCAGCCGTTGAGTGATGAAACGTCGCTCGTTCCAGTGCGCTGGAATGACTGTCGTTTCGCAGCCGAGACGCACGCGGTTTCGGGCTGAAACAACAGCGCATTGCTAAAGTTGCGTGCGATGGCGTTTCGAGGCCGAACGCGCCCGGTTCGCGCGCTGAACTCGAGTGGTTTCCGCACGCTGAAACCACTACTGTTAAACAGCCGAGACGCGCGCGGTTTCGGGCTCAAACGACAGCACATTGCTAAAGTTGCATGCGATGGGGTTTAGTCCGAAACCGTGCGCTTCTTGGCTGGAAAACTGATTTGAACTATTTTCATGCTGAGACGCGCACGGATTCCATCATGCAGCACATTATTGCTACTTGCAAAACCACTGGACAATTGATCTATATATATGGGAGTCTTTTTCCTTTTTTTTTTCACGTCAATGAAAGTACTTTCATGAATTTTTCTTTTTAAATTTCGTTCAACTCGACACTGATTGTTTTTCGTTATTAAACAGAGATGCTTTTGCTCTGTAATCATTAAAGAGATGACCAATACATGTATATTCTAATGGTTTATTTGGAAGATAATCTTATACTCAGTGTACTGGTATGGTATAGCCGAATGCTTGTATGAACCTAAATTCGTTATACTAGTAGTATTTCCCGTAGGAAAAAGTTTTGTGCACAAATAAAATTTGTGCATAAATTTGTGCATAATTTAAAAATTGTGCATTCATTTGTATATAAATGCATGCACACGTGCACACGAAAACCGTGCACGAATTTGTGCATAAACATATGCACAATTATTAAATTATGCACAAATTTATGCACAAATTTTATTTGTGCACAAAACTTTTTCCTACGTGTGCACAAAACTTGTGCATACTTTTTTCCTACGGGTCGCTCCTCATGTAGTGAAACAGGGTTTCCAAAAGTAATTTGTAGATCACCCTTGATTCGTTCACAGATTCCGCTATATACAATCGATTATTATCTGTAAAATTATTAGCCGGTTGCATGGAAACGTAAAAAATAATTTTCAATCAAACAATTTATATTCGTCACATTAAAAGAATAACCATAAAAATCTTAACATTATATTCGCTTTATAAATAATTTCTTCTTTTTTAGAAAATAGTGTAGTTGCACTGCAGGAGTGCCGTTACTTTTCAAAAAAATTGTCGTTACACTACTTGTGATGCTATACGATTTTTGGACGATAATGGCACTGCTTTCATCAAATAGTGCGACTACACGGCTCTCAAGACATAAATATTTTTGCCGCAAAAATACTGTTTTTATGAGTGTACAAGTCGCAAGCATCACTTACGACTTGCAGATCATCCACTTCTTATCGCTGAGTAATTTTTTTAATTCGAAAAGACATACCATACAAATTTTAATTTCATTGTTTTTGAAAGTAGTGCAACTACTTTATGCAAATAGTACTATCACCTTTTAAAAATCGTGTATCGCTCTACGCAAATATCGATGCCACGAGTAGGGTACAATTTTTTGTAAAGTAGCACTACTACAATAAATTTTATTTGTAGTTGCACTACTTGTACCGCCGCTATTCGTGTAGCAAAATATGTTGCGGTAGCGCAAGTTCGGATTTGCCTAACACTGATTTTCGATAAAACTTTACTGATATCAGTATAAAACATTTATACACGAATTTTCAAAAGAATGCTTTCAATGTATATTCAAGTACTTTTTATATAAAAAATTCAAACGTTCGCGCTTTCGCAATACACCATCATCACGTGATCATTTTAATCTACCAATAACAACGATCTGAGTCTTAAAGTATCTTCTTTAGTAAGGAAAAAAATCATATGAGGTAAGTTAGTGCAGGTAAGTTGGTCTAATTTTCAGTTCTATGAAAATTAAATTCGATTCCTTTTTAATCATAACATCGCAGTATCTACTTTTTACGAGTCAATGGACTTGCAAAACAAGATATAGTATTCTTTTACCATACATGGAAACCATTTTTACATAATTTGATTCCCGGAAACTGAATAGATCCACGATCTATATACTGAATTTTTCATAAATCTTGGAAAATAACAATGCTTTGTAACCAAAATTTTTAAAGTAAAAGGAAATTCAAACTATCCCGTAAAATAATGCATATTATAACAATTTTAGTAGACTACTCATTACTATTGTACGAAAAAATTTTTGACTAATAATAATCATGATTAACTATTAAAAAAAGGCAAAAAATTAATTGAATGTGTAAAATTTATGTAAAATTCATACAAAATACGTATAAAACTTGTATAAATTGTATAAAAAATTTGTATCAAGTGTATCAAATTTTTACAAATTTTTTCCGAAAAAATGCATATAAAGTTTATACAAGTTTTGTACATATTCTTAGACAAATTTCGTATATATTTTGTACAAAATATGTATGTTTTCAGTAGCGACCTGTATTTTACAAAATTCTGCACAAATATGACCATTATTTAACAATTTCCATTTATTGACTGTCTGAAAGAGTAAATTGGTAACATGTAAACAGTCGAGTGCGTAACGCGTAAGTCGACAGTAACGCTTGATAGGTACAGAGAAAAATATTTGTGTTTAAAAATTCTTAAAAAACTCGCTGAATGTGTCAGAATCCGACTATGAACTGAAGCCACAATCAGCCTTGCGATGCGAAATTTCTTTGCAATCAAAAAACGGAAGGAATCGTCAATTTTCCAATAATTATAAAAATAATAGCACATCGTGGATCCATTTTAACAAGATATTTTTTAACAAGATTATATATATATTTACATCTATTGACTTGTACAAAAAAAAATGACTCGTCAGGTCGACAATTTTATAGAAAGTCAAAAAATAAAGGATTTTCAAATGCGTGTCGATGAGAACAACTATTAATTTGTAGTCAGAGGTGAAAATTGACGTCCAGTGCGCGCTCAGCAAGGGAAAATAAGTAAAGCCCAAAAATTTATTTTTTGCTCTCAGTATTGCTGAAGGCAAATATTTTGAAGAAATACGCATTCGGCAATGGAAAAATGTATCGCTGAAAGTATTGATCAATTTTGATAAATATATCTTGTATTCATTAATAAAAACAGTATTGATTTACGTGATAAATGTTTTAATGTAATAAAAAAAGGTTACGTAGTCAATAATTTCAAATAAAACATTGGAATATACAAGTATTGGTCATCTCTTTAATGATTACAGAGCAAAAGTGCATCTCTGTTTATTAAATGACGAAAAACAATAAGTGTCGAGTTGAACGAAATTTAAAAAGAAAAATTCATGAAAGTACTTTCGTTGGCGTGAAAAAAAAGGAAAAAGAGACTCCCACATATAGATCAATTGTCCAGTGGTTTTGCAAGTACACGGAAAAAAAAATAAGACGCGCCTGGTTACAGAAGGTGCGGAACGGATACAGTGCCGTAGTCCGTAACTGTATTGATGACAGAATGAAACGGTCGCGGTACGCTATACTTGCGCGCGGGGCAGTCAAAGACGCGCAACGCCAGCCGTTGAGTGATGAAACGCCGTTCGTTCCAGTGCGTTGGAACGGCTGTCGTTTTGCAGCCGAGACGCACACGGTTTCGGGCTGAAACGACAGCGCATTGGTAACGTTATGTACGATAGCGCTGCAAGGCCGAACGCGCCCGGTTCGCGTGCTGAACTCGGATGGTTTCGGCACGCTGAAACGACTGCCGTTCCACAGCTGAGACGTGCGCGGTTTCGGGCTGAAACGACAGCGCATCGGTAAAGTTGCGTGCGATGGCGTTACGAGGCCGAACGCGCCCGGTTAGCGCGCTGAACTCGGGTGGTTTCGGCTCGCTGAAGCCACTGCCATTCCACAGCCGAGACGCGCGCGGTTTCGGGCTCAAACGACAGCGCATTGCTAAAGTTGCGTGCGATGGGATTTCGGTCCGAAACCGCGCGCTTCTTGGATGGAAAACGGCGGTGGTTTGAGCTCACTTGGACGGAACGAACGGCGTTTTGATGCTGAGATGCGCATGGATTCCATCATGCAGTACATTATTGCTACTTGCAAAACCACTGGACAATTGATCTATATGTGGGAGTCTCTTTTTCCTTTTTTTTTTCACGCCAACGAAAGTACTTTCATGAATTTTTCTTTTTAAATTTCGTTCAACTCGACACTTATTGTTTTTCGTCATTTAATAAACAGAGATGCACTTTTGTTCTGTAATCATCAAAGAGATGACCAATACTTGTATATTCCAATGTTTTATTTGAAAATATTGACTACGTAACCTTTTTTTATTACAATAAAACATTTATCACGTAAATCAATACTGTTTTTATTAATGAATACAAGATATATGTATCAAAATTTATCAATACTTTCAGCGATACATTTTTCCATTGCCGAATGCGTATTTCTTCAAAATATTTGCCTTCAGCAATACTGAGAGCAAAAAATAAATTTTTGGGCTTTTCTTATTTTCCCTTGCTGAGCGCGCACTAGACGTCAATTCTCACCTCTCACTACAAATTAATAGTTGTTCTCATCGACACGCATTTGAAAATCCTTTATTTTTTGACTTTCTATAAAATTGTCGACCTGACGAGTCATCTGCAATACCGGCTTCAGAAGCAACAATTTTTAATTGGATGGGGTGTCTTGCAAGGTAAGTTGGTCCAATTTTTAGCTACATAAAAATTGAATTCGTTTACCATTTGTTTTTGAGCGTAGCATCTAACTATTATGGTATTTTTTTTTGTACAAGAGTAGTTGGGGGACGTTTCTGGCAGACAGCTGTGACGTCACCGTCTGGAGATAAGAAGTGTTTGGGGGGCGTTTCTGTCGGGTCGGCTGGCGCCGATGGTGAGATAAGAAGGGTCCCCGGGGTACGTTTCTGTTGGATCGAGTGGAGGGGGAGTATTCGGGGGTCAGTGGGTGGAGTGAAGGGAGTGGGTGGTAGGTGGTGCGTGCGAAATTTTGCAAAAAAAAAAAAAATTTGCAAAGAGTGGAAAGGAGGTGTGTGGGTGTGTAGGAGTGAATGTGAATGGGTGGTGGGTGGTATGGGTGACTTGCGAATTTTTGCAAAAATTTGCAAAGAGTGGAAATGCGATGGCTGGGTAGGTGGGGGTGGTTGTCGGAGTGTCGGGTAGAAAATTTAGCAAAAAAAAAAACAAATTTGCAAAAAGTGAAAAAAAAAGGGCCGTGTGTGTGTTAACGGATGTGGGTTGGGTGGGTGGTGTTGATGGTTTAACGTGAGAAGGAGTTCGGATAAGGTGGGGTTAGGCGGAGAGGTGTGTATTTTTAAAAGATAGTAATAGTTGAGAGAAGGATGTGTATGTATGTGTTGGAGAGTGAGTATATTTTAAGAATGTGAGGCTATGTCGCGTTAAAGAAAATTACTAGCCGTATTAGGGCATGTGATATGTTCGGGAAAATTTGAGAGATTATTGTATCTTTTAGATAAAAGAGAGAGCGTATAGTTTTAACCTTGAACGGTAAGTGAGAAATTTCGATGATAATGAAATATATATACCTGCATGAAGGATATATTTATCTTTTTTTGATTAGATATTAAAATGTAGTGTTTAAGCTTAAATGATTACAGGGCTGTGAATATATAAATGGGTGTCGTTGAGGGTAGATAAGGTGGGTTGTTTGAGATAGAGAGGTAAAAATATTACATATTGAACAAGATTATTAGATGGAAAAATATGTAGTGGGTGCCCAGTGGGGGTTGGAAATTTTTAGAGGAAAGCCATAGCATTATAATGAAGAAAATATAACAAAAAAGTGTAAGTATAGTAAATTTTTATTCACTTTTACAAAATATTTATATATATATATATATATATATATATATATATATATATATATATATATATATATATATATATATATATATATACAAAATATTACACAGTTTTAGTAAAAAGAAAACATTTAAATTAATTGTGATTCGAAGCCATTTACAGTTTCTTTACAATATAAATCTATTATCTCATAACAAAATAAGTTATTACAGAGTGAAATTAATTCGAAAAATAATATATCAAAATAATGTTCTAGAAAAACCGCATCGGTGACAGCGTTGAATTTATCTTTGACTTGAATTTTAATAACATCACTATTTTCTTGTAATTTATTCTTGATTATTTCTTCGTTGTTTTGGTGTGTAAGCTCTGAAGGTGTAATTAGTTTCATCAATTCTTCACGGATGTAGTCTTTGCATTTATTTACAAGAGTAGAAATGCGTTCGAGTCGAAGAAATCTTTCGTCCACGCAGATAACACACGATTTTAAGCCTTGAAAAGTGTTTTTCTGCATAACGACTGCCGGGGTGAATGTTTTTCTTTTTTTACAATTTTCTTGAGAATTAAAATTATGTTTGTCGAAAACGATGGATTTGACGCCGTAAGAAGTCGTGAATAAAATATCCAAATCGTTAATTTGTATTTTTTCGTTGCGTGTAATATTTCCCAGGTTTTCAAAATAAAGAGAAATAAGATGAAAGTTGTTCTGCATTGTAGTCCAAGTATTCGAATTAAGCTTTAAGGCGTGTGTATGATGGCTATTTAAAATTTGTATGATAGGTTGAAAACCCTTTGAATCCTTATCATAATTCATACCCACGGTTACTTTTTTCGACCACGACTTATTAAGTGGGTACATTGTGGTAAGTGCGTTGAAATTTAATTCTGATTTTGACCAACCATTGTCAGCCTCAGTCATGATAATTCTTTTTCTTTTCTCACCTTCGTTTACGGTCGAGTTTAGATTTTCTTGCAATTTTATCATAGCTTGCGCCATATTCGTCAATAGAAAATGTATCTGGAAAATTTGGCCACAAGCGTATATATAGCTTCACACGCACACACACTCACACGGATACTCGTCGTGTTCTAGAGAATGTGGAGAGAAAATTTTGAGAAAACGGACTGCACGCAGCAAAGATCTTTGGTGTACTGTAGAAGCCGATCGTGCGACGATAGCTGTTAGAGCGGTAAACCTCGACTGAGCTGACCGCGATATGCGCAGGATCGAGAAGACACGACCCTCTGTGTAAACATGGGATAGATATCTGGAAGTAGATTATTTTGTGCGCATGGAGGTAGTGATAAATATATTAGTTGAAAACAAGGCGAAAATTTTAGAGATGAAAATTCATTGCGCAAGATGTGGTAAGCTCTCGGGTCGCTTTCTGTATACTTTTAAGATTTTCGGAAAATTATCAATTTTGCCACAAAGGTGCATAAGGGTAGGGATCGGTGGATATAAGCCGAGGGAAGCGTAGCTGCGAGATCATTTCTGTTCGAGGTTTCTTTGGAATTCGTGTGTTGCTCTTTTCCGTCAATTTTCACCATGTCTTTAACGAAATTGCATGGAATTGTATCGCGTTGTGCGGGATTTTTATTACTCGGTCAAGAATCAGCGCGACGTATTTACACCACAGCATGGTTCGATCGTTTACCGCATTTAGAGAAAAGCGATTTATTGACGATAATTGCTGAAATGTTTCAGCGTGTGAACACGCTTGAAATTGAAGTATTATACAATATCTGTTTGCGCGAAAGTGATGAAGCTGTGTTATATGTCGGCGAAATCGTGATGAGCATAGGAGAAGAAAAAAATGTGTATCTGAGGTCGCTCATGGACCATTATAATAATATTGGTAAGTTATTCGAATTTTCTTTAATTTTTTATAAATTTGAATACAATTTATTGTATAATAATTTCTAATTTTTTTTACAGTTTCTCGGTTATGGGTAGATGAAGGGGCTATGCAGGTTGCTATTAGAGAGACACTTGAAACTGTGGAGCGAAATGTGACGAGTCCTGAAGCCACGGACTCTGAGTGCGAAGGGGAGATGGTGCGTGTGGACCAGGAGCGTCAGCTTCCCAGTCGAAAAAGAAGAGCGTGGGACGATGTAGAGCAGCTCTCAAAACAAATACGGCATGACAGAGATATGGCAGAAACAATTAATAAAGGTAAATAAGTATTTGAATAAATTTTATTTTAAATAAAAAAAATAAAAAAATTGTAGTGTACACGGAGGGCTTAGGGGGCTACAGAGATGGAGGGAGAAACGTGCAAAGATGGGTATGCGTTCAAATTTTGAACCAGCCGCATTTTTACCCTCCCTCTTCCGATGAAATTATACGAGCGTATGATTCCCTCCGCGGTACATCTGAAGAATAAAGTTAGTTACATGTTTTATATCTATTAAATGTAAAATAATTTAAATGTTTATTGATTATTTTTTTTACAGTCTGCAGTCGAGTCGACGATCAAGAAAACGCTCGACAGCAACAACAGCACGAGCAGCCAGTGCAACAACAACAAGAGCACCACCAACAACAACAAAAACAACAACAAAACGACCAACAACAGCAACAGGAAAATGACAAGCAACAGCAACAGTACCAACAACTTCATCAACAACACGACCACGAATAACCGCAGCAGCAACAAAATCACCAACAGCAACAACAACCACAACATCAAATAGCATCGACTTCGTTCGAACCAACAACAGGGGCAGTTGTGTCGACAACTTCATCAGCGGCAAAACCAACATATTCTGCCCATAGCGTCGCTTCCGAAGAATTAAGTGCTAGTGCTCGTGGTTGTGACAATAATAATATAGTGCCTGTTGTTAATCAAATAGCTGGTGGCAGTGGTATTAATAAAGGAGGCAACGCTATGCCGAATATTGCGGATGATGGATCTTTAGGTAATTCAAATAAAATAATTATCTTGTCGGATAGCGAGCGTTATAATAAAAATTTTAGGACAACAGCGCGTGAAATTACGTTTAAGATTAAATCTCCCGACAGGGGTGTTAACCCTATCACGTGGTTAGAGTTAGCTCTGGGTGAATTGGTTGTTTGTTTAAAAAACGGTTACGGTTCAAATTATATGATAGGGCTTACGTTAGCTTCCGATAATTTTGCGCAAGGTTCTATTTGGTTGTATTATAGGCCTGTAACACAATTAAATTTTGAAGAATTATGGGATTTATTTTCGCGTGTCACACAGAGTAACAAAGATTTTAAATTGGATGATAGCTTTAAAATTTGTGCTACATACGTAATGATAATGAACGGTAAAGCTAATTCGGATGGTATAAACAGTAATGGTGTATTATCTATTAATAATAAAGACAATTTATGTCTACCGCGTTCTCTGGTATGTGGTGAGGTTTATTCAAAAAAGAATGATTCACCAGAATGGCGAAAAGAATGGCAACAAGTGAGAGGATCGTTAGAACAAAAACGTCGAGCTCTTGTTTTATTAAAAGAAAGCAAAATTGAATTAAAGGGAAATGATGGTTGTGGGATACGTGAGGTTCATCTTTTTCAAAAACGATTGGCATTGAAAAATATTTGTATCCGTGTTTTTGAATATAAAACTTTTGGAACCGGGGTTCCACCTCTTTACGACGGTCGTGAAAGTTTACCATCTGATTATCGATCGTTTATTAACATAATGTATTACAAGCTCGCACAGCACTATAATTTAATATTAAATTTATTAGCTGTAAATACACGAATGTTTTATTGTACAGCTTGCAACATTAATTATCGGAATGTTACAAACCACAAGTGTGACAATATGTGCGATAGATGTAATCAGGCTAAAAACTACGGTAAAAACTTGAAAAACGTTACTGAAATTCTTTGCGAAAATTGCAACCGGTATTTTTATAATCAACAATGTTTCGATTATCATAAAAAACCGGGGTCGGCATCGCGTAACCCCAATAGCTGATTGTGTAAAAAATCGATGTGTAGTTTCGTTAAAATTTGTACGGTATGTTTTCAACTTTATGATTTATCTAAAAGAAAACACGAATGCGGTAAAAATTACTGTAAACAGTGTAGAGTAAGTCATGAGCGGAATCAGTTATGTTTCATGCGTGTTTTGTTTTTTATGATTTTGAAACCCGACAGGATACAAAATTAGGCGAACAAAGTTTTGTGCATACACCAAATTTGTGTGTAGCACAATTATGCTGTGATGTATGCGTTAACATAAATGATTTAAATGTTTTATGTAGATTTTGCGGGGTACGACAACATGTTTACCAGGGGGATAACTGTTTACAATCCTTTTTAGATTTCGTCATTAGATTTAAGAAAAATAAATTTTCTTCGTTCGTTTGCATTGCTCATAACGCGAAGCTTTTGACGCGCAATTTATTTTAAAATTTATTTCCGAAAATAAAAAAAATATAACTCCGGAAGTTATTTTAAACGGTAGAAATATAATCAAATTACAGGTTGGAATTACGAAGTTTATAGACAGTTTAAATTACATTCCGATGAAATTATCAGCACTACCAAAAACCTTCGATTTTTCAGAAAAGTTAAAAAAGGGGTACTTCCCGCATCTCTTTAACACGCGAGAAAACGAGAACTATATCGGTGCATATCCGAACCCCTCTTATTACACACCCGAAATGATGAGTATTGAAGATCGCGATGATTTTATTAAGTGGTACGATGAAGTACATACATCCGAATTTAACTTAAAAAAAGAATTACTTGAATATTGCATACAAGATGTAAAAATATTGCGTGAGGCTTGTATGAAATTTAGAAGAATTTTTTTAGATGTAGGAAATGTAGACCCATTTGCGGAAAGTATTACAATAGCAAGCGCGTGTTCGGCACTTTTCAGGAAAAATTTTTTAAAAGATAATAGTATTGGGCTTATTCCTCCCAACGGCTACATGCGGGCGGATCGGCATTCGCAAAAGGCTGTTGAATGGGTTTTATGGGAAGAAAAATGTCGGAATCACGAAATAATTCACGCGGGACGGTCGAAAGAGTATGTCTTGTTGGAAGGATCGCGTGTCGACGGATATTTAAAACAAGAGGGTGGGAAGGGCATAGTGTTTTAATTTCATGGGTGCTTTTTTCATGGCTGCCCGGTTTGCTTTCCTCGCGAGAGGAATAAAACTCTAGTAAATTCAACTACTTTTAACGAACGTTATGAAAATACGAAAACGATGTCGCGGAAAATAAAGTCGTTCGGATACACGCTAATAGAGTTGTGGGAATGTGAATTCGATCGTGACTTAAAAAATAACGTTGAATTTAAAAATTACATTAAAAACCATCCGCTAGCAAAAAATATTAAGTTAAATCCTCGTGAGGCGTTTTACGGTGGTCGCACGGGTAATATTATGACTTACTATAAAGTGAAAGACGCTGATGAACGTATTAAATATCTTGACGTATGTTCTTTGTACCCATACATTTGTAAAACGGGTACCTTTCCTGTAGGTCATCCGCAAATTTTTGTAGGATCACAGTGTTTTGAATTAGTAGGAAAAAATTTTGAATTTTTTGCAGAGAAAGTCCAAGGATTAGTAAGATGTGAAATTTTACCACCTACGGATTTATTCCATCCGGTGTTGCCGGTAAAACTCCATAATAAGTTACTATTTGCGCTGTGTCGTTCTTGCGTGGAAAACTTAAATGAAAACGAATGCATGCATTCAATTAACGAGAGAAAATTAATAGGCACGTGGGTATCTTCAGAAATTGTTAAGGCGATAGAATTGGGTTATCGGTTACTCAAAATTGAAGTTATTTGGCAATATAATGTTATCCGTTACGATACCGATTTACAAACAGGCGGTCTATTCACAGAGTATATAAACACATTCTTAAAGCTTAAACAGGAAGCAAGCGGATGGCCTGCAAACGTTCATTCGGAAAGTCAAAAAATTGAATATATTGAAAATTATAAATCCATGGAAGGGGTCGCTTTAGAATACAATAATATAACAAAAAATCCAGGCATGCGGTCTGTAGCTAAATTATGTCTTAACTCATTTTGGGGTAAATTCGGTCAGCGAAGTAATTTACCTCAAACCAGCGTAGTAAAAACATACAAAGATTTCATTCAATTAATGACCGACCCGAAAAAATTGTTCAGCATTGTATCCCCGCAACTGACGATGTTATGTATGTCTCGTGGAGTTATAAGGAAGAGTGTGTGACGAGTTTGCGTTGTACAAATGTTGTTATAGCGGCATATACAACAGCGCAGGCTCGATTGACGCTGTTTGAATATCTAAATAAATTAGATAGGCGCGTATTGTATTATGATACCGATTCCATCATATTCGTCAGCAAACCGAGCGATGTATACGAGCCAGCTACAGGAAGTCTACTCGGTCAACTTACCGATGAGTTAGAAGAATATGGAGTTGGCTCATACATCGAAACGTTCGTTTCAGGTGGACCAAAATTTTACGCGTATCGTGTGCGCACCCCGCAAGGGGTAACACACGATACGTGTAAAATTAAAGGTATCCGTATAAATTATAAAAACTCATTAAAAATAAATTTCGACGGTGTAGTGTCGCTTATAAAAAACCGAAATACAATACCCGAAGAAGAGAATATTATATAAGTAAAAAATCGGGCAATAAAGCGAACCTCTACACATGATGTGATTTCATGCAACGAGACAAAAACCTGCTCTGTTGTTTTAAAAAAGCGGCGTTTCATATCGAATACCGAGTCTTATCCATACGGGTATAAGAAAAGAAAATAATTTTCCATCTCTTTTCTTTCGCAGGTACGAGAAAATTTCTACAAGTTAGAAGAAAACCAAAATGTTGCTCGAGATACAACTGCAAACTACCTAATTGCGATTTTTATCCCCACTATAAAAAACCTTAGAAGGATTAGCATGGCATAGTGTTATACACTCATTAATTTTGTTAAAATCCGAGCGAAAAATGGGGGCGTATTATAACATGTGTAACACATTGAATCAATTACAATTTAATAATGATATTGTAGTAACTGTAGCTTTAAAAGGTTATTTTAGGATAATGTATTGTCTGAACTGTAATACAACCTCGTGTTGTAAATGGCGTTGTCATAGATTAGGCTTTGTTTGTCCTCGTTATGAAAAACGAACAAATTTGTACAAAGATCGTTTTGTAAGTGACGTAATATATCTAACAAAAAAACATAAGATTGTATCCGCTCGATTCGGCATTAGCAACATAAAAATGAGAAATAGGTTGTATATGGATAGCAACGATCTTCGTTGCCCTCGGCATAACTGAACAGTTTTGTTTTCGAAGGACGGATTGTATTGTCACTGTGTAATATTATGAACAATAAAATAATTTTAATGAGATGTATGAAAGCTTGATTAACATTTTCTTTTATTTTTCGTTATATTTACAGAAGTCTGGAGTGATATTGGCGCTCAAATAAAAATGGACTGTGTGTGTGATGTAAGAAGCTGTTTCCTGCCTACTTGCATGTATTACCCTGTGCACAAAAAATCTTTAAAAGGTTTAGCGTGGCACAGTCTCATACATTCATTGGTGATTTTGAAAGCAGATGGAAAAATGGCCGAGTATCGCAAAATACTGCAAACAATAAATGTACTTCGCTTTGATAGTAAAATTTTGTTATCGGTCGATCTATCCGGATATTTTAGACGTATGTACTGTGCAGATTATAAGTCGTTACGCTGCAAAAGGCCTATATGTATGCAAAACCAAACACACGAGGTTAGACTCGATTACGACTACAGAACGTACGACGATAGTTATATTACAGATATTTTGAACGTAATAGATACTCATGAAATTGACGAGGTTGGTTTTAGAGACAATAATAGTAACATGAGACGAAACAACCATCTCAACGCCTATCTAGAATGTAGGTATAACCATAGAGCTATGAACAAAGAGAACAAAATTTATTCACATCTCCTAGGAAAATATGTATGTGATTAAGTAATCAAGGAAATGGTTTACTTAATAAATTAACAATTGACATGTTATGATTATATACCTTTATTTGAGCAAATTGACGTACATAATGTAATTGTTATTCTTAATAAATTTGTGTTTTATTTAATAATAATACATAATTAACATATTACACACCGCCTCATATCACAATAATAATTTTATTAATGAAATCGAAACACTTGCTACTTAAACCTAAGAATGTAGTCATATTTTAAAATTTTGTACACGATAAATATTATTGACAACGATTTGGTATAATAAATTAATAAATTTGATTCTGTAAAAAGAAATTTTGTTTTGTTTTGTACAATTGAATTCTACTTTCTATTTTCAACTCTTATAAATCGAGAATATTTACACGTTTAACTGTAATTTAACAGCATGGTACATCAAACAGCGAAATAGGGTGATGTAGACCTGTGACGTCGGATAATGCAACGTTAAAAGCGCACAAGGCTGTATTCACATGTATAGTACCACCATCGGCATCGTTAGTAGATAGAAATATATGGAAACTATTGGGAAAAATACCTTGTTTTAAAAAAAATGCGTGTATATTTCGTTCTTTCGTTAAAATTTTAAATATACGACAAGCTTGTTTTCTCCAAGAATCACTTTTTGAAGAGATTGGTATAATTTTTCCTAATCCGCATAAAATTGCTCGGGGTGGTAAAACAACGAATTGTTGCTCCAGTTCGAAAATACCTATGTTTTCATTTAATCGAGATAAAGTATAAATCCTTCCAGTGTCCATTATTTTACAGTGTAAAGGGTTTTCACAGGTAACACAGCGCACCCACTTGGATTCGTCTTTGATCGCTATATTCATGTGAGGCTATAAATGAATAGTAAATGGTTAAATTGTATTTTCGGATTAGTATCAGCTATTAAATACTCACCTGTAACTGGTGTAGTTTTAATTTTTTTGCTAGAATATCTAGTTGCATTTTATTCAATAGTGAGCCTTGGAAGAAAAAATTAGCTGTATCGTAAAACGCACACATTTCGTTTTCGGCCTTTTCATATATTTGATCCTCTCCTATTAATTGTACGTAAAACGATGAAGGAGTTGAGAAACATGAAATTCTAACGTTTCTAACGTTTTCAAACAGTTTTTCGGGTTCATGGATTTTGATATAATCCATTTTGACTATCTCTAAATTTTTCTCAACGACCGTACCTGTTGAACGACTCTTAGCTAATCGTCTTGACAGAAGCGTATAGCTAGAAAAGCTGTTTACACGTGCTTCTGTTTTGAGCGCATGATGGTCGGCTAGAGATAAGCGGTCCCCATCCTTCGAATCAGCTAGGGGAGGGGGGGGCGGGGAGAAGAGACTTCGGACCTCCGATGCGCGCACCCTCAGGTATGCTAGCGCGCAAAAGGCCGCACGCCCCGCCGCCGCCCCGCCGTCCCCGCTTATCATTAGCTAACAAATGATAAATCAGTTATTATTTGTCAGCCATGGATACGAGATGGAAACACCCGTGGACAAGTATAATCTGTGGACCAACAGGTTGTGGCAAAACAGTGTTTGTAAAGAAATTTTAAAATTTTCGCCAGCAGATGGCTGATGTTGCGTTTGATAGAATTTTGTTTTACTATGCCGAGTGGCAAGACGGTTATAAAAGTGAAAATTACGTAAACGATGGTATACAGATTGAATTTCGAGAAGGATTACCAAAAACTGAAGATTATTCAAACGATCCTCACTTGAAAAAACTTGTTATAATCGACGACTTAATGCGCGAATCGTCAAACAACGTTGTAGTCGATTTATTTACTAAAGGAAGCCATCATAAAAATATCAGTATAATGTTTATTACCCAAAATATTTTTCATAAATCTACGCATTCTCGTGACATTAGTCTAAACGCATCCTATATTGTTTTGTTTAAAAATCCACGCGATAGGGCTCAGATACAACATCTCGCGCGACAAATTTACCCCGAAGATTCAAAATTTGTGCAAGAAGCCTACCAAGATGCAACAGCCAAGGGGCATGGATACCTCATGATTGATTGCAAACAGAGCACGCTAGACGAGTTCAGATTCCGTTCTTGTATTTTTCCAGACGATGAGTATCAGTACGTGTACATACCCAAATATAGTCACATATCTGTTACAAACCTATTTTAATTTTACCCCCACTCCTTCTACGAAAATTTAATTGGTGTGGCATATATTTGTAAATATAAATACGTGGAAAATTGTAAATTCACGTCAGTATGATTTGAACAAGCGTCGAAATGGATGTGTCCAAAAATTTTGGAAAGACCAATATCCCCTACACCAGACTCGTTGAATCAAACAGTGAAAAGAAAACCGAGTCACAGTGGAAAAATTTTATGGATAAATTTTCAACAAATACAAAGTCGTTTCCTGAAAAACAAAATTATAAAAAATTTCAATAATACGTCTGTGTACAACGAACGATGGATCAGTCTACAAAACGACCGGATCACGTACAGTGTCAAAAACGCTATCCACCGATTGGTAAAAAATATATTGCTCTTTTAAAAGCGTTGAGACATTCTGATAAAAATCAACGTCTTGCGCTTTTACGAGCGGCGGATGAAAAATTAATAAAGTACATTTGCGAATGTGCATTGAATGTGGTTAAAGGTGTTGTGTTAATAAAATCAAAACATAAACAAAAATTAAAAAAGTATAAAAGTGTTTTAAGAAAATTAATTAAAAAAAATCATCGAAAAAATTCTTGGAAGGGAAAAAAACGTTTTCTCGTCCAAAAAGGCGGGAGTTTTTTACCTCTTTTGTTAACACCTATATTAGAAATATTTTCAAATATATTCTAAAGCAATGGAAAGAGCAAAAAAGTTAGTGCTCATATCTAAAGATCAGTTTGACAGGTTTAAGAGGGAAGGTGGTCAGCGTTTAAATACTACAACCGAGTCAGTTTCGCAGCCTGCTCTTCAAAGCACACAAACAATTGGTGACAATTTGACACGTCTGGATGACGAAATGCGAAAAATTCTGGATTCCAAATCATATGCAAACGACCACGAGAGATTAAAAGATTATTTGAGAGTATTGCAAAGATACTTATTTTTTGTCGAAGAAAAACGAAACAACAACAACAACAACACACCAAAAGACGATTACGAAAACTCTAGTTCGAAAGGTATGCAAGACGATCCGATTTTGCAAAGTATACCAAACTTGTATAAAAAAAAAGCACAGTTACTGTTGAGTCATTTAAAAAAAACAGTGGTCGTATTACATGGGGCGAATCTGGAGTAGTGTACATAGATGGTGACAAAATAATAAATTCAAACATTGTGGATTTGTTAAACAACGCTTGTAGAAATAGAAAAATCGTCAAAGCTGTCGGCAGAAAAGAATTTGCAGCATTACTTAAAGGTATTACAACTCCGCGAGAATTTATTAGAAATCCTGAAATTTGGGAACTTGGTAATCGATCGTTGTCACGTAACATAAACTCTACTAAAACCGAGTCTAGTTTACAAGAAACCTTTGAAGACGCCAACGATAATGACCAGACTCCTCTTATTCAAAGTAGAAATAGTTCTTCTATAAACAATTTATCTAACACGGTAATAAAAGCTGGAAACTCTAGTATTGGAAAAAACAAGAGGAAAAATAACAAATTTGTCTCTTCGACACCTCGAGCAAAACAAAAATCTTTCTGGATAAACTTATAATATGAAAACTTTAGAAAATCAATACTTTGACCCACAAAACGAAGCAGGATTTTCCGGAGCTAGAAATTTAATCAGAATAAACAAAAAGAAAATACCGGATACAAAAATTAAAAAATGGTTAACAAAACAAGATGGGTACACATTACACAAAACTATAAGACGAAGATTTCTTCTGAAGAACTTAGTCTTGTTCACAAAGATCGAGTTAATCAACAAGTATACAAAATTGATAAAATTTTACAAAGTCGTGGTAAAGGAGCGAAGAAAAAATATTTTGTTAGTTGGGTCGGGTATCCGGAAAAATTTAACTCTTGGATTTCTGCAAAAGAGGTAAAAAATTTATAATAACATGAATCGAAACGAATTTAGTATTGTACTACCGAGTAATAGTAGTATGAATTATTTTCCGCCAAACACTACAACTAATTACTCTACACACTTGCCCCGAGAAATCATATTACACGATAGATGGCTAGTCGGCCTTTCGGAAATTCACGTGCCATGTACAACTTAACATCTACGGCGTGATGATGCTAAATTAGTGGAAGCTCAGAGTGGTAAAAAAGCAAAATATTTTCAACATGGTTCATACATTTCCGTAAACAGCCTGGTTAATGCAATAAACGAATCACTCGCACGCTTAAATAATAAAAATGAATGCTCTACATTAATATACGACGACAAGGGCGGTTATGTTATTATAAAAGAAATTGCTAAAAAGCAAGCGGAAACTGCATCTTGTCAAGCCGTCGTATTTACCGATGCTGTGAAAAGAATTTTAGGGTTCGAAGATGGTTTCTCGTCAATAAAAGTATCATCAACAGAAATAACTTCCATACCCAAATATCCGGCTAGTCTTGCTAGAGGGATTCCCGATCAGTTATTCATCTATTCAAATATCTGCGAACCATGTATAGTTGGCGATACGCATGCACCTTTACTACGCATAGTGAATCTCGAAGCTAAAAAGTTTAATTTTGGTACTACAACGGTAAAAAGATTCGAAACGATAAATTATGTGCCCGTTTTGAACAATAGATTTCAAACCATCGATATTGATATAAGAGATCAGTTTGGACAACCAATACCATTCGAGTTTGGAACGTTGACTGTGACACTACATTTTAAAAAAGAGTTTGTATTATGAGTTTTTACGACAATTATTATCATCAGTATGGTGGCGGCGGTGGTGGTAGAGGTATCAACAACGTCTACGTCGGTTCTCATCGTCAACGAGGACATGGTTTGGGCTCCTTTTTCACAGGTCTGTTTAGACAGGCTTTACAATTTCTCGCGAAGGGTGCGCGTGCTATTGGTAAAGAAGCTCTACGTGCTGGTGTCAATATTCTCGACGATGTGGGAGAAAATAACCTATCGTTCAAAGAATCTTTTAAAAGTAGAATGAACGAGTCGGCTAGAAATCTCAAGAGGAAAGCAACTGAAAAACTTGATAAGATTATGGAAGGTTCGGGGTATAAACGTTCGTTCTACAAACATCTAACACAGTCTCGTGGCGCAGGTGGTCGACGCCGCACTCTTCAAAAACGCATAAGAAACACAGAAAAGTCATTAAACGCAAACGCTTGCAGAGAAACAAAAATCTAAGAAAACTTCGAAAAGAAGAAAAAACAAAAAATCGAAAAGTGCACGAAGAAAGTCGACAAAAAATAAAAAAAACATTGATATTTTCGGTTAGTACTCAAAATAATTGAAAATGTCATTCTTACACAGTCACACCGAACCGTGTTTAAAAAGCGAGCTGGATTTATTTTCTCTTCCACCCACACAAACAGCTCTCGAATCAACAAAATGGGTATTTTACAAACCTGTTTCGTCATTAAGCGACGAGAGTCCAATAGAATTTTGCATAAGCGCTCAAAACGAGGATTATATAGATCTTGCACATACATTAATAAAAGTAAAAGTGCGTCTGACACCATACAACAAGGAAAAAGACAGTCTTGTAGCACCTGTAAACAACTTTTTACATTCAATATTCAACCAGGTTGATGTGTATTTTAACCAAAAATTGGTCTCTCCGGCAAATAATACTTATCCTTACAGAGCATATATAGAAACGCTACTCAATTATGGACCTGCTGCAAAAGCTTCACATCTAACAACGAATCTATGGATTAACGACGTCGCCGGTGAAATGGACGAAGCGCCCGGTAGTGGAAAAAATAACGGAATGCTAGAAAGACGTGACTATTTGAAAGATGGTAAAACTATCGATCTAATCGGACATTTACATTGTGATGTTTTTAACCAAGATAAACTATTGTTAAACGGTGTTGAAGTTCGGTTAAGATTAGTCCGTTCAAAGGATGCTTTTTGTTTAATGAATGCTTCAGATACTAATTACTCTGTCAACATTACGGACGCAACTCTACTTGTTCGCCGTGTAAAAGTGAGCCCCACCATATTAGTAGCCCATGCAAATACTCTTGCATCCACTGCAGCGAAATATCCAATAACAAGAGTTGAAATTAAATCTTTTACCATACACAGCGGAGTAACCGGAGAAAATTTGGAAAATGTTATTTTAGGCCAACTGCCGAAGAGAATTATACTTGGTTTTGTTAATAATAAAGCTTTCAACGGTGATCGAAAGCTAAACCCTTTCAATTTTCAAAATTTTTCAATTAGTTATCTTTCGTTATACATGGATGGTACACAGATCCCCAACAAACCTTTGCAACCAATTTTTACTGGAAACTCGCCTCAATATGTCGAAGCTTATCACACGTTATTCTCAGGTACAGGTATACATTACATGAATGAAGGAAACGACATTAATCGATTTGATTACGCAAACGGTTATTGTCTGTTTGCCTTCGATTTAACTCCCGATTTATCAGCATACTTTGCTAATCACTGGAATTTAACAAAACATGGGGCTATAAGAATAGAAGTAGGATTCGAAAAGGCCCTCACCCAAACAATAAACTGTGTGTTGTATGCTGAATTTGATAACGCAATAGAAATAGATTCGTCCCGACAAGTTATCGTAGACTACAGCTCGTAACTATCACCCCTCTTCTAAACACACACACACACACACACACACACACACACAGATGCATACGTACCCACGGAGGGGATACTGTCAGTAGCCCAGAAAAATTTTTCGTTGATAACTCACAGTTTTCCCGCACGACTCGGAGGAATCACATATACGCACACAGCATGGAAAAACTCGATTTCATTATCGATATTCAAGCATTTCACGACAAAAATGGTCAGTTTTTACCAAAAGAAATTGCTGTTGTCGGCGTCGACTGTAATTATTTTGCACACTGGATAATAAAACCACCTTGTCACAGTGATAATCTTCCAAACGGCATACTAGCAACTAATACGTACTTGTCAATTTATCATCACGGCCTCGAATGGTTCGACGGAGAATCTTTATTAGACGATGTGACAAGTGTTCTCAAAGAAGTGGCCAGAAACGCCGTTCGCATCTACGTTCGTGGTTATCAAAAACAGCATTTTCTTCAAAATATTCTTGGATGTCAAATAATCAACTTGGAAGACTACGCGTGTCCTTCATTTAAAAATTTACCACGTGTAAACGAGCATTACTGCTTCTATCATGGTAAAAAACGAGAATATTTTTCATGTGCCTTAAATTATGCGTATAAAATACGAATTTGACTTGCCAAAACTCTTCATTCAACCACAACAACATCTAGAGACGTAGTAGATAACGAACAGTGCATAAACAATATTTGTGAAAAGATGAAAAATCTTAAATCCAGCTACTCTACAGAGACAATCCCTGCAAGTACACCACTCGACATAATCAGCTCGAAGGATAAAGATAAGGGGCACGATAATTCTCTCGGCGATAACCAACTCCCCAAACCCGAAAATGAATTCAGTTCAAATTCAACAAGTTCTGCGACATATACCAGCACAGACTCTAGGAGTATTTCCAGCAGACAAGATTCCGCTTGTGTGGACACGACCGTGTGCTCTTGTTACTAATGTCGACGATAGCAGTAAACCTGGTTCACACTGGGTTGCCATCTACGTTGATAAACAAGGACAGGGCGTTTTCTTCGACAGCTATGGATTACCCCCAGCAGTTTCACATCATATCGATAGAATCAGAAGAAACTGCACTCTCTACCGATGGAATGTACAACAGCTGCAAAGTCTTAAGTCTCACGTTTGTGGCCATTATTGCATCAATTTTCTGTTTTATATGTCTAACGGTTTTTCTATTGATATGTTTTGTTCATTATTTACCACAAATACTAAATCTAACGACATGTTAACTGTATCTATATTCAACAGTATTATTAAAAATAAGATATATGTAAATAATAAAATCACATGTAACAACAACAAACAATGTTGTAAATCTAAATGTACAACACAACGACTCTAATATTTTGTACTCATTGCACTATATATGAAATAATGTATGTACCTATGTAATAATCGTATGTAATCTAAAAGAGAAAATAAAATAATTTCTTAAAAATTCTCAAACTTTTTATTTTACCACATCCAAATAGCCTCGTCCACCTTTCCCTCACACTCTCTTGTCATATATTCAATTATCTAAACGCTTAATAATAGCAATAATCAGTAATATAAAATTTATTTTTTACTCTTGTATAATATTTTAAATCAATACTAAAATCATTCAAATATGTAAAATATACATAAAAATTTTTTAAACTCTTAATCGCTTACCTTCCCATCGCATTTTCACTCTTTGCAAATTTTTGCAAAAATTCGCAAGTCACCCATACCACCCACCACCCATTCACATTCACTCCTACACACCCACACACCTCCTTTCCACTCTTTGCAAATTTTTTTTTTTTTGCAAAATTTCGCACACACCACCTACCACCCACTCCCTTTACTCCACCCACCAACCCCCGAATACTCCCCCTCCACTCGATCCAACAGAAACGTACCCCGGCGACCCTTCTTATCTCACCATCGGCGCCAGCCGACCCGACAGAAACGTCCCCCAAACACTTCTTATCTCCAGACGGTGACGTCACAGCTGTCTGCCAGAAACGTCCCCCAACTACTTACAAGTCAATAGATGTAAATATATATATATATATATATATATATATATATATATATATATATATATATATATATATATATATATATATATATATATATATATATATATATATAATCTTTTTAAAAAATATCTTGTTAAAATGGATCCACGATCTGCTATTATTTTTATAATTATTGGAAAATTGACGATTCCTTCCGTTTTTCGATTGCAAAGAAATTTCGCATCGCAAGGCTGATTGTGGCTTCAGTTCATAGTCGGATTCTGACACATTCAGCGAGTTTTTTAAGAATTTTTAAACACAAATATTTTGCTCTGTACCTATCAAGCGTTACTGTCGACTTACGCGTTACGCACTCGACTGTTTACATATTACCAATTTACTCTTTCAGACAGTCAATAAATGGAAATTGTTAAATATTGGTCATATTTGTGCAGAATTTTGTAAAATACAGGTCGCTACTGTAAACATACATATTTTGTACAAAATATATACGAAATTTGTCTAAGAATATGTACAAAACTTGTATAAACTTTATATGCATTTTTTCGGAAAAAAATTGTAAAAATTTGATACACTTGATACAAATTTTTTATACAATTTATACAAGTTTTATACATATTTTGTATGAATTTTACATAAATTTTACACATTCAATTAATTTTTTGCCTTTTTTTAATAGTTAATCATGATTATTATTAGTCAAAAATTTTTTCGTACAATAGTAATGAGTAGTCTACTAAAATTGTTATAATATGCATTATTTTACGGGATAGTTTGAATTTCCTTTTACTTTAAAAATTTTGGTTACAAAGCATTGTTATTTTCCAAGATTTATGAAAAATTCAGTATATAGATCGTGGATCTATTCAGTTTCCGGGAATCAAATTATGTAAAAATGTTTGCCATTTATGGAAAAAAAATACTATATCTTGTTTTGCAAGTCCATTGACTCGTAAAAAGTAGATACTGCGATGTTATGATTAAAAAGGAATCGAATTTAATTTTCATAGAACTGAAAATTAGACCAACTTACCTGCACTAACTTACCTCATATGATTTTTTTCCTTACTAAAGAAGATACTTTAAGACACAGATCGTTGTTATTGGTAGATTAAAATGATCACGTGATGATGGTGTATTGCGAAAGCGCGAACGTTTGAATTTTTGATATAAAAAGTACTTGAATATACATTCTTTTGAAAATTCGTGTATAAATGTTTTATACTGATATCAGTAAAGTTTTATCGAAAATCAGTGTTAGGCAAATCCGAACTTGCGCTACCGCAACATATTTTGCTACACGAATAGCGGCGGTACAAGTAGTGCAACTACAAATAAAATTTATTGTAGTAGTGCTACTTTACAAAAAATTGTACCCTACTCGTGGCATCGATATTTGCGTAGAGCGATACACGATTTTTAAAAGGTGATAGTACTATTTGCATAAAGTAGTTGCACTACTTTCAAAAACAATGAAATTAAAATTTGTATGGTATGTCTTTTCGAATTAAAAAAATTACTCAGCGATAAGAAGTGGATGATCTGCAAGTCGTAAGTGATGCTTGCGACTTGTACACTCATAAAAACAGTATTTTTGCGGCAAAAATATTTATGTCTTGAGAGCCGTGTAGTCGCACTATTTGATGAAAGCAGTGCCATTATCGTCCAAAAATCGTATAGCGTCACAAGTAGTGTAACGACAATTTTTTTGAAAAGTAGCGGCACTCCTGCAGTGCAACTACACTATTTTCTAAGAAAGAAGTAATTATTTATAAAGCGAATATAATGTTAAGATTTTTATGGTTATTCTTTTAATGTGACGAATATAAATTGTTTGATTGAAAATTATTTTTTACGTTTCCATGCAACTGGCTAATAATTTTACAGATAATAATCGATTGTATATAGCGGAATCTGTGAACGAATCAAGGGTGATCTACAAATTACTTTTGGAAACCCTGTTTCGCTACATGAGGAGCGACCCGTAGGAAAAAAATATACACAAGTTTTGTGCACAAATAAAATTTGTGCATAAATTTGTGCATAATTTAATAATTGTGCATATGTTTATGCACAAATTCGTGCACGGTTTTCGTGTGCACTTGTGCATGCATTTATATACAAATGTATGCACAATTTTTAAATTATGCACAAATTTATGCACAAATTTTATTTGTGAACAAAACTTTTTCCTACGGGGAATACTACTAGTATAACGAATTTAGGTTCATACAAGCATTCGGCTATACCATACCAGTACACTAAGTATAAGATTATCTTCCAAATAAAACATTAGAATATACATGTATTGGTCATCTCTTTAATGATTACAGAGCAAAAGCATCTCTGTTTAATGACAAAAAACAATCAGTGTCGAGTTGAACGAAATTTAAAAAGAAAAATTCATGAAAGTACTTTCGTTGACGTGAAAAAAAAGGAAAAAGACTCCCATATATAGATCAATTGTCCAGTGGTTTTGCAAGTAACAATAATGTGCTGCATGATGGAATCCGTGCGCGTCTCAGCATGAAAATAGTTCAAATCAGTTTTCCAGCCAAGAAGCGCACGGTTTCGGACTGAAACCCCATCGCATGCAACTTTAGCAATGTGCTGTCGTTTGAGCCGGAAACCGCGCGCGTCTCGGCTGTGGAACGGCAGTGGCTTCAGCGAGCCGAAACTACCCGAGTTCAGCGCGCGAACCGGGTACGTTCGGCCTCGTAACGCCATCGCACGCAACTTTACCGATGCGCTGTCGCTTCGGCCCGAAACCGCGCGAGTCTCGGCTGTTTAACAGTAGTGGTTTCAGCGTGCGGAAACCACTCGAGTTCAGCGCGCGAACCGGGCGCGTTCGGCCTCGAAACGCCATCGCACGCAACTTTAGCAATGCGCTGTCGTTTCAGCCCGAAACCGCGTACGTCTCGGCTGCGAAACGACAGTCGTTCCAGCGCACTGGAAAGAGCGACGTTTCATCACTCAACGGCTGGCGTTGCGCGCCTTTGACTGTCCCGCGCGCAAGTATAGCGTACCGCGACCGTTTCATTCTGTCATCAATACAGTTACGGACTTACGGCACTGTATCCGTTTCGCACCTTCTGTAACCAGGCGCGTCTTATTTTTTTTCCGTGTAGCAATAATGTGCTGCATGATGGAATCCATGCGCGTCTCAGCATCAAAACGCCGTTCGTTCCGTCCAAGTGAGCTCAAACCACCGCCGTTTTCCGACCAAGAAGCGCGCGGTTTCGGACCGAAACCCCATCGCACGCAACTTTAGCAATGCGCTGTCGTTTGAGCCCGAAACCGCGCGCGTCTCGGCTGTGGAATGGCAGTGGCTTCAGCGAGCCGAAACCACCCGAGTTCAGCGCGCGAACCGGGTGCGTTCGGCCTTGCAACGCTATCGTACATAACGTTACCAATGCGCTGTCGTTTCAGCCCGAAACCGCGTGCGTCTCGGCTGCAAAACGACAGCCGTTCCAACGCACTGGAACGAACGGCGTTTCATCACTCAACGGCTGGCGTTGCGCGCTTTTGACTACCCCGCGCGCAAGTATAGCGTACCGCGACCGTTTCATTCTGTCATCAATACAGTTACGGACTACGGCACTGTATCTGTTCCGCACCTTCTGTAACCAGGCGCGTCTTATTTTTTTTTGCGTGTACGAAGAAACGAATTTCTTAGGCAGGTTGAACGCATGGAAGATGTATTGCGGAATATCTCTGGCCTCCTACTGGTTGCAGGAGATTTTAACGCAAGGGCGATAGAATGGGGTATACCAGAGACGAACAGTAGGGGCAGGGATTTATTCGAGATGGCCGCTAGATTAGGATTGGAGCTTGCGAACGAGGGCACGGTCGCTACCTATCGACGCCCCGGGGTCGAGGAATCCATACCAGACGTCACTTTCGCATCTAACCCTTTTCGTACCAAATGTCCAAAATTTTTTCTGAACATTCAACGCTATAAATTTTTACGTAATCCGTCCAGAAAAAAATTAAAAAATGCCATTTCCAATGGCTTGAAGTCTCCTCTTTCGAATTCCGTAGTCAGAATTAGCCTATCATTTTTCTGTAAAAAGTTATAACAATTTTTATAATAAAAATCAAAATATGTCAGCATTTTTTTTTCAAAAATGTAAAATTTTGAACACGAAAAAGCAGAGCCTAATCATCGCAAATGCAACAAATCGTGGAGTTTTTATATGCTCTTTAAAATTCCGTTGGATTTTTTTTTAAATTCAAGATGGCAAAGTCAAAATGGCGCCCTAAATGCAGGAAAAAATTATAAAATTGCAAAATTTTGCATAAACATCGCCTTTTTTATATGAAAAAACTATGTCTGATCATTGCAATGAGCATAATTAAGAACGATATTACTTGCACGTCAAAATTCATTTGAAAGTTTTACTAATTTACTATGGCAAGGCCAACATAGCGCTCAGAATCTAAAAAAACGGTGTTCAAAGACATTTTCCGCCGACTATACTTTTTGTATCAAGTGATAATCCATGGAAAGTGTGTAGTCAATTCCATGTAATATTTTCCGCTGATTCCGAATATATAATTTATTTTACCGACAAGGTTGTTACTTATTTGTTATTAACAATTTAATTGTTTATAACGCTATAACTTCTTTATTAATTAATATTCAAAAATAAAATTTACGCCAAAGTGTATATTTTTACATTTAAAAAGTTTATTGTCTCTTGTAAAATTTCGCTACCTTGCATATTTTCCAAGATATTTATAGTAAACAATAGCATAGGCTACGCACACCTATGTGCATATACGTTATGGTTTATTGCCAACATCTTGAAAAGTATGCAAGATAGCGAAATTTTACAAGAGATAAAAAAGTTTCTAAATGAAAAAACATACATTTTGGCGTCAATTTTATTTTTGAATAATTATTAATAAAATTGGTTATAGTGTTATAAACAATTAAAATATTATTAAAAAGTAAGCAATTTTGTTAATATTGCGTTTTTAGCCGTCAAAAATTTTGCCGTTGCCCGACTCTTATCATGAAGAGGTAAACGCTGCTAAAAGAGTCTTTTTTATGTTTTTTTTTGTGTTTTTTGGTTTTTCTTTGTGTTTTTTTTTCTTATTGTGTTCAGTTTTTTAAAATTTGTTACTTAATTTTACGCAAATATTATCCTATTTATTTTATTTATAATTTTTGTGAAAATCATTTGAGCAAAGTCTACAAAAGTACTTGTTACACTGAATACAATATATGTAAGAACTTTTCTCACATTTATCTGCCGAACTGTATTTTTTTGATGTTCTCTGTTCAATGTTATGAGTACTCAAGTCTCCAAGGGATGCTTGAGATAAGTAATGTTCGGCGACATTTAAGGCAAATTCCTTTATACTTTGTGTTTTTTTATTTTGATTTACACAATTACATATCACAAGAGCATTAGATAAAGATGATTGTATAAGTCTCAGGAACATAACGCAAAAGAGTAAAAATTGGACAAGTTAAGTATAAAGCGTCAATTTTCTATTTTATAAAAGAGCAAAATACAGATTTTATCCGTTAAAAGGGATAAGATGTGCATTTTACACTTTATAAAGATTAAATTCACACTTTTACACTTTTGCAAAAGAGTAAAGTTTACGTTTTGCTCTTTATAAAGAGTAAAAAGTTATACATTTCGGTAAAAAGAATGATTTGATACTTTTACTCTTTTACTAAAGAGTAAAATCTACGTTTTCCTCTTTATAAAGGGTAAAAAATTAGATCCTCCGTTCAAAAGATTAAATTCACACTTTTACTCTCTTGCCAAAGAGTAAAGTCTACGATTTCCTCTTTATAAAGAGTAAAAAGTTATACTTTTCGTTCAAAAGGTTAATTTGATACTTTTACTCTATTGCTAAAGATCAAAATCTCCGTTTCCCTCTTTATAAAGAGTAACAAATTATACTTATCTATCAAAAGATTAAATGGATTCTTTTACTTTTCTGCGAAACAGTAATAAAATCTGCGTTTTCTATTTTATTTGTCAAAAAGTTTAGTTTAACTCCAAGTAGGCGGGGGATGTGACTTCCACGCGTATACGGGTGCGCGTTAGACGTGTATACATGGCAAAATAATTATTTAAATAATTCTTAACCACAAGTAGGCGGAGGATGCGAGTTCCACGCGTACACGGGAGCGCGTTTGAAGTGTATACAAGGCAAAATAATTATTTATATAATTCCTAACCCCAAGTAGGCAGGGGATGCGAGTTCCACGCGTATACGGGAGCGCATCAGACGTTTAGACAAGGCAAAGTAATTATTTATATAATTCCTAACATCAAGAAGGCGGGGGATGCGAGTTCCACGCGTATATGGGAGCGCGTCAGACGTGTATACAAGACAAAATAATTATATATATAATTCCTAACCCCAAGTAGACGGGGGATGTGACTTCCACGCGTATACGGGAGCGCGTCAGGCGTGTATATAAGGCAAAATACTTATTTATACAATTCCTAACCCCAAGTAGGCGGGGGATGCGACTTCCACCCGTATACGGGTACGCGTTAGACGTGTATACATGTCAAAATACTTATTTATATAATTCTTAACACCAAGAAGGCGGGGATGCGAGTTCCACGGGTATACGGGAGCGCGTTAGACCTGTACACAAGGCAAAGTACTTATTTCCATAATTCCTAACCCCAAGTAGGCGGGGGATGCGAGTTCCACGCGTAAACGGGAGTGCGTTAGACGTGTATACATGGCAAAATATTTAAATAATTCTTAACTCCAAGGTGCCTATTCCACGCGAATACGGGAGCATCACCAGCCTACTTGCGGTTAAGAATGATTTAAATAATTATTTTGTCGTTTATACACGTGTAACGCGCACCCGTATATGCAGGGAAGTCACATCCCCCGCCTAATTGGGGTAAGGATTTATATAAATAATTATTTTGCCATGTATACACGTCTAGCGTGCACCGATGTACCCGTGGAACTATTATCCCCGCCTACTTAGGTACAAGAATTATTTAAATAATTATTTTGCCTTGTATACACGTCTGACGCGCTCCCGTATACGCATGGAACTCGCATCCCCCGCCTTTTTGGGGTTAGCAATTATATAAATAATTATTTTGCCTTGTATATACGTCTAGCGCGCTCCCGTATACGCGTGAAACTGGCATCACCCGCCTAGTTGCGGTAAGGATTTATATAAATAATTATTTTGACTTGTATACACGTATAACGCGCTCCCGTATACGCGTGGAACTCGCATCCCCCGCCTTTTTGGGGTTAGCAATTATATAAATAATTATTTTGCCTTGTATATACGTCTAGCGCGCTCCCGTATACGCGTGAAACTGGCATCACCCGCCTAGTTGTGGTAAGGATTTATATAAATAATTATTTTGCTTTGTATACACGTGTAACGCGCTTCCGTATACGCGGGAAACTGGCATCACCCGCCTGGTTGTGGTAAGGATTTATATAAATAATTATTTTGCCTTGTATACAAGTATAACGCGCTCCCGTATACGCGTGGAACTCGAATCCCCCGCCTTCTTGGGGTTAGGAATTATATAAATAATTATTTTGCCTTGTTTACACGTCTGACGCGCTCCCGTATACGCGTGAAACTAGCATCAGCCGCGTAGTTGTGGTAAGGATTTATATAAATAATTATTTTACCTTGTATACACGTCTAACGCGCTCCCGTATACGCGTGGAACTCGCATCCCCCGCCTACTTGGGGTTAGGAATTATATAAATAATTATTTTGCCTTGTTTACACGTCTGACGCGCTCGCGTATACGCGTGATACTGGCATCCCCCGCCCTTTTGGGGTTAGGAAGTATATAAATAATTTTTTTGCCTTGTATACACGTCTAACGCGCACCCGTATACGCGTAGAACGCGCATCCCCCCCCCCCTATTTGGGGTTAAGACTTATTTAAATAATTATTTTGCCATGTATACACGTCTAACGGCACCTGTATAGGCGTCGAACTCGCATCTTCCGCCTACTTGGGGTTAAGAATTATTTAAATAATTATTTTGCCTTGTATAAACGTCTGAAGCGCTCCCGCATACACGTGGAACTCGCATCCCCCGCCTACTTGGGTTTAGCAATTATATAAATAATTATTGTGCCTTGTATACACGTCTAACAAGCTCCCGTATATGCGTGGAACTCGCATCCCCCGCCTACTTGGGGTAAGGATTTATATAAATAATTATTTTGCCTTGTATACACGTCTAGCGTGCTCCGATGTACCCGTGGAACCGTTATCTCCGCCTACTTGGGTATAAGAATTATTTAAATAATTATTTTGCCTTATTTACACGTCTGATGCGCTCGCGTATACGCGTGAAACTGGCATCCCCCGCCCTTTTGGGGTTAGGAAGTATAAAAATAATTTTTGCCTTGTATACACGTCTAACGCGCACCCGTATACGCGTAGAACGCGCATCCCCCGCCTATTTGGGGTTAAGACTTATTTAAATAATTATTTTGCCATGTATAAACGTCTAACGGCACCCGTATACGCGTCGAACTCGCATCTTCCGCCTACTTGGGGTTAAGAATTATTTAAATAATTATTTTGCCTTGTATACGCGACTGACGCGCTCCCGTATACACGTGGAACTCGCATCCCCCGCCTACTTGGGGTTAGGAACTATATAAGTAATTATTTTCTCTTGTATTCACGTCTGACTTACTCTCGTATACGAGTTGAACTCGCATCCTCCGCCTAATTGGGATTAGGAATTATATAACTAATTATTTTGCCTTGTATACGCGACTGACGCGCTCCCGTATACGCGTGAAAATCGCATCCCCCGCCTTTTTGGGGTTAGGAATTATATAAATAATTATTTTGCCTTGTATACACGACTAACGCGCTCCCATATACGCGTGAAACTGGCATCACCCGCCTAGTTGTGGGAAGGATTTATATAAATAATTATTTTTTCTTGTATACACGTCTGACGTGCTTCCATATACGCGTGCAACTCGCATCCCCCGCCTTCTTGATGTTAGGAATTATATAAATCATGATTTTGCCTTGTATAAACATCTGACGCACTCCCTCATACACGTGGAACTCGCATCCCCCGCCTACTTGGGGTTAGGAATTATCTAAATAATTATTTTGCCTTGTATACGCGACCGACGCGCTCCCGTATACACGTGTAACTCGCATCCCCCGCCTTTTTGGAGTTAAGAATTATTTAAATAATTATTTTACCATGTATACATGTCTAACGCGCACCCGTATATGCGTGGAAGTCACATCCCCCGCCTACTTGGAGTTAAACTAAACTTTTTAACAAATAAAATAGAAAACGTAGATTGTATTACTCTTTCGCAAAAAAGTAAAAGAATCCATTTAATCTTTTGATCGGAAAGTATAATTTGTTACTCTTTATAAAGAGGGAAAAGGAGATTTTGCTCTTTAGCAATAGAGTAAAAGTATCAAATTAACCTTTTGAACGAAAAGTATAACTTTTTACTCTTCATAAATAGTAAAACATAGACTTTACTCTTTGGCAAACGAGTAAAAGTGTAAATTTAATCTTTTGAACGGAGAATCTAATTTTTTACTCTTTATAAAGAGGAAAACGTAGATTTTACTCTTTAGTGAAAGAGTAAATGTATCAAATCATTCTTTTTACCAAAATGTATAACTTTTTACTCTTTATAAAGAGCAAAACGTAAACTTTACTCTTTCGCAAAAGAGTAAAAGTATGAATTTAATCTTTATAAAGTGTAAAATGCACATTTTAACCCTTTTAACGGATAAAATCTGCATTTTGCTCTTTTATAAAGTAGAAAATTGACGTTTTACACTTAAATTGTTCAAATTTTACTCTTTTGCGTTTTGAGTGTAGGAAAAGTCCATTTCTTACTTCGCATTAATGGGAGAGCTTTACTACAATATTGATCATGCAAATCTACACCACCCATATTTTTATTATACATAGAAAATGCATTTGGCATTGAGATATCAACCTTAGTTTTTTGTTCTTTTGAAAAGCGCTTAGCATTAGTCAAAGGACTTACTCCTGCTGCAGTAGAAAGAATTGAGACTTTTTTTGAATCCATTAACGTTATATAATTCATCCCACTATTTGTGTCAAGCTTGACTACATGTGTCCCCCGTGAAACTTTATCATTAAGCTCATTTTTTTCTTTTATTCTATCATTTCTTACTACGCCAGTTGCTCTCAAACCCATATTTCGAAGATGCACTAACAAATCAGGGCAAGTAAAATAATTATCGAAATTTAAAAAATATGGCAAAGTTTTTTTATGAACTGTTTTCTTCATAAGATCTTTTAAAATGTTTATTACAACTCGACTTCCAAGTGCAACTTTTTGTAATATACCGTCTTTACCATCATTCCTACCGCCATAGATATTGCAGTCAAATAGAAAACCATCAGCCCCACAGAGAGCCCATAATTTGATACCGAACCTTACTGGTTTATTTCGTATATGTTGCTTTATCAACAACCTGCCATAAAACTTTACCATCATCTCATCTACTGATAGAGCTGTTTGAAAATAAGCAAATTTTTTTATATTACGTTTAAAGATTTCAAATATTGTTCGAACTCGCCAAGCTGGATCATTTGGATTTTGTTCAGACTGTTTTGAATATTTGATTTTTCCTTTTATATCCCAAAATTGATTTCTAGACATAGCTGATCTGACAATGGGACATTCGAGCGAAGGACGAGTTGACCAAAAATCCTGTATTGCATCGCGTTTATTGAAACTGCTCAAAATTAAAATTCCCACATATGTATTTAGTTTTTCTATGCTCAAATTCAATCCATTTTCTGCAGATGCTTCAATAATGTGATTTTTTAAATCTGATGAAAAAAATGTTTCAAATAACTCAAGTGGGGATGAATTTTTGATCATTTTTTTATCAGAATCTAATAAATATTCATTTTTTAATATGTCATCATATTGTTTTTCTCCAACAATCTAATTATATTGGTGATCTTTTTCTAGATACTTTTGATCGGTTGAATAAGAATCGTAAACCTGCTTGTGAGATAGAATATTATTAATTTGATCATAGTTTCCCTGATATAAAGAATTATCAGTATCATCGCATTCATCAGATTTCTTATCATTATCTTCGCCTTCAGATTCAGATTCTGTGTCGGAATCAGCAGCATTCGGTATCATTACAACGTCAATGCGATCATGTCGGTCAAATAATTCACATAAATCTTCTTCTAAAATGTTTTGAAGTCGTCGCGATGAACGTCGTACCGATTGTTCACTAGATCGTTTTGTTTTAGACATTTTAAAAATTCGATGTAATACAAACGTTGATATAAATTATTATTTGTAAATCAATTTAGGTTCATTCATGAATACAAATAGTAAAGTTTTATTTACGTTACTGCAATATGATAAAGATAGGAAATAATGTAAAACTGTTCTAATGGAAACGTAAAAATGTGAGATATGTATAAAATAATATAATAAATAATATATAATTGCAATGAAAAGTTATGTATCTAGAACCAACTACTATTATAAATAGTTTTACTTATAAATTTTATGATTCGATGAAAATTATTCTCTAATCAATTATGATTCTCATACAAATACAATGATAAAATTTGTTAATTTATTTTACGTAATTTTTGCATATAATACTAATGCTATCAAAACCGTGTATATTACATAATAAAATAAAACGAATTCTTTTCATATATGTGGGTAATAAAAAGTTATAACTAAAATAAATAAAATGTTTTTAGATGTTAACCTTTCGAATAAGATTTCTCCCACTGATACTAAACGTGCAACCTATATTTTTAAAAAAGCTATTGCTTGTTTATTATTAACAATTTAATTATTTATAACGCTATAAGTTTTTTATTAATTGATATTGAAAAATATAATTCAAACCAAAATGTATATTTTTTCATTTAGACATTTTTTTGTATCTTGTAAAATTTTGCTATGTTGCATATTTTACAAGATATTGGCAATAAAGCATAACGTATATGCACATAGGTGTGCGTAGCCTATGCTATTGTTTATTATAAATATCTTGGAAAATATGCAAGGTAGCGAAATTTTACAAGAGACAAAAAACTTTTTAAATGTAAAAATATACACTTTGGCGTAAATTTTATTTTTGAATATTAATATAAACTGTCGGCGTTATACGGCTTCATGCCGCCTTCACTGCGAATGAGAGAGAGGCGCCACCTCTTGGGCGCAGAGCCGATCTCACACTCGAGAGCGCCGCGAAGTCGCTGCTCGCCGCTCACCCCTTCACTCTCGCTTGAGACCTTTTATAGTGCAGAGTGCGCAGCGTTTACTTTTGTATTTTTCATTATATACCTTGTGAAGTGTTTTGTATTGGATTAGTCAGAGATTCAGAGAATAATTCAGAGTTCATCATTAAATTGAATAAACTAGATTATTGTAAACAAGAGGGTTCTATTAATTACTGCCACCATCCAACTTCCCGAAGGCGCCCTGTCCAACAGGTTATCGGCCCAGCACGCGCTTTGTTGGAGGTGATTGTGCACGGCAATCCCCGAGGTTTCTTCTAAGAAGAGAGGATTTTCAGAGCAGGGGCATCGAGAGTTAAGAGCAGTTTTCTTTCTACTCCGAGATTCAGAGTAAGTAGTAATCTATAAGTGTGTTCTAGAGAAAATACCGCGTTGCGCACGAAAGCAAATTCGCGAGTGAAATAGCATACCGTCAACGGGAGTGTTTTCGGTGCGAAAATTCTTGAAATCAGAGGTAACTCGCGAAAGTAAAATTTTTTCAGAGAAAGAGAAGTGCGCGACGAGCGAGGTAAAATAATCAAGAGAGCACGTGAAAAATTCAGAGTCGTGAACCGAGATTTCCGAGAATTCCGAGAAACGGCCGGTTCAAGCATGAATTTTCTCCGATGAGAAGAGTAATGCGGACGGTGCGTTGAACGACGACCTAGGCACGGGAGAAATCGTAGTAACGTGCGAAAATTCAGAGCTGCGAGCCGCGGGAGACAAAAGCCGGCAACCGAGATTTCCGAGAATCAGCCGGCTCGCTTCGAAAACAAGCTTCTCCCGCGGAAATGTGACACAGAGGTCGCGAGACGGTGGCGCGTCAAGCATATACAGTGCGTCGGAACATATACTAATAGCACTGGCTGTAGCGGCGGCCATGTTCCAGAGAGAGAGAGAGTGATATAGAGGAAAACAAATACAAATCGTACACGCGCGTTCGAAAATATAGAGAGCAAACACGCGCGTGCTACAAATATGCCGCGATGATTATTGTGCGAGTTTTGGCGTAAATAAACAAGTCTCTTCTAGACGAACGGGACGCCGTGAGTTTGGAAGCCACAAAGCGCTGTGCGTGATGTGGTATATGACATTGTTATACGCCGGGCATTGCACGATGTTAGTCGCTGACACCATAGACACGATTTTTTTTTCTCTATCTCAAACATCAGAGCGTATGTATATATATACACATATAGGTATATGCATACAGTTTAAAATATGAATTCAGAGAATGCTTTCTTTAAAATCGATTATGTACGATCAGCTCGTGCAGACTAAGCTCGTGTATGCGATCGCCCCCACCCATAAGTAACGATGAAACCGCCGTGCGGCTAGTCGGTTTGGGAGGGAGTACATGAGTGCAGAATGCATTAGGGCACAAAGATCGGAATATTAATTTGCTGTGCGATTAATATTCGTGTGTGTGCAAAAGAGTAAAGAGTAAATGTTTGGCAGGTGCAGAGTTAATTCAGAGAGATGGACGGAGAAAACACCAACATCACCGACAAAACCAGAGACGTGGATGAGACTAGTGAGAAAACACCACCACAGGGAAAAGATTCAGAGACGAGTGGTTCACAAAGCTCACAAGGTATAAGAAAAAATTTTTTTTTCCACACACAAATAATCAAATAAAATATAAATAACAGAGAAAAGTTCAGAGAATATTTTACATAATCCAGAGATCAGAATATGAATTCATGACACATATAAGTCTACAAAGATCAGACATATATTTTTTAAGACCAAATATTTCTTTCTCATTCTTGACTTTATAAGAAAAATAAAATTTCAGAATTAAAATCAGAGCATGGAAAAGAGTCCGGTCTGGAACTGGCACTGAGGTGTCTCACCGGTGCCATAAAAGACAACACTGAGGCAGTGTCTAAAATGAGCCAACACCAGGAGAGGACATCAGAGCTGTTGAAAAGCTTAGCTGACAATCTCCAAAAGAGGGGAGAAGAGCAGCTCCGGGTCAGCAAGACCTGCTTGGCCGAGATAAAGACTCTTTCAGAGCAGATTAAAGAGATGAACACTCAGAGAACGGTAAATCCTCTATCAAACTCTACCTTACTTGAGACAAACCAGAGTAATAATTCAGAGAACTCAAATCTATTGAATAAAACAATGGAAAAACTTAATAGAACTTTAGAGACAAATAGTGGAAAAATTCGCATTAAGAGAAATTTTACATTAAACAACAAAAGTGATCTAAACGTTTGGCTAGATCAGCTAAATGCAGAGTTATCAGAGTACGAATTAACAGAGTACATAAACAATCCAGAGAAATTCATAGATAATAATTCAGAAAATACAATTAAAATGAAAAATAAAATCAGAGGTATCATATTAAGTCATGTTGATACAAATTACTATAAAAAGCTGTTAAACGTTAAAGATCCTAATGAAATTTTAAGTAAAATCAAAGAAATAAGACGTATTGAAACAAACACGACCGACATAACTGTCAGACAAAAACTATATAAAATCAAAAAGAGCAATAAAGAGAAAGTATCAGAGTTTTGTGATCGTTTCAATGACATTATTAAAGAGTATGACACCTGTAATACAAAAATACCACTATCAGAGACAGAGATAAGAGCCGCCTTTTACAACGCAGTGTGTGAAACTAGCCATGAGCTAAGATCCACTTATCTAATAAAAACCCAATCGAGTTCAGAGATGACGAAAGATGATATGATCAATTGTCTATTACAGGTGGAAGCACAGAGGCAATCGACAAACTTAGAGGTCAAAGCCAATCAGAGCACCCAGAGTCATCAGAGTCAGCAAAGCCATCAGAGTCACCAAAGTCTACAGGGTCATCAGAGTACCAGAGAGAAAGATCTGTCAAAGAAATGCCATAGATGCAACAAATTTGCAGGACACTGGGCTACCGAGTGTCCCTTGGCCAAGTACAATGCGTGGTTCTGCTACGTCTGTAACGAGGTAAGGGGACACAAGGGAGACCAGTGCCCCAACAAAGTTCAAAAGTATGCTGATCAGAGTAATATTAATAATAACAGAGGCAAAGGTAGAGGTAAAGGTAGAGGTTCGTTCAGAGCCAATAACGGTCATAGGGGTAAATATAACCGATACACTCCATATGACAAAACCAAGAGATCAAAGAAATCAGAAAATCAAGCTAATGCAAATTTAGCAGGTAAGAGTTCAGAGTTAAATAATAAAAATAATAATATGAGTTTTATAGCCGACTCCGGTGCTACAGAGCACTTAACAAATAAAGGTTTTTTACTCAAAGATTTTGTTAAGAGCACAGAAGGAGAAATTAAAACTGCTAATAAAAGTAAGAAAGCAAATATTAAAATTGATGGGAAAGGTAACTTATATTTTAAAAATTCAGAGAATAAAACCATTAAGTTATCAAATGTTATAGCAGCCCACAATTTAACAGACAATTTGCTCTCTCTTAGAAAATTTGCAGATGCAGGGTATGGAATATACCTAGATGACAAAGAATTAGCAATATTCAATAAAGAAACAAATGAAAATTGCATTACAGGACTATATCAAAAACCTAATTGGATAATTGACATAAACGTTCAGAGTAATTCAGAGTCTGAGGAGGTCAGTGATACATACACAGCCACAGCACACCTGATTACCTTGGAAGATTTCCTGTCACAAGCTCAAGGTGAATCAGAGGAGATTAATAGCATACACAGAGGACTTGAGCTTGGGAGGGAGGAAGATCAGGAAATCACACGAGAAAAACCAGTAATTATTGGCAAAGATACCGAACTTGGCATAAGTGAAATTTATCTGGACAGAAAGATACTAGATTTAAATCAAACAGTATCACCATCAGTAAGAGAGAAGCTAGAGAAAGTCCAGGAAAATTGCGATCCAAAGGAAAATGTAAAAAGAATAAGTGAAGGCATGTTATGGCACACAAGACTAGGACATGCTTCACTAGAGTATCTCAAACAACTCCAGAAGTCAGAGGAGAAACTGGAGAAAGTTAAATTCGACAGAGAAGTTTCAGAGTGTGAGATATGTATACTAGCCAAAATGGAAAATCTTCCATTCAGAGATAAGAGATCTAGAGCAACCAGAGCATTACATACCATACATACGGACACAATGGGTCCTATTAAACCAGTATCATTTCCAGGGGAAAATAAGTTCATCATTGTATTCATTGACGATTACTCCAGATACGCCAGAGCATATTGTGTTAAGCACAAAAACGAAGCTGGAAAATGTTTAGTGGAATTCCTTATTCATATGAGAAATCTACTAGGAAAACAAGAGAAAGTATGTTTCATCAGAGCTGACAACGGAACAGAATTTACTGGAGGAGAGTTTTCAGAGGTTATGAAAAAGGAAGGGATAAGTAAAGACTTCGCCCCACCTTATACACCAGAGTTGAATGGAACAGCTGAACGGTTCAACAAAACCATTCAGAAGCAAATCAGAGCCTTGATGTTGGATTCAGGTATCCCATCGACAATGTGGATAACAGCCACAGAAGCAGCAATTCACGTATACAATCGTACTCCGCATAAGAGCAACGAGTTCAAAACTCCACTTTCAAAAATATGTCCAGAGAAAAAGAGTCACTTAGAGAATATAAGGAGATTTGGATGTATAGCGTATGTGAAAATTCCTATTTCAGAGAATAAATTTTCAGAGAGGGCCATAAGAACTATTCTAGTCGGGTACACTCCCACAGGATATCTTTTGTGGCACCCACAAACGAACAGATTTATAAACTCAAGACATATAAGATGTAACGAGAAAATGTTATACAAAAATCAAAAAGAATCGTCAGAAAAACCAGAGTTTCAAATTTCAGAGAACACAGAAAAATCAGAGACATCCCAAGAGGAAAATACTAACGCTAATCAGAGATCAGGAATCTCAGAGACACCAGAACTTCCCAAGCCAAAAAGAGGAAAACCGCTAAAGCGAAAAGGAGCAGATAAAAAGGAAGCAGAGCCTGCTCAAAAGATCAAAAAATTACCTAACAGAGAATCAAAAACAAACCCAAAAAGAGATCCAGAGTTTGTATACAGAGTTAAGAATGTCAATGGAGATAAGGTAACTGAATCAGAGGAAGATGAAACGATTTTTGCGGGACTGGCCGAAATTAACCAGGATCCGTCGAACTACAGAGAAGCAATAGAGTCTCCAGAGAAGGAGAATTGGAAAAGAGCCATACAGGAAGAACTGCAGCCGATGAAAGAAAATGATGTCTGGGAAATAGTAGATAGATCCACTTCTACTCAGAGGAACAGAAAACCAAACATTATAGATTCAAAATGGGTGTTTAAGAGAAAAATGGACGAGAATGGATTAGAAAAGTTCAAGGCCAGATTGGTCATCAGAGGATTTAAGGATAAGAACGTCTATGAACTCAGAGAAACCTATGCACCAGTATCAAGACTGCCAGTAATCAGAGCTTCCTTGGCCATCATAAATAAATACGATCTGGATGCAGTACAACTGGATGTTAAAACTGCTTTCCTGAATGGAATCTTAGAAGATGACATATACATGGAAGTTCCAGAAGGCGTAAGTACCAGAGTTTCAGAGAAGTCCAGAGTTTGCAAACTAAAGAAGACATTATACGGTTTGAGGGTCAGCCCGAAAAGATGGAATCAGAGATTTACAGAGGAAGTAAATAAACTTGGATTACAGAGAGATATACATGACCCATGCTTATTTACTTGGAGGAAAGAAGGATCTATGGCATTCCTAGTGTTGTATGTCGACGACATTATACTTGCCAGTAATTGTACATCTAAGAGACAAGAGATCACTGCAAGACTGTGTGAAGTGTTCAAAATGAGAAATTTAGGAGAACCAAAGATGTTCCTAGGAATGCAAATAATCAGAGACAGAGAAAACAAAATCATGAAGATTCAACAATCAGAGTATACAGAGAAGATCCTAAAGAGATTCAATATGCAAGAAAGCAAATCACAGAGTACGCCGATGGTAACGAGACAGGTGAAAAATAGAGAAAGCAAAATTACAGAGGAATTTGTGGAAGAGTATCCCTGCAGAGCCCCATACAGAGAAGCAATAGGCAGTCTGTTATATTTGGCTGGCGCCACAAGACCAGACATATCATATGCAGTCATCTTCCTTTCCAGAAAACAGAGGTCACCTACAGAGAATGATTGGAAAGACGTTAAAAGAATACTGAGGTATTTAAGAGGAACGTCAGACTTAGGCCTAACTTTCAGAGCAAAGGGAGACAAACTCGAAGCGTTCACAGATGCTAGTTTCAGAGACTGTGAAGACTCAACTTCCACAAGTGGTTATATCATAAAGTTGTACGGAGATAAATAGCCTGGAGAAGCCACAAACAGAGCTACGTAACCTTCTCAACCTGTCAGGCTGAATATCTAGCAATGAGCGAATCATGCCAAGAGATGATTTCCCTAGATAAAGCAATCAGAGATGTTACAGGAAAAACTTCGTACCCCGTAACTGTGTGGTGTGACAACATGTCCGCAGGCAAATGCACCCAGATGGACGGAGCACACAAGCTAAAGAGTTTTGATGATAGTGTCCCAGAGATTCAGAGAAAACTCAGAGAAAGAGAAACCAGTGGTAACAAGAGTCACATAGCTGATACGCATGGAGACTTTGTTAAAAGATGTGTATTGGAAAATAGAGTCATTGTAAAATGGATAGAGTCAAAAGAGAACCAGTCTGACATATTGACCAAACCTCTGCCGATACAATCTTACTCATACCTCAGAGAACAAATATTGTAAGTTATATTTGAAATATTCAGAGTTGGAGAAATCTTCTTTTATCTGTTTCAGACTCCCAGACTAGTATTATGAAGGCAACATGAAGGGAGGGAGTGTCGGCGTTATACGGCTTCATGCCGCCTTCACTGCGAATGAGAGAGAGGCGCCACCTCTTGGGCGCAGAGCCGATCTCACACTCGAGAGCGCCGCGAAGTCGCTGCTCGCCGCTCACCCCTTCACTCTCGCTTGAGACCTTTTATAGTGCAGAGTGCGCAGCGTTTACTTTTGTATTTTTCATTATATACCTTGTGAAGTGTTTTGTATTGGATTAGTCAGAGATTCAGAGAATAATTCAGAGTTCATCATTAAATTGAATAAACTAGATTATTGTAAACAAGAGGGTTCTATTAATTACTGCCACCATCCAACTTCCCAAAGGCGCCCTGTCCAACATAAACAATTAAATTGTTAATAACAAATAAGTAACAAATTTTCGGTAAAATAAATTATATATTCGGAATCAGTGGCAAAAATTACATGGAATTGACTACACACTTTCCATGGATTATCACTTGATACAAAAAGTATAGTCGGCGGAAAATGTCTTTGAACACTGTTTTTTTTTGCCCTAGTAAATTAGTAAAACTTTCAAATGGATATTGACGAGCAAATAATATCGTCCTTAATTATGCTCATTGCAATGATCAGGCATAGTTTTGTCATATAAACAAGACGATGTTTATGCAAAATTTTGCAATTTTATAATTTTTTCCTGCATTTAGGGCGCCATTTTGACTTCACCATCTTGAATTTAAAAAAAGATCCAACGGAATTTTAAAGAGCATATAAAAACTCCACGATTTGTAGCATTTGCGATGATTAGGCTCTGCTTTTCCATGTTCAAAATTTGACGTTTTTGAAAAAAAATGCTGAAAATTATTGATTTTTTATTATAAAAATTGTTATAACTTTTTACAGAAAAACGATAGGCTAATTCTGACAACGGCATTCGAAAGAGGAGACTTCAAACCATCGGAAATGGTATTTTTTAATTTTTTCCTGGACCGATTACGTAAAAATTTATAGCGTTGAATGTTCAGAAAAAATTTTGGACATTTGGTACGAAAAGGGCTAAGCAACTAGTACCGAGGATTAGTAACTGGCAGGTCTTGGGGAAAGAGTCAGGCAGTGATGACCAGTACATCACGTTTACGGTTTTAGATAGGGTAGGTGTACTCCAAGTGAGCAGACCATTACCGCGGTGGAATGCCCATCGATTAAACGTGGATCGGCTAGTAGAAGTGCTAAGGATACCACAAAGGTCCGACGAAAATGATTTATCAGGCCGGGAGCGTGCGGAAGCCCAGGTGATCAGGGCAACGTCAGCTATAGTAAGACCATGCGATGCCTCTATGCCGCGAAGCGGAAATAGAAACCGCCGCCAACCAGCGTACTGATGGACGGAGGAGATCGCGGAGTTACGTAGGGTATGCTTAAGGCTTTGTAGACGGGCAGAGCGCGCGCGGGAACGACACGGGGCCACCATTTTTAACGCTGAGTTTAAACAGGCACAGAAAAGGCTAAGGCTCGCAATTAAGTCCAGTAAGCGATGATGCTGGAAATAGGGGTGCGACGAAGTTAACTCCGACCCGTGGGGACTAGGCTACAAAATCGTAACTCGTAGAATAGGGGCAATGAAGCCACCGGAGATAAAGGAAGCGCGGTTGGTAAGTGAGATAGTTGACGGGATTTTCCCTGAGAATTCGCCGAGGGAAGAGACTCTGTATGAGGGCGTGCGACAGGAAAATATACCCTCGTTTACCAAGGCTGAGCTACGGGTAGCGATTAGATCTCTTAAGAGCGACAAGGCGCCAGGCCCCGATGGGATCCCAGTGGTGGTTTTAAAGGCCATCGCCTCACGACGTCACGGAGCGCGACCACCGGTGTTGGTAGCAACGCTGGACGTTAAAAACGCGATCAATTCGGCACGCTGGGCAGACCTACTCGCAACGCTGAGGGGTTTCGGGGTCTCATCCTACATACTACGCGTAGCAGAGGACTGCTACCGGGATCATGAACTCATTATCTAGACGAGTGAAGTGACGGTGGTTAGGGAAATTACGGCACCTGGACATGGCCAACGGGGCATTTCTGGTAGGATACGCGGACGACCTCGCGGTGGTGGTAGAAGCACGGAACGCGGACTCGGCACAGCTTATCTTGTGCCAGTTAATGAAATGAGTGACTAGGTGAATGACGGAGCACAAGCTCAGTCTTGCGCTGGCGAAAACCGAGGTAGTACTATTGACACGTAAAGAGATCCCTACGATACTACCGATGTACGTAGGATCGAAGTCAGTAACTACGAGGCCGACTGCGAAGTATCTAGGGGACACACTGGACTCAAAGCTTTGCTTTTGGCCCATCATCAGGGAAGTAACGGCAAAGGCAGAAGCACGTATAGAGGTACTAAGTAGGTTAATGCGCAACGTTGGAGGCCCGCGGACATCCAAGAGAAGACTCCTCATGGCGACGACCAACTCTATACTCCTCTATGGAGCGGAAATTTTGGCTGATACCATGGAAGTTATCAAGTACAGGAAGAGAATGGTGGCGGTGCAGCGACGAGGTGCGCTGAGAGTTGCATGCGCGTATCGGACGGTGTCGGAAGAGACGGTGGCGGTGATAGCTGGTATGATTCCGATCTACCTGCTCGCACGGGAACGGAAGCAGATCTACGATAGGAGCGCAGAAGTGGGACGGGCAGACGCGGAGGGCGAAGCCCGCCGCCAGACGCTACAAAATTGGCATGAGAGGTGGAGGGCGAGCACGAAGGGTAGATGGACCTACCTATTGATTCAAGACATAACGTGGTGGCTGAGACGGAAGTATGGAGAGGTTAACTTTTACCTCATGCTGTTCCTGACAGGACACGGATACTTTCGATATTACCTATTTAAATTAGGTGAAATAAATACGCCGTAATGTAAATACTGCGGGCAAGAGAGGGATGACGCGGAACACTCCTTTTTCGCATGTAATAGGTGGGCCGCAGAAAGACAACGATTAGAGGTGATGGTAGTACGACTCTCGCCCGACGTGGTGATCGAATGCATGCATATATATATATATATATATATATATATATATATATATATATATATATATATATATATATATATATATATATATTCACATCTGGGACACATTTTGAGGATTATATAAGTCATATATACCGAATTTTGAGGATTTTGTAGGCATTTTGAGGAGGCTCCTCAAAAGTCCCAAGCACTCGAGAGGCATTTTGAGGATTTTTCAGCGGTTTCCACAATAGTGTGTTAATACATCGATTTCGGAAATTCCGTGATATTTTTCCGTAAAAGCGGGCGCCGCAGGCTTCGTGGTGTTAGTCAATAACCTTAGGGTCATTATTTCTTTAGTCACGCGCTTGTTTATTGGTTGTTTATAACAATGTTTATATTTGTGTCACCACTATTGTACAAATTCTTTATGAAATCCTCAAAATACCGTCCAATGATATATATATATATATATATATATATATATATTTCTGTTCACCGCTATGTTTCAGGACTTTTCATTGGTTTACCGCTATGTTTCAGGACATTTGCATGTTTTCAGGACTGTACTGAATTAGGAATATGTTTACCGCTACCTTTCAGGACATTTTTGTGTTATTCAGGACATTTAGGGTTACTTTCACAACGTTTTTTTCCGTAAAATTTTTCTGAAATCAACGTAAAATACTGCGGAACTGAAAGGGGGCACCGCAGGCGTCGTGATGTTAGTCAACACCCTGAGGGATATTATTTCTTTAGTCACTTATATACTGTTTAACGTTTTATACCTACTTCTATTGCAGAAAACCTGTAGGTGTCATGGAAGGTAGCGGTGTACTAAGTTATATATATATATATATATATATATATATATATATATATAAATATATATATATATATATATATATATATATATATATATATATATATGTGAAATGTTTCATGTCAACTGTACACATCAAAATTTTAAAATCGTTTAAACATTAAAAAAAAATTTCAAAATTGCCTCAAAAACACAGAAAAAAATTTTTAGCATAAAATGTTGTAATGCTCAAAAGTTATAAACAATTGAAAATTTGCAAATTTTCAATTTTTCAGCATTTTGGCAAGATTCATGTTTTTTATCTCAAAAACTTGAAACTTTTTGTATAGCACATTGAATGGGAAAAAGTTGGCAAATTGCAAGTAGAATTGGGTAGCATTTTTGTTGGATCGATGTCAGCAATTTTTAAATTTGACAGTTGACAGTGTACCTCTCACATGTGGTATGAGTCGCTTCGATCAAATTGATTTTTTTCATGATCCCTGAAAAACTAAGTTGGAGTAAAACATTTAAAAAAAGGCTGATGAGATGGGGATCTTTATTTTTGAAGAAGCTGTATATGTTTAAAGTATTTGAAAATACTAAAAACAGTTGAATAAGTGCTATGCATGGACCGGTCAAAGCAAGGTCTTACAACAATTATAAATACATAACCTATGTTTTTTGCATAAAATGTTTTTGTTTTAACTACCTCTTCAACATAAATACTACCCACATTAGTCCTCTAATTAATAATCAACCCCTCTAATCAATAAACAAAAGCATTGCCTAGCTCATATGTAAATTCCACTTTTTCCCCTTGCCATAACTTTATTGTCAAAATTTGTCGCTTAAACACTTTTCCAGTTACCTATATTATTAACCTGAACACATAAAAACATTTGAATATCATGAAAATACTAAATAACATTTCATTATTCAATGCAGATGCGTGCTATCCACAAGTTATAATGAAACCATTTTCATAATAACAAAACTAACATATAATTGTTATGACGCTAATGTGCATAAAGGCAAAAAACAATCTCATGTCCTTTTTTATTAAAGGCCCAAATCGAAAAAAGTTGTAAAAAATAAGAGATTATAACAATAAGTCAAACACTTATTGCAGTCTAAAAAATTCACGGGTGTTTCGTCCAGGCTACTAGATTGGACTCATCAGTGATGATCTAGTAGCCGTCATCAGACACCTAGCGCTCCATCGTAGCGGCCAAAGGTTTATAGACTGAGCCACTCTTTTCACTAGTGGAAAAGAGAGGCTCCATCTGTCGGTGCGTTACACAAGCACCGCGTTAAATATAAATTTAAGTGAAGCTAATTGCCTAGTGTAATATTTAATAATTGTTATGACGCTAATGTGCATAAAGGCAAAAAACAATCTCATGTCCTTTTTTATTAAAGGCCCAAATCGAAAAAAGTTGTAAAAAATAAGAGATTATAACAATAAGTCAAACACTTATTGCAGTCTAAAAAATTCACGGGTGTTTCGTCCAGGCTACTAGATTGGACTCATCAGTGATGATCTAGTAGCCGTCATCAGACACCTAGCGCTCCATCGTAGCGGCCAAAGGTTTATAGACTGAGCCACTCTTGTCACTAGTGGAAAAGAGAGGCTCCATCTGTCGGTGCGTTACACAAGCACCGCGTTAAATATAAATTTAAGTGAAGCTAATTGCCTAGTGTAATATTTAATAATTGTTATGACGCTAATGTGCATAAAGGCAAAAAACAATCTCATGTCCTTTTTTATTAAAGGCCCAAATCGAAAAAAGTTGTAAAAAATAAGAGATTATAACAATAAGTCAAACACTTATTGCAGTCTAAAAAATTCACGGGTGTTTCGTCCAGGCTACTAGATTGGACTCATCAGTGATGATCTAGTAGCCGTCATCAGACACCTAGCGCTCCATCGTAGCGGCCAAACTTTTTTCGATTTGGGCCTTTAATAAAAAAGGACATGAGATTGTTTTTTGCCTTTATGCACATTAGCGTCATAACAATTATTAAATATTACACTAGGCAATTAGCTTCACTTAAATTTATATTAAAACTAACATATACTTATTTCTGTAATAGCAGACTGCATTAGATTAGAATAAGCTCTTACCAAACTTTATTGTCAAAACTTGAGGCTTAAACTCTTTTCCAGTTACCTATATTATTAACCTGAACACATAAAAACATTTGAATATCATCATGGAAATACTAAATAACATTTCAGTATTCAATGCAGATGCATGCTAACCACAAGTTACAATGCAACAATTTTCATAATTACAAACCAATATAAACTTATTTCTGTAATAACCTAGACTGCATTAGTTTAGAATATGCCATTACCAAACTTTATTTGTCAAAATTTGTCGCTTAAACTCTTTTCCAATTACTTATGTTATTAACCTGAACTCATAAAAACATCTAATAAAAACATATCGTTATGCTAAATTATTTCATTATTCAATGCAGTTGTCATATTATATGGTTCTCAAATTATTAGCCAACTTTTGAATTTTATTTAAACATTATTGCTGGTACATAACTTATACACAGTCCATAGGTCTGATGAAATAATAAATTATCAAATAATATCCACATTTACATAACCAGCTAAATCTTGATGACCTGCTCCAATGAACCTGCAAGAAAGAAGTCAAAACAAAGAATCACATTCTTAAATACAAACAATAATGCAGGTTTTTACTTAAAATATTGTATTTATCTATAAGAGGCAGATATTGATAGGGACACAGATGTACAGCTCTTAATAAACTGCTACTTATGAAATTTTAATTTCACAGCAGAGAGTTAGCAGTTCAATCATCATTCCAATCATATATCGACGGCTGAGAGGAAGAAGAACGTATCTCAGCGCGCCGAGATACGTCGTTCTTCATTTTCGAGGCGAGATATGTCGTTCTTCATTTTCGCGGCGAGATACGTCGTTCTTCATCCGCGCGCTGATATACGTCGTTCTTCATCCGCGCGCCGAGATACGTCGTTCTTCGTCCGCGCGCCGAGATACGTCGTTCTTCATCCTCGCCCCGAGATACGTCGTTCTTCATCCGCGCGCCGAGATACGCCGTTCTTCATCCGTGCGCCGAGATACGTTCTTCTTCCTCTCAGCCGCCGATATATAAACGTAAACATGCATGTAGTCTTAATAAGCCCATGTCAACTATTATCTTGTTCACTAATATCGTTTACGTGATAAAACAAGGAACAAGGAACGATCACAATAAACCAATAGTGGTTTTTCATTGGGTATTTATAACTACTTGTCTTTTCAGTTTTCTCATCAACAGGTTATTTTTAAGTCGACCTGGGAATATATAAACTAAACTCGATGTTATTTAATAAATTAATTTCTTTAAATAAATATTTATTTGAAATAATGCAACCAATCGAACTATACTTGCCCCAAAAAAATTTAAACGATACCATACTAGTGTTGTGTATATTACATGTGTCTTAAGGGGGTCCGAAAGTCAATTAAAAATTCAAATTTCGCGCCACAATATAGCAGACGAAAAAATAAGTAATTTGCCCATAACAAATAGTAAAAACAATATTACAGAAAACCAGGACTGCATTGCCCTCCGTTACATTATTATTTATCATTTTACAAAGTTTGAAGTTTCCATATAAATATTTCGCTGAATGGCATTTGAATAATGTCTCAAAATCAAGTAATTCAAATGCCATTCAGCGAAATATTTATATAGAAACTGCAAACTTTGTAAAATGATAGATAATAATGTAACGGAGGGCAATGCAGTCCTGGTTTTCCGTAATATTGTTTTTACTATTTGTTATAGGCAAATTACTTATTTTTTTGTTTGCTATATTGTGGCGCGAAATTTGAATTTTTAATTGGCTTTCGGACCCCCTTAAGAGGTTCTCTATCTATTTTGTTAATTAAAAAAATTTAGCAAAAAAATAATATAAACAAAAAATTTTTTCCACACATAATAAGTATTCAAGATATAAATTACAGTCAATAAATAAATTCGTATTTGGTAGATATGAAGATTTGGAGTCGTTTACAGAAACTGCCACTGAACGTTTGAATTTTCCCTACAGATTACAAGTTTATTTATTTATCTAAATTTATTAAATTTTTTTTATGTAATCCTTAGTACTGATTACATGCGGGAAAGCTGAGTTTTGAGTGAATATACCTGCAATGTATCGGTATTTTACCTGTCAGAAACTATAGGTAATATACCTTCGGGTATAATTACTACAAGACTTCTTTGTGCCGCGCTTCTCTGCGCTGAGCTGAGCTGCAACCTGGGGCTTGATTTTCTAACTATATCTCGGTGCGATACATGCGAGTCAAGAGGTTTAGACCAATCAGAGAGTTTCTTTAGAAGGAAAATCGATACGTAAGCTTAGAGAATCATGCCCCTGCCTCTTGTAGACTTCTTCGCTGATTGGTCAATGTTTAGAAACCAACCAGCAACGAAGTCGACAAGAAGCAAGTCATAGCTCGGCTCAGCGCAGCGCGATGCTTATGTAGATTCACTCTTATGTTAACTTTATGATGACACACTATACGCGTCGATTCTATACGCGGCCAGACTCCAAAATGATTTGTTTATACTAAACTATAAGACCTAAACAACCTACAATATTGTTCTAGTCAAAAGTGGAGTTTATTCTTGTGAACTTTTTGTATTACGAATTTAAGAATTATAATAATATTAATCTGATAATAGAACTAAGAAATATCAAGTGCAATTGGAACGTCAGTATTGATTAATGTATCATGGGTTTTTCTAAAAATGACAGAAAGCAGAAATATAATTTTCCTTCATCCAAGTCTGTTTTTAATAGATGTTGCAATCCATTGAAAATAAAAAGACATATTGTAACAAAGTCATTGAGGAAAATTACAAGCGAAGTGAAGGATTTGTATCCACATTTTGATTCTGCAGAATTAATCTGTTGTGCTTGCCGTAAAAAGGTTTCTATGAAGCACTTGCAATTAAAAAATCAGCAAAAATCTCCACTGTTATCCAGAAGTAAGCATTATACTTTCATATACTTATACTTCATGGTTTACTTATTATCATTTTATTCTGACATATTCCAATTAAAAAAAAATTGAATTAATATACTATTCTACATTATTATTTATTGAATATAAAAGATAATGTTTTGCAAGCTTTTCCAAAAAATACTTTTTGAAATAATTTTCAATACAAATTATTGATAGTAATAATAATAATATTACAAATTATTGTATTATTTTTTTTAGTCTCTGTAGTAGTCCTCTACATTTTCCTTGCCTTGCTCTAGTACAGATTATGGAAATGATTTAAACCAAATGTTGGAAGAGGCCAACAGTGATATTGTTCCAATTCCTTTGAAGTTAGTGAAGGATTCAGTAGAATTTTTAAATAATGTGAAAACCTTATTCAACAGTGATAAATGTACTGGTTTGCAAAAACATCAAATTTTGACTTTAATACCAGAATGTTGGAGTAATGTAGATATCATGAAGCACTTTGACACCAATCGGAGAATGATAAATGTTACTAGACAAAGTTTACAGGACAGTGAAATATTACACGGTTATAAAACTTCTGTATACATCGGTATACAATGTGTACATTTGGAAACACAAAATGTAAACACAATATATCTATACCTATGGAAGTTTTCTAACAGTATAGCAACACCTAATCCCAAAAGGGGTTAGTTTTATCTTTTATATTTACTTAATTTTGTTTTGCATCAGATGATAAATATAATAATATTTATCATCTGAAGCCAAAGTTTTGTCGCATTGTGATTAGTGATTTAAAACTATAGTACCATATGCTATTTGCAATACTTATTTTGAATCTGTTTTTTATAATAAATGTTTATAATAGTTAAATGATTGATTTAAAATTAGGTAATGGATTGTTTGTAACTTCTGTATTTAACTTTCATTTATGTTCTGTATCTAATTGAAATATTTATCTATGTTTAAAATAAAAGTCTTATATATTTCATACTTAGGCGTACAGATAATCTGAACATGCCTTTATAAGAACACGTATTAGATGTAAAATTGTCTGAGCCTAGCAAATAATTGTATATTCTTACTACGATTCATGTTCTGCCAGCTTGAAGTTGTTTTACTTTTGGAACTTCAAGCCTGATCAAAGGAATTTGTGAAATTATTTTTTATAATATGAAATATAGCACACAATTTTTTATTTTAATATCATAAAATTCCCCATATTTGTTTATAACGTTTGAAAAAAATTTTAAATACTTAATAAAAAATTGCATCTATAACAATTTCTATTGTATATTATATAATTGGAGAAAGATTAGTGCAATATTGACTAATACAAACAATAATTATGACTTGTTAAAAATAATAATTTGATAATTTGTAATTTATTTTATAGGCAAAAGTTTATCGACAGAAGTTACAACATTGGTTCAAAATTTTTATTTGAGACGATGTTTCATCCACAATGCCTGGTATAAAAGATGTAATTGTTGTGCAAGACAATAATGGTGTTAAATAGTATCTGCAAAAAAGGCTGCTGCTGTTAAATTTAAGAGAGCTCTATCAAGCCTTCAAAGAGGAATATTCTGTGATTAATATAGGATTTACAAAATTTTCTATGCTAAGACCTGCTAACTGTATTTTGGCAGGCAGCAGTGGCATCCACAGCGTTTGTGTGTGTGCGTATCACCAAAATGTCAAACTTTTGTTAATTGGTAAGTTAAATTTAAAATCTTGTACAATATTGACAGGTTAATTACTTATATACATGTATTATTTGTAGATGGTTAATTATTTTTTAATATAGGGCATGAAGTTCTGCTTGTGCCATAGGTATTTAATCATCTGAATTATGCTATAATATTTTTATCTATTATTCGTAAAAAACTTTTGTTATTACAATGATTCAATGATTCTGAGTTACAAAAATAACTATTTTCTAAGGAGAGAGTCCAGAAAATTTGGAATAACTTTTTTTTTTGATAGGTCAGTAGAGAGCAGATATATACAAATTCTTTATAAAATGAAAATTTTATACAAAATCTAAGAACTGTCTTTATTAAATATTTGAAGTTAAAATTTTCTACGCTCTTGTCTTAAAAATATCTCAGTTATATTTGTGATTTGGTTTTCTAATATTGAACTAAAAATAATAAAATCTTTAAAATTCATCATAAATAATTTTCTTGTTCACTTATAATTAATTATGGATATGTTATTTTTTGTTTAGGTTGTTCTATTTCAGCACTTACCCAACATACGGCATTGAAAATATCATCATATAAAGATTGCTTTAGTATAATCCTATGTGATACACCATCTGAAAATTGCTTCTTTGGAAGATGCGAACAATGTCCAAAAGTAAACATTCTTCAAGTATCACTTGAAAAATTATTTGAAGGGAGTAATGTGGATTCCATTTCATACAAACAATGGATTTCCGATCCCAACACTACTCTAGAAACTCTTATAAAAAGTGTAAAAGAGTTCATTCCTTATTTGTGCCAAAAATTATGTGAACTCTTACCACACGCATTCATCGCTATGCAGCAATCGTTATTTTCAAGAACAACTAGAGAAAATCTAAAGGATGGCGAATTTCAAATAGTAGTGGACTTCGCGGAATACTACGCTTTTACTGTCCAGGACGCAATACCAGGGTTTCATTAGAACTATGACCAAGCTACAGTGTACAATGTTGTTATTTATTACAATGATAATACGAATGTGAAACACTGTAGCTTGGTCATTATATCGGATTGCCTTGTTCATGATGCAGTTGCTGTTTATACGTTTCATAAAATTTTAATTGAATACTTGAGATCGAAGTTTCCCTTGGTAAACAAAATACTGTACTTCTCGGATGGCGCGCTCGAACAGTATAAGAACTTCAAAAATGTTATCAATTTGGCTTATCACAAGACAGATTTCGATATCAACGCCGAATGGAATTTTTATGCCACAGCGCATGTAAAAGGTCCATGTGATGGACTCGGCGCTGTCGTCAAACGGGCAGCTGTTAGAGCCAGTCTTCATGCGGTCGACAATAATCACATATTAACGCCTAATGATTTGTTTGCTTGGTTATCGACAACTGACAGATTACCTAGTATCGACTTCAGATTTTCTGGGCAAAGTGACTACCATAGAAGCAAACGCTTTTTAGCAAAAAGATTTAAATTGTCGTCAAGAGTCGACCACCTGCAAGATCAGCACTGTTTATTGCCCATGGCATTATTCGTGCGAAGCCATATTCAAACTCGTCGAATTATAAGGACTTTAAGATATTTTGACTTATAAAATCTATGTAAAAAAAAAATAAACTAATTATTTTATAAGTATTTTGTAAAAAATAAATATTTTATTTTGTTATGTAACAATAAATGTCACATAAATATAAGTTTATACTATTTATTTTGTATCTATCTAACTTTATGTTTAATATTGAATAAATAAAATACATTAATTGTAAGTAGTACACACTGCACCTGTACTAGAGCCCTTACCACTGTCGGCACTTTCCTAAATCTAGGCCTTTTATTTCCCATGATCTCTCCTATATCAGCCGTATCCGAGATCTATTTGCCACTATTTCTATGTTATAAAGAAATTTTTTTATATAATTATTATAATAAATTTACTTTTTTATTGATTAAACAATGATAAAAATATTCCATTAATTTTACAAACCTACTTGTAGTTGTAATTATACCCGAAGGTATATATTACCTATAGTTTCTGACAGGTAAGACACCGATACATTGCAAGTATATTCACTCAAAACTCAGCTTTCCCACGTGTAACCAGTACTAAGGATTACATAAAAAAAAATTTAATAAATTTAGATAAATAAATAAACTTGTAATCTGTAGAGAAAATTCAAACGTTCAGTGGCAGTTTTTGTAAACGAATCACCGAGCAATTCACATAGTTTCAATCAGATTATAAAAAAAATACGTCGAATCATACAAAATCAAGAGAACACTCTTCTGTGTTTTTTAACGTTCTAACACCCAGTCAAAGTTTGGAGTCGGAATATCAAGCCGTTTTTTCAAAAACTTTGAACGAAATTAAATTTCGTTTTGTTCAAAGTTTTTGCAAAAACGACTTGATATTTCGACTCCAAACTTTAACTGGATGATAGAACGTTAAAAAACACAGAAGAGTGTTCTCTTGATTTTTTGTGATTCGACGTATTTTATTTTTAATCAGCTTAAAACTGTGTGAATTGCTCGATCGGTAATGGTACGAGTATGGCATCCCCTTAAGACTATTTGGTTGTATATAAGAAAGGTGGTAAACTGTGACGATTACTGTACAAGACTAGATAATTTATTACTCTAAAATACAAAGGTAGTTACAATGAGAACTAAGGAGGTAAGCAGCGCGTGTGCTTCGCTCGGCGTGTGTAGCCATTCTGTCGAACGGAAACCTTCTTGAGGACTTGTTCATGCCCAGTCACGTGGTGTTAGTGACTGCTTCCGGCGTCGCTGCGCTTGCGCGCCGTGGCTCATGGATGTCGCCACAGGTACTCCCCCCTGAGTGTCCTTCGTGAGGTGCGAAGGAAACGATATTTTCTTTTTTAGGATGCCTGGTAAGGCTGGACGAATGCTGGGCTGGGGAGCAGCTTCATCTGTAGGCGGTGTTGCTGGTTGCGTTGGAGCCAGCTGTTGGGGCTGCTGCGTTTGGTCGGGTGACGACCTTTGCGGCGATTGCGCCGGTGGTTGAGCTGTGGGCGCTTCAAGCGTTGGCTTCTGGGTGATTGGCGGCGACGATGGTTCCAGCGGTGGTTGTTGGGTGTCTGGTGGCGAGCTGGAAGGCTCGTCTGTTGCGTCCAGATATGCTGGCTTCAGGCCGTCAGTGGAGACGCTTCTTTCTACTCCGTTGATTCGGATCACAAATACCTTGTGACTAATTCTCTTGATGACTTCGTGGGGGCCCGTATAGGGCGGTTGAAGTGGTTTGCGAATGGAGTCCGTGCGTAGAAAGACGTGTGTGCATGTGTCCAATTGACCATGTTGAAAGGCGTGGTACTTTGCGTGCCTGGAAGCTGGAACTGCTCGGACGTCTTGAAAGAGAGCTCGGAGTTTGGCGACGAAGGCCGTCGGGTTGCTCTGGATGCTCTGTGGTACGAAAAATTCCCCCGGTAACCTTAGCGAGGTACCGTAGAGCATTTCAGTTGGTGAAGCTTGTAAATCCTCTTTCCAACAGTTGCGTAATCCTAGGAGTGTGATTGGTAGTCGGTCAGGCCAGAGCGAGCGGGGCTCGCACATGAGAGCTGCTTTTAATGTGCGATGAAATCGCTCGACAATGCCGTTAGCTTGAGGGTGGTAAGGAGTGGTGTGTATGTGTTGAGCTCCTACCAGCCTAGCTAGTTGTTTAAAGAGAGTCGCCTCAAATTGTGTGCCTTGGTCCGAGGTTATGGTAAGAGGGCAGCCATAGTGCGCTATCCAGTGCGTGAAGAGTGCTGATGCTATCGTGTCAGCCTTCATGTCTGCTAGTGGAATTGCCAGGGGCCACCTGGTGAAGCGGTCTATGATTGTTAGGCAGTAGCGGTAGCTGCCTGCCGGTGGCAAGATGATTATATCGATGTGTATGTGCTCGAATCTGTTGTCTGCCGAGTCAAAGGAGCTGAGAAGAGCTCGGTTGTGTCTGCCGACCTTGGCACGCTGGCACGGTTCACAGTTGCGCGCCCAGCGGTAGGCATCTTTTTTAATACCTGGCCAGGCAAACTTCTGAGCAATGAGCTTGCAGGTCGCGCGGGGGCCTGGGTGTGCTGGTGAATGGAGAACATCGAAGGCCTTGCGACGTAGGCTGCTTGGCAAGTAAGGCTTGACGATATTGTCAGCCGTGTTGCATGGGATTTGCGTGCCGTCGATGGTGAGGAGCTGTAGGTCCAGCAAATTCTTGGCGAGCAGGTGTTGAAGTTCTGTGTCCTGCTGCTGAGCGTCATGGATATCGGCGGCTAATAAGCCAGATGGCATGCTGATCGAACATGAGCGAGAGAGGGCGTCGGCCACGACGTTATGCTCTCCTTTGATGAAATTGAAGTCGATGTTGTGCTGCAGTAGGTAATCCAGTTGCCTCTGCTGCCTGGGTGAGGCCTTGTCCGATGGCTGCTGACCAGCAGTGGTGAGAGGTTTGTGGTCCGTGTGGAGAGTGAAACTGCGACCTTCCAAGCGTTTAAAGAACTTCACTGCTGCAAATGCTGCAAGCAGTTCTCGGTCGTAAGTACTGTACTTACGCTCTGCAGGCGAGAGCCCTCTGGAGAAGAAGGAAATGGGATGCCAAATGCCATTTTGGAGTTGTTGTAATGCTCCTCCAATGTCAGTGCCTGAAGCATCGGTGAGCAGCGCAAGTGGCGCTGTCGGTGAGAAAAAGGTGTTGATGGTTGCATCCCGCAGAGCTTCCTTGCAGGCTTGGAAAGCGTCTTCAGCGTTGGAGTTCCAGACGATGGGGAAGCGCTTGACCTGTCCTCTGCCAGTGAGAAGGCTGTTGAGTGGAGCCTGGATGCGAGCTAATCTTGGAATGCTGTGACGGTAGTGATTGATCACTCCCAAGAACCTGCGCAGCTGTGTGCTGTTGATTGGCTTGGGGAAATCCATCACAGCCTCTACTTTGCGAGGCGGTGGACAAAAACCCTTGCTAGAGACGGTGAAGCCGACGAAGTCCACTTCTTGCTGTCCCCAGACACATTTGTCCAACCTGATAACGAGTCCGGCTTGAAGAAGAACTTGCAGCAGAGTGCGCAAGTGCTGTAGGTGTTGCTGGTGATTGCTAGATTTGACGATTATGTCATCCAGATAGCACCTTGCGAATGGCAAGTCTCTTAACAGCGAATCCATGAATCGTTGAAGAGTTTGTGTAGCGTTGCGAAGTCCCATTGGCATGCGAGTGAACTCAAACATACCAAAGGGAGTGGTTAAGGCCGTTTTGCAGATATCCTCCTCCGCCATTGGTATTAGATAGAATGCTTTTTCCAAATCAATGGTGGAAAATACAGAGGCACCAGCGCACTCATGTAGAATGTCTTCCACAATGGGAATTGGGTAACGATCTGGCTGGGTGCAGGCGTTGAGTCGGCGATAGTCGCCGGTTGCTCGGTACCCACCTTCTTTGCGGCTCACCAAGTGCAGTGGACTGGCCCACTGGCTGGATGAAGGTCTGACAATGCCTCGGTTCTGCAGCATCTTGAAAAAATCTTTGGCTGCGTGAAATCGATCGCCCTGGAGACGACGAGGACGCTCAAATACTGGCGGTCCCGTTGTGTGAATGAAATGCTTCACTGGTGTGCCGTGCAAGGTAGCAGCCTGCTTCCTGGGTTTGGTTACGTCCGCAAACTCTGCGAGTAACTCGTCGTACGCCCTCCTGGTGTGGATGTCGTGTTGCGAGAGGCCTTGTGCAGCAATGCTGTAGACTGATGTCAACTGCACCTGGGCGGGCACGCTTTGCGAGGTGCACGAGTCGATTAAGCGTTGCTGCTGCATGTCTATGAGGAGTCCGGTGCGAGCCAAAAAATCTGCACCCAGAATTGCGTCCTTGACATCTGCAACAATTAAGGGCCAGGAAAAAGGTCGTCTGAGCCCGAGGTCAAGCGTGACCATGCGTTGGCCATATGTACGGATGGGCGACAGATTAGCAGCTGACAGAAGCAGTGGCTGCTCGGTCAATTTACCTGGCACGGACGAGCGAGGTAAAAGAGATACGCTCGAGCCCGAATCGACGAGAAATCTGAGACCCGTGGTATGGTCTGCTGCGTATAGGCGATTCTCTGAGGGTGGATGGCTGCCGTATGTCGCCTGCACTGGCGGCAGCCCATTTAGTTTCCCGGCTGGGCGGCGTTGAAACTGCAGGGTGCTTCACAACTGCGTGCGGCCGCTCCAAATTTGCGATGGTAAAAGCAAATTCTGTTTGTCGAGGTGTCATTGCGCTTTTGCGTGCGTGAGCGACTGCGTCCGCGATTGTTGCGCTGTCGCTGCTCTTGTTCAGCGGGCGGAAGACGGTCGAGCATGAGTTGACTGATGGCGAGCAATTGTGTCATGCTGCCGCGCAGTGCTGCCATCTCAGCGGCCATGACGTCAAGAGCGCCGCTTGTTTGCGCGGGAATCGACGCCATGTTGCCGTGGTCTCGTCGAGAGGAAGGCTCACCTGTTGCGCCCCTTCCTGGTGAAGCGTTTCTGGCGTTGCCCGCCGGAGAGACTGCGCACGTGAGTGACATGGTGTCGACGAGTCTGTCCGCTGCCTCCGCAAGCTTATCAAGCGAGGTGGTGTCCAGCGCGGCTGAAACACCGCGAGCCGCATTAGGTAGTGCGCTGAGCCACTTAACTTTTAGAAGGTCATCGGTAGCTCTGTCGCCGGCTAGCTGCTACATGTGGCGCAAGAGCTGCGTCGGCTTGCGTCCCTCTGTGCCTACCGTAGAGAGGAGCTTGTTGAGGCGTTCCTCCAGAGTGTCACCAAAGCGCTTGATGACGTTTTCTTTTAGGTAGTCATACTTGCCGGTGGGAGGCACTTGACGAAGCACATCGAGCAGGTCGTGCACTGTATCGCCGTCTAGTTTGGCTAGCGCGAGGTTATACCGCGTATTGTCATTTCTTATTTGATTTCCTGCTAGCGCTGCCTCGACCTGTATAAACCAGGCCTCGGGAGATGCTTTCCAAAAAGGCGGAAGTTTGCATGAGTGCACGCTCTCAATTCCTCCCTGCTGCTGCTGTGCTCCCTGGGCGTTCTGCTGCGGTACTCCCTGGGCGTTCTGCTGCTGGTCGTCGTCCCCGTTTGCCATGTCGCTCGGGCCGCCGAAGAGTCGATGTATGTTGTACACTGCGTCCGGGGCACGGTGGCCGCGTGGTGGCAATTTGGGTCGTGTCGACAATGGCGTCGGGCAGAGTTCTTGTTCGTTGACCAGGCTGCCGTCACATAATCCACCAGAAGATCACATCGGGGTCACCACTTTGGTTGTATATAAGAAAGGTGGTAAACTGTGACGATTACTGTACAAGACTAGATAATTTATTACTCTAAAATACAAAGGTAGTTACAATGAGAACTAAGGAGGTAAGCAGCGCGTGTGCTTCGCTCGGCGTGTGTAGCCATTCTGTCGAACGGAAACCTTCTTGAGGACTTGTTCATGCCCAGTCACGTGGTGTTAGTGACTGCTTCCGGCGTCGCTGCGCTTGCGCGCCGTGGCTCATGGATGTCGCCACAACTACATGCATGTTTACGTTTATATATATGATTGGAATGATGATTGAACTGCTAATTGTCTGCTGTGAAATTAAAATTTCATAAGTAGCAGTTTATTAACATCTGTACATCTGTGTCCCTATCAACATCTGCCTCTATCAGATAAGTACAATATTTTAAGTAAAAACCTGCATTGTTGTTTGTATTTAAGAATGTGATTCTTTGTTTTGACTTCTTTCTTGCAGGTTCATTGGAGCGGGACATCAAGATTTAGCTGGTTATGTAAATATGGATATTATTTGATAATTTATTATTTCATCAGACCTATGGACTATGTGTAAGGTATGTACCAGCAATAATGGTTAAATAAAATTCAAAAGTTGGCTAATAATTTGAGAACCGTATAATATGACAAGTGCATTGAATAACCCTTTGCGGCACAGCGGGATATATATATATCCCATCTGAATGAAATCAATTTTTTTATTATATTAGACTATAAAAATCGTTTTCGATGGGGATTTTTGCATTTTCACGTCACTGTAGGGTTGAAGTATATATACAAGGATGCAATTTAACTTAATTTTTTAATAATTTGTTAATAGCAAATTAAATATGATTAAAAACTGGCTTTTTTCGGAAAAAATGCATTATAGACAGCGCATATGATCCAAAGTAAGTCAAATTCGGTATATGTGGGTTTTCGGGGTCGCTGATTACGAATCTGAGGTTAGTTTTGCAAAATTCAAAATGGCGGATCCAAGATGGAGAACAAAATCTGAAATCATTGATTGTGGATCTAAAGAAGTATGCGCGCATACGTATATGTATGGGTTTCTGTGTGTCTCGTCAAATAAATTAAATATAATGCTTTATAAGTGTAATTACTGATTCTGTCACTAGGTGGCGAAAAGCGATTTTGCTAACCACAATAAAAAATTGAAAGTTGAAGTGTTATATCAGAGCGTTATAATTGCATCAGAATTTTCTTTTTTGGATTCGCTTTATAGGTGTAATTACTGATTCTACCACTAGGTGGCGAAGGGCGATTTTGCTAACCAGAATAAAAAATTGAAAGTTGAAGTGTTATATCAGAGCGTTATAATTGCATGAGAATTTTCTTTTTGGATTCGCGTATATGGGTATTTTTGTGAGTAATTTTAGGTGAGATTACTTGCATTGGGTTGTAATAATTTTAGTTCCATATTTGCAAAACTAAAAATGGGTAGAAGACAAAGGTTGGTTGTGACAGATATACCTAGTGATTCTGAGCCTGAGTCTATTGATGGATTATGCCAATCTAGCGATGATGAGGTACTACGTTCGTCTGAAGGCCAATCATTTGACGATGAGGAAGAAGAAGAAGAAGAACTGAAGAAGATGAAATAGAAGAAGACACAACGGAAAAATGGAAGGCCGTAAAAAAAGCGAGAGATGATACTCCATTTTCTAAAAATGTCGGTCCTAATCTTCCTGAAAACGTTAGATTTTTCTTGTCCTTATTTTCTTCTGATCTTTTGGACTCTATAGTGACTCAGACAAATCTCTACGCACAACAAAAAAAAAAACGAAAAGGAGCACCAATTACAATGATGAATTACTCATTTTTTTAGGGATTAATATTCTAATGGGGATAAAGAAATTACCGTCATATCGTGATTATTGGTCTGTTGATCCTAAACTGAGTGATCCGTTTATAAGCTCATTGATGACAGTGAACCGTTTTGGATACTTTCTAGGTAATTTACATCTTTCAGATACTAGAAATGAACCAGAAAAAAGCGATCCAAATTATGATAAATTGTACAAAGTACGTCCTATGTTGACCACACTGAATGAAAATTTCAAAAAATTTTTGAAGCCAGGTAAGTATCAATCGGTTGATGAATCAATGATAAAATTCAAAGGTCGCTCTAGCCTAAAACAATACATGCCTCAAAAACCGATCAAACGAGGGTAAAAATGTTGGGTTCGTGCGGATGAGTCTGGATATGTATGCGAATTCCAGGTGTATACAGAAAAATCTAAAAATTCTGAGAAGGAACTTGGACCACGAGTTGTGAAAGATCTTACTCGTGAACTTGTTGGTAAAAATCATCACGTTTACTTTGATAACTATTTCACAAGCGTAAACCTTATGGTTGAACTAAAAAATGATAAAATTTTTGCTTGTGGAACCGTTCGTAAAAAGCGTAAAAGATTGTCAAAGAGTGAAATTCCGGATAAAAAAATGAAACGTGGTGATTACGAGTATAAAACATCAAATACTGGTATTCGATGGATAAAATGGATGGTTAAGAAGTCAGTACTTTTTTTATCCAATTATCATGATCCTTGTGAAACAACCATGGTACAGCGCAGATAAAAAGATGGATCTTTGTTGAATATAACTTCGCCAGTAATGTGCTCAGACTATAATAAGTACATGGGTTATGTTGATAAATCTGATCATCTGGTTTCGACGTATAAAATAGACTGTAAGTAAAAAAAATGGTGGCATCGGATATTTTGGCATTTCGTAGATGTTACTATTATAAATTCATTTATTTTATACAACAAAGTAGGTTCGAAACCTCAACTGACTTCTGAAGAATTTCGCCTTAGGTTAGTGGAACAATTGACTGCTAGCAAATCCCCAACTAAAAAAGGCAGAAAATTGTTAACAAGTTTCACAAGTAGTAAGAAGCCCAAAGTAGCAATCGAAAAAAGACGATCTGAAGCTGCTCATTTACCTATTTCGTTAGACAAGCCAAGGCTGTGCCCATTGCAGTACAAATGATAAAGAAATGCGATCTCTTTGGAAATGCAAAGCTTGTGATGTACCATTCTGCCTAAAATCTAAAAGTAACTGTTTCAATTTATCCCACAACTGAATAAAAATCAAATATTTATAATATATATAAAAAAAATAAAAAATATATAAAAATAATAACAAATAGAAATAAAAAAATAAAAAAACACAAAAAAATAAAAAAATAAAAACAAAAAGAAATAAAAAATACAAAAAAAAAATTAAAAAAAATACAAAAAGAAACATGGAGACTATAGCCACCACGTCCTCGTCGTGTCTCTGGGTTTAGCTGCGAGTGGTAATAATTTACATAGAAACAAATAACAATTTTGACGCCATTTTAGATCAAATTTTGTTGAATATAAAAAATCTCATTCGCCATCTTGGATCCGCCATTTTGAATTTTGCAAAACTAACTTCAGATTCGAAATCAGCGACCACAAAAACCCCTGTCTAGCTTATTTGATCGAATTTGATTGACTTTCAAAAATTTTGTCCGCCATCGTGGATCCGCCATTTTGAATTTTGCAAAACTAACCTCATATTCGTAATCAGCGACCCCAAAAACTTTATACCAAATTTGATCGAAATACACTTGAACAAAAAATGTATGCCGCAAAGGGATAATGAAATAATTTAGCATAACGATATGTTTTTATGAGTTCAGGTTAATAACATAAGTAATTGGAAAAGAGTTTAAGCGAAAAATTTTGACAATAAAGTTTGGCAATGGCATATTCTAAACTAATGCAGTCTAGGTTATTACAAAAATAAGTTTATATTGGTTTGTAATTATGAAAATTGTTGCATTGTAACTTGTGGTTAGCATGCAACTGCATTGAATACTGAAATGTTATTTAGTATTTCCATGATGATATTCAAATGATTTTATGTGTTCAGGTTAATAATATAGGTAACTGGAAAAGAGTTTAAGCGTCAAATTATGACAATAAAGTTTGGTAAGAGCTTAATCTAATCTAATGCAGTCTGCTATTACAGAAATATGTATATGTTAGTTTTGTTATTATGAAAATGGTTTCATTATAACTTGTGGATAGCACGCAACTGCATTGAATAATGAAATGTTATTTAGTATTTTCATGATATTCAAATGTTTTTATGTGTTCAGGTTAATAATATAGGTAACTGGAAAAGTGTTTAAGCGACAAATTTTGACAATAAAGTTATGGCAAGGGGAAAAAGTAGAATTTACATATGAGCTAGGCAATGCTTTTGATTATTGATTAGAGGGGTTGATTATTAATTGGAGGACTAACATGGGTAGTATTTATGTTAAAGAAGTAGTTAAAACAAAAACATTTTATGCAAAAAACATAGGTTATGCAGTTATAATTGTTGTAAGACCTTGCTTTGACCAGCCCATGCATAGCACTTATTCAACTGTTTTTAGTATTTTCAAATACTTTAAACATACACAGCTTCTTCAAAAATAAAGATCCCCATCTCATCAGCCTTTTTTTTTAAATGTTTTACTCCAACTTAGCTTTTGAGGAATCATAAAAAACATCAATTTGATCGAAGCGACTCATACCACATGTGAGAGGAACACTGTCAACCGTCAAATTTAAAAATTAATGACATCGATCTAACAAAAATGCTACCCAATTCTACTTGCAATTTGCCAACTTTTTCTCATTCAATGTGCTATAAAAAAGTTTCAAGTTTTTGAGATAAAAAATCATGAAACTTGCCAAAATGCTGAAAAATTGAAAATTTACAAATTTTCATTTGTTTATAACTTTTGAACATTACAATATTTTATGCTAAAAATTTTTTCTGTGTTTTTAAGACAATTTTGAAAAAATTTTTTAATGTTTAAACGATTTTAAAATTTTGAGGTGTACAGTCGTTGACATGAAACATCCCATATATATAAATATTTATATGTTTCTTTAACATATACCAAAAAGTGTATATATTATTTATAATTGAAGATAATTAAATCAATTAATTTTGAATTTGAGGGTGCTAGAATGAAGTATAAAAAATAAAAAATTGATGATAATTGACCAATTAAAATAAATGGAATTTCTACAGGTTTAGCTCCTACTCAAGTTATAATTAAAAAAATTGAAATAAAGAATCAAAAATAGAATTAATTAACGTTATAAAATTTAAAATCTTTTATATTATAATTGAAATTTAAAGGTATAATAATTAAAATTAAAATTGATATTAATAAAGCAATAACACCACCTGATTTATTAGGAATTGACCATAAGATAGCTTCGGCAAATAAAAAGTATCATTCTGGTTGGGTATGAATTGGGGTAATTATAGAATTAGCTTGATTAAAATTTTCTGGATCACTTAAGATATAAAGTTTAATTAAACAGATAATTATTAATATAAGTAATATAATAATAAATCCTACGATATCTTTAATTGAATAATAAGGATTAAAAGGAATTTTATAACAATTTCTATTTAAACATATAGGATTGAACTACCTGTTTCATGAAGGAATGATAAATGAATAATAATTATAAATAGAATTATAAAAGGCATAATAAAATGTAGTGAATAAAATCGATTTAGGGTAGCATTACTTACTGAGAATCCACCTCATAATCATTGAACTAATGGTTCTCCTAAATAAGGAATAGCTGATAAAAGATTAGTAATTACTGTAGCTCCTCAAAAAGATATTTGACCTCATGGTAATACATAACCTATAAAAGCGTTCCTATTGCAATTAATAGGATTAAGATTCCAATATATCAAGTTTTATTTAAAATAAATGAATTGTAGTATATATTTCGTCCAATGTGGATAAATATAGTAAAAAAAGTATAGAGGGCCCATTTATATGTAATAATCGTATAAATCATTCATGATTAATATTTTGGATGATGTGAATAATTCTATTAAATGCTAAATTAACTTCAGCACAATAATGTATAGATAAAAAAAGACCTGAAATAATTTGAATATTTAGACGTAATCCTAATAACGATCCAAAATCTCATCATATAGAAATATTTATTGGAGAGGGTAATGTAATTAATGATGAGTAGATAATATTTAAAATAGTATTATTATTAAAAATTGTTTTTTTCATAATTAATTTTTCGAAGTTTGATTTTTTTATTAATACATAATTTAACGATTAATGTTAATGTTAATAATAAATATAATATAGAAATTAATGATGGAAAATTTTTTTTTTCTAAGTATATAAATGTTAAATAAAAATTTATTTTAATTATATTCAATATATATATATTTCTTTGGGTTGAGTTAGTCAAAATATATTATTAAATTATATTATAATAATATTAATAATATTGAAAATAATAATTTTAAAGATGTTGATATTAAAAATTTTCATTTTAAGGTTATTTTTATATTATTATTAAATCTAATGAAATATAAAAATAGAATTATTAATCCTTCAATAAGAATTAGAAATGTCAAAAATGACAATCAATGCTTGTCTAAGTTTACTCCTAAGTTAATTGAACATATGATTGTAATGATAAATAATATAGTTCCTATAATAATGGGGTGAATAAATTTATTATTGGGTATTTTTTTTTTCCGAGGTACTAGGCAAATCTTCCGGGGCACCCGTCCTTGCTTTGGAAGTGGAGCATGAAGGAAGGCCCACTAAGACCATCACGGAGTAGCGGGCTCCGTGGCGTGAGGGATTTCTACCCGCTAAACACCCAAAACCTATCCCTACGGCAGCCTCGACCAGGAACCGCTTTCGCATTACTTCAGGTCGGGCCGCAGCACTGCCGCCCCGGGGGCGTCATCCGTCCTTCCTACGTTCTTTCTTTCTACGATGCCCTATCTAATCTATTAAACATCCGTCTCGTATTTTCGCACGCAGTACCCCTTCGATGAAGGTATTTATCACGTCCCGTCGGTCTTTCCCTGAAAACATGAATTCGATCACCACGTCGGGCGAGAGTCGCCCTACCATCATCTCTAATCGTTGTCTTTCCGCGGCCCACCCATTACATGCGAAAAAGGTGTGTTCCGCGTCATCCCTCTCGTGCCCGCAGTATTTACATTTCGGCGTATTTATTTTACCTAATTTAAATAGGTAATATTGAAAGTATCCGTGCCCTGTCAGGAACTGCGAAAGGTAAAAGTTAACCTCTCCGTACTTCCGCCCCGGCCACCTCGTTATGTCTTGAATCAATAGGTAGGTCCATCTACCCTTCGTCCCCGCTCTCCACCTCTCATGCCAATTTTGTAGCGTCTGGCAGCGGGCTTCGCCCTCCGCGTCTGCCCGGCTCACTTCTGCGCTCCTATCGTAGATCTGCTTCCGTTCCCGTGCGAGCAGGTAGATCGGAATCATACCAGCTATCACCGCCACCGTCTCTTCCGACAGCGTCCAATACGCGCATGCAACTCTCAGCACACCATCAGCCCAAATCTCCGCTCCATAGAAGAGTATAGAGTTGGTCGTCGCCATGAGGAGTCTTCTCTTGGATGTCCGCGGACCTCCAACGTTGCGCATTAACCTACTTAGCGCCGCTATACGTGCTTCTGCCTTTGCCGTTACTTCCCTGATGTGGGGCCAAAAGCAAAACTTTGAGTCCAGGATGACTCCTAGATACTTCGCAGTCGGCCTCGTAGTTACTAACTCGGATCCTACGTACATCGGTAGTATCGTAGGGATCTCTTTAGGTGTCAATAGTACTACCTCGGTTTTCGCCAGCGCGAGACTGAGCCCGTGCTTCGTCATCCACCTAGTCACTCGTTTCATTACCTGGCACAAGATAAGTTGTGCCAAGTCCGCGGTCCGTGCTTCTACCACCACCGCGAGGACGTCCGCGTATCCTACGAGAAATACTCCGTTGGGCATGTCCAGGCACAGCAAACCGTCGTACGACGCGATCCAAAAATCATTGCCCAACAGTGATCCCTGTGCAACGACTGCCGTAATTTCCATAACCACCGTCCCTTCGCTCGTCTCGATAATGAGTTCGCGATCCCGGAAGTAGTCCTCTCCTACACGTAGTATGTAGGGTGGAACTCCGAAGCCCCTCTGCGTTGCGAGAAGGTGTGCCCAGCGTGCCGAATTGAACGCGTTTTAAACGGCCAGCGTTGCTACCAAGACCAGTGGTCGCGCTCCGTGACATCGTTCCCTTGATCGCTCCACCGCCGCGGTAACCGATCGCATCGCGCCTATCGTCGAAAAACCCTTTCTAAATCCATGCTGGTTTTCCGATAAACCCCCTGACTGTTGTATCGCGATCTGGATTCTCCTCCTTAGTAGCGCCTCCATACCCTTGCCGATCGTGTCTAATAGGCTAAGCGGCCGATATGCGGACGGGGATGTCGTGTCTCCCTTCCCCTTGATGATAAGGACAAGCTTCGCCCTTTTCGAAAGACTGCTGATAACACCTTCTCTGATGCATACATTGTAGGTATCCAGTAAGGTTTCCGGGAATCGTGAGGCGATGGCCTTTAAAACCTCGACTGGAATCCCATCGGGGCCTGGCGCCTTGCCGCTCTTAAGAGATCTGATCGCGACCCATAGCTCAGGCTTGGTAAACGAGGTTATATCCTCCTTTCGCACGTCCTCATACAGAGTCTCTTCCCTCGGCGGGTGCTCAGGGAAAAGCCCGTCAACTATCTCAGTTATCAACCGCGCTTCCTTTGTCTCCGGTGGCTTCATTGCCACTATTCTACGAGTTACCATTTTATAGCCTAGTCCCCACGGGTCGGAGTTAACTTCGTCGCACACCTCTTTCCAGCATCGTCGCTTACTGGACTTAATCACGAGCCTTAGCTTTTTCTGTGCTTGTTTGAATTCAGCGTTAAAAACGGTGGCCCCACATCGTTCCCGTGCGCGCTGTGCCCGTCTACGAAGCCTCAAGCATACCCTACGTAACTTCGCGATCTCCTCCGTCCACGAGTACGCTGGTTGGCGGCGGTTTCTATTTCTGCTTCGCGGCATAGAGGCATCGCATGCTCTTACTATAGCTAACGTTGCTCTGGTCACCTGGGCTTCCGTACGCTCCCGGCCTGATAAATCATTTTCGTCGGACCTTTGTGGTATACTTAGCACTTCTACTAGCCGATCCACGTTTAATCGATGGGCGTTCCACCGCGGTAATGGTCTGCTCGCTTGGAGTACACCTACCCTATCTAAAACCGTAAACGTGAGATACTGGTAATCACTGGCTGGCTCTCCCCCAAGACCTGCCAGTTACTAATCCTCGGTACTAGTTGCTCAGATGCGAAAGTGACGTCTGGTAAGGATTCGCCGACCCCGGGGCGTCGATAAGTAGTGATCGTGCCCTTATTCGCAACCTCCAATCCTAATCTAGCGGCCATCTCGAATAAATCTCTGCCCCTACTGTTCGTCTCTGGTATACCCCATTCTATCGCCCTTGGGTTAAAATCTCCTGCAACTAGTAGGAAGCCAGAGATATTCCGCAATACGTCTTCCTTGCGTTCAACGTGCCTAAGAAATTCGTTTCTTCGTAAGTTGACGGATATATACAGACTCACGTAGGTAACATTCTCGACGCGCACCCATACTAAACCCTCCCTCTTGCCTCGTCCGGTAATCTTTGACCTATGTCTACCTGCTATCCAGAACGCCGCTGTGTCGGTCTCGTCCGCGAAACACGTGGTTGTATTGCGGGCCCGATGTCTATACTGTTCGCTAACCAATGACACATTCGCGAGCCCCTGGCTCACTCGATTAGTGAGCAGGTCATCAGCGAGTACGGCGCCATTCGTGTCTATTTGTAAAACCATCATCATTTTTTAGGCCTCTTTAACTTTTCTAGCTCGTCCCTGACAGCGATGCATGTCTCCGTGCCCGGGAAATGCGCTAGCTCAGTGGCCGCAATCCCGCGTTTTTACACAAGAAGCAGGCCTGACGTCTCGCGCGACAGTCCTTGGCCACGTGATCTGGTTTTCCACATTTTCTGCATAATGCACTACGATCCTCGTCCTTACAGTCCTTTTTCAGATGCCCAAAGGCTTGGCATCTGAAACATCGCGGAGCCACTATTCGCTTTCTAATTCGGTAGCTAAAATATCCTATTTTAAGCCTCCCTATCCTTTGGAGAGTCATGGCCGCAGTTTCGTCCATTTCGACTATGGCCATGCTCCGCTCTCCTCCCCCTACGTCAAATACGTGGGTACTAAGGTTACACATGTCGCTTACCTCCTCCCTAATCGCGGCGTTTACCTGTTCTTCGGTGGTCACGCACGTCATTCCGCCTATTTCCAGTATAAGCCTTGGAGGGAGGCCTTTAACTTGGTATTCATTTCCAAGATTTTCCTGGATAACCCTCTTCAAGACCTCCTTGTCTTCCGATCGCTTCTCCAGTTCTAAGAGAACCCCAGCGTTTTTAGTCAGTCGGGTGTTTCACACGACAGCCTTCGCTTCCTCAGGATTAGCCTTAGAACTGAGGTCCTTGAGTATCTCTGCATAGCTCTTCTTCGGTTGACGTTATGTGTATTGCGCATCGTCGAGGCCGAGGATTTACTTCTCCTTCCTGTCCTGCTGCTCCTCTTGAGGACCCATGATCTTTCCACTATCTGGCCGCGTAGGCTTTTTTCTCCTGGTGACTATGGTGAATCCGTTCTGCTTTATTATTGGGTATTAATGATATTATTGTTGGTAATATAATTATTGATAAAATAAGAATTAAATTAAATTTTATAATTTTTTTAATTTACTAATTCGAAATATAGTTTAAAAAAAATATTAATTTTTGATATTAATGTTATAATATATTTATTATTTAGATTAGCTATAAAGTTATATTTATTTTTAATTTACAAAATTAATATTTTAATTAAAGTAATAGCTAATATTTTAAATTTGTATATTTATTTTTTAATATGTTTTATAACGGGGCACTTACGTTCGACTAGGTACAGCGCTATTGAAGATCTCCAACGATGATTAAATATGGATAATTATTGTATGCAAATCTATGTGTTTTCATATCATGAGTTATCGCAAAGGAAATGGACAATTCATAGGGTCGATAAATTATACTCTCAAAAATACTATAAAGGTTGTCACGTTTATTAACAAAAAGAAAAGATAATATTCATAAGTATAAAGAAAAGTTAATAAGTTGAGCGCCAGCTGGTTTTCGGTTCTAGCAACCTAACTAAGTCCTACAGAATCTATTTAGCTATAAAACGACAACGACGGAGCGGTTTCGGTAGAGTACCAGACAGGACGTGAATTCAGGCGCGAGAACGCCAGCGGAGTTTCGGCAAGAGTACGCGGTTTCGAACGTTTCGGCAGTTTCGATAATATCCGCTGCCGACACGCACAATCTATTGTTTCACTCGGCTCTAGATGACGATTAGAGCCGGCGCGCACGACACAAGAGACAGGCGATATACAATACGGCCGTGGCCTACGCAACTTACCAGCTCGAGGCTGGGACAAATAGCGGGAGCGTCGGCGGACCGGTGAGGCTGCAGCAGGGGCTGCTTGACTGGGCAGCGGCGTCGAGGCTGCGGCAGTTGACACGGCGTGGTCTGAAGGCTGCGACGGATGACGGTTGTCTCGAGGTCAACTACACTTTGCCGGGACACTTAGCGCGTATGATACGATATAATTTTGGCCCGGTGCAAACTTGTAGTGCGTGCTGCGGTCCACAATGGATTGGCCGAGCCCAGCGCGTCGGTCGACGGAGGAGCTCTCGAGGCCTCGCGAGCGAGCGCCCTCACTCGTTCGTATTCGATTACTAAGCTCTCTCTTCCTCTCTCACTCTCTCATGGCACATGTAACGGTAGCGCGCAGCCTGATGCGAAGATGCACGCACGCCCCGGTGTTCTGCTAGACGCCGATGACTGCACTCTTTGCCAACGTAGGTGCAAGTGCGTCGGGAAAGGAGAGACAGGGGAAGCCCTCACCAGGTGTACGGGGCCTCCAGCAGCTGTGCTCTCTATATCAGCAGGCACACAACACAACACCGGAGGAGAGTGAGCTCAGCTCCCTCGCATTGCAGCAGCATTAATAGTATAAGGGATGGCAGGAGCAACGTCATCTACAGCAGGAACAGCATGGTTGCAGCACGAGGAGCTCGCAATGCTCCTTCATAAGAGTGTTGTCTTCGCTCTTCTAGTAATTTGACAGGTAACAGTGGTAGTTAGAGTGTCGCATGGGTTGCTTGGGCCCTCTTCTGCCAGGCATTCTTTTCCTTAATGCAGGTTTTTTTCTATTCTGGATGGCTAGCGAGAAAGGAGCCCTAACAGCCACAGTTCGGGGTTTTCCTATTTTTATACCACTAATTGTAATGCTCAAAATGTGAGCGTTACAAACTCCCCCTCCCAAGACCAAAGCGCGCCCTCGCAGTTCGTGAAAAAAAAAACAAAACCCTCAATACTCACTTTACAATATCTACGCTATTCGTGACTACCGTACTTACATACTTAACAACGTCGATTGTACGGAAACGCTTCCAATCCTAACGCTAGGCGCTCTTACAATCGCTCAAGATTCGCTTGCATTCGCACTCCATTCGCAACACAGTTTAGTACTGATTGGACCGTAGCGGTTCATTGACTCACAACAGGTTTGTTGCCAACGCCAGGCGTTCGATGCAACACGCGAATATAATAACATATCCTATACCGTGACAGCAAAAAACTATTTTGCCACCGCAAGGAAATATTCTACTGTACCGACAATGATTTTTTTTTCTTGTTTTTGTTCTATACGCTAAAGGAGAGAACAAAAAGGTTCTACAAAGAAAAATATACTATTAAGCGAACAGTGGTTTTCTGTTTTTCCTAAGCCGATGAGATAGTTGGTATCACAAGAAAAATTATTTCACAAACAAAAAGTATTCTATCAACTGAACAATGATTTGTTGTTCTCGGTAAGTAAAAAAAGTACTATAATCCGCAAAAGAAAATTATTTACAAGCAAGGAAAAATATTCTATGAAACGAACAATCGTTTTTGTTCGGTTTACGCAAGCGACGTGCTCTACAATGACGACGACAATTTTTGTTTTCTCGACGATCAATGATAAACGATTTCTTGTTCACAGCAACATACGAGTATTCAATTGAACTGGTAAGTGGCCATACAATTCTGGGTTCTAACAAGAAGCCATGTGGCGTAACTTACAAGGAAAGTACCCGAACTGTCAAATTCAAAAAAATTCCAAACCCATATTAAAAAGTAGACCTCCATGCGAGATTCACGAAACCATTTTTTTTATCGGCTGAGAAGCGCTTTATAAGGGTTAAAGTCACCCCTAAAGTTTACCCCCAAGAAACGTTTTTTTGATATATCTCGGCTTCTACTTAACTTTTTTTAACGAAACAAAATGGAAAGAGTTTCTTATTAAAAAGTCAAGAAATCCGTGGTAGTACGAACATTAAGGGTTGCATCCCTTATTTTTTAGAGGGTGAAATTTAAGAATAATTTTTGTTGTGAGAGTTCATAAAATAATTAAAAATAGGTCAAAACATTATTTTTGCCAACCACAATAAATAACAGTTGGTGTGTTTGGGCATTTTTCGCGAAACAACCCCTTAAGAGGTGGTAAACCACCCCTAACACAAATGAATTAGGTATATTTTTTTGGCAATTATTTTTTTCCTTAAAATGGGTTCTTGAAGTCGTTAATCGGAATCCACAGTTAGATCCACCATAAAAATTTGAAAATAGTGAATTCAATATGGCGAAAAATTTTTTAGAAATATTTTAAATTCCACGAAAAATCGAATGTAGACCCCCTAGCGGAAATTATATTATGTAAATAAGTGTATAATAATGTAACAATGTTTTGTTATTGTAAGAGTCAAAAGGCTGGCGCGAACAGAAAATATGTAAAGCCCTACACCAGTACAGTATACTACACGAGTATGCGTCCGCGAGTATAGAGGCACACCATCGCTAACCGGGCAGTCGTTTCTCGCGCCTCGTTGATGTCGCACGCTGATTGATTTGTTAGCCAAATCCATTATACTTATTTGCAATAAATACATACTTTGTATGTTATATCTGAGCCGTGTGTTATTTATTCATCCTGTCAAAATCGCGAGGGGCTTTTGGAAGTAAAAGGGGTCTTACAAAATTCAGAAGTGGGATTAATGGATGTATGCCCGGCGTATGACCATTGTGTGTGCGCCATTTTGGATTTGTCGAGAGAGTGAGACGTCGAGAGGAGAACGAGAAGGGCAGGTGCGAAAAACGGTCTCGAGAGAGAGAGTGAGACGGACAAAAGAAAGAATCAAAAAGGTGAGCTGTGTGCCCCGAAGCCGCTGCGCTGTGATAGAAGAGGACGGAGAGCTGTGTGCCCCGCGTGAGAAAGGAGAGCTGTGTACCCCGCGTGAAAAAGGTGAGCTGTGTGCCCAAATCAGAAAGGTGAGCTGTGTGCCCCGAAGTCGCTACGCTACGATAGAAGAGGACGGAGAGCTGTGTGCCCCGCGATAAACAAAATTTATCAGTGCTGTGTGCCTGCAGTGTTAGTGAAAAACAATACATAAAGACAGTGGAAATCCTGACTCTGCTGTGTGCGAGCATAGTATAGAAAATTCTAGAATTGGGTCTGCTGAGTACGAACGAAGTGAACATTCGTAAAATCCGACTTCGCTCTGTGAAAAGAGTAGACGTTCGTGGAAGTGATTTTGAGTCGCCCTAGAGCATAACGGAAATTTTTAAATTCCTGCTTAGCTGCGCGCAGGCGCGAAAGACATTTTGTACAAATAGCACGAGCTCTGCGAAAGTTCGTGTTTCAAGGAGCAAGCGCCACAGCGAGCGAGCGCGAAGTAGAGTTCCGCAGCACATGCGAGAGCGGAGCGAGAGTCGTCGCGCACCGCCAGAATTCTCGGAACTGAGGCGGATGATAAACATACGTGCGAACGGTGGCCGTATACGAGCGCGCCTCGAATGTTTTGATTTAGAGAAAGAAAAAGGGGAAGAGAGAAAACATGCCACCAAAACAAGTAATCGATCCTACTGTTTTCCGTGTCGTGATGTTAAAAGAATTACTGAAAAAGAAAGGGATATCTGTCACGGGAACGAAAACAGAGCTCATCGCAAGACTAGACGAAGCAGATCCGACGAGAGAGTGGGTGAAAGAAATAGACTATGATTCGGAAAATCTTGACTCAAACGACGCAGGAGGCGCAGGTGGCGGGTCGGGACTATCGAACGAGGAGGTAGAATTGCTTCGACGAGAGAAGCAAGCGGCCGAACGGGAATTGAGATCATTGCAACAACAGCTACCGACATCACGTGGTGATAATACACAAAGTTCGAACGACGTAAGTATAGCGCAAGGTACTGACAAAACGGAGCAGCTGATGAGGCGAGAAATGGAATTATACCGACGAGAAAAGGAAGTTGCCGAATTGGAGCTAAGCGTAATGAGACAACAGCTACAAAATCTGCGGTCAACAAATAATATGGGAAATTTGGGAACTCCGAGTGTACAGAATACTCGTGATAGAGTGAATCTAAGTGAACTGAAAGAACTTATAAATGTTTTTGACGGCAGTGACGGCGAATATGCTAACTGGGAGAAACAAATAAAGTACGTTAAGAGTACGTACGATCTCTCTGAGGAAAAGACAAAAGTTGTTTTAAGCGCACGTTTGAAAGGTAAAGCGCTGGAATGGTTCCATTCTCAACCGCAAAATCTGGAGTTGACGCTCGAGAACCTTTTTAAAGAAATGAAGGTTATGTTCGACCATAAGCCTCGTAAATTGCAGTTACGTAAACAGTTCGAAGGACGTTATTGGAAGCATGGCGAAAATTTTAGCGATTACGTTCACGACAAGATTATTATGGGCAATCGAATACCAATCGATAAAGAAGAAATAGTCGGCTATTTAATAAATGGTATACCCGACGCGGTTGTAAAAAATCAAGCTCGCATGCAGAACTTCGAGACTGTAGACGATCTTCTGAAAGCGTTCGAGAAGATAACGCTTCGACCGAGAGGGCCTAACGGAAACCACGGAGGAGGGAGCGTTGACAAGAGCACGGCAAAGGCCTCTACGACGACTTCGAACGCGACCAAAGGCCAGAAGCAGTAAAGCGGCGAGCAGGCGCGATCAAGGCGAGGAGCTACGCGCTGCTACAACTGCGATGAAGTTGGACACGAGGCGAAGAACTGTGCCAAGCCGAAGAAAAGTTTTGTTTGTTTCAGGTATAACGAGGAGGGCCATATATCGAAAAACTGTCCGAAGCTTAAGCAGATAACTCATGTTGGGGAGATGCAGGTTCCAGAGCACGAGTTTCATCAAAGCGTAGAGTACGGACTGATACATAACAATGAGAGTTTTAATTTTAGATTAAGCACATTGTTCGATACTGGCAGTCCAATCAGCTTTGTAAAAGAAAAGTTTATAGTAACAAGCGCTATTCAAAATGTTGAAGAACATGAGGACACGAAGTTTTGCGGAATAAATAGTTCAAAGCTTAAAATTTTGGGTAAGGTAAATCTAGATGTCACAATTAACGATAAAATTTATGAAAAGTTAACGTTATTTATTGTAGATAATAATACTATGAGCGCGTCGGCGGTTTTAGGGCGAGATATTCTACGTAAATTCAATTTCAAATTAATTAACAACGATATGGTAACGATAATCGATGAAGTATCAGAAATTTTAAATATTGATGTAACGGACGAGAAAGACAAGGCAAAATGCGAGTTAAATATAAATACGGAGATTTCGAATAAAATTAAAAGCGATCTCGAAAACCTATTTATGACAGAGTATGTTAAGCCTGAACGTCCGGTAAAGTCAGATATAGATTTTGAGGTTAGGTTAGTCTTAAAAGAACATCAACCATTTCATTATAGTGCGCGAAGATTATCTTATGCCGAGAAGGAGATTGTACGAAAAAGACTAGATGAATTATTGGAAAAGAACATAATTCGACCGAGCGAGTCTGAATATGCTTCTCCGATTGTATTGTCAACTAAGAAAAACAGAGAAACGCGGATGTGCGTAGATTTGCGAGCGTTAAATTCTATATTAGTGCGAGATAATTACCCATTACCGATCATAGAGGACCAGTTAGACTTGCTGGAGGGTAAAAAGTATTTTACTGTATTAGATTTGAAAGACGGTTTTCACCAATTACGTGTAGCAGGGGACTGTATTAAATATACATAATTCGTTACGCCATCAGGGCAGTATGAGTATTTAAAGCTTCCTTTTGGTCTTAAAACAGCCCCAGCACAGTTTACAAGGTACGTTACAAAGGTCTTCAGATCTATGATCGATAGTGGGGAGGTAATTGTTTACATGGACGATTTTATGGTAGCGACTGTAACTATAGAAGAGCATTTACGCGTTTTGAGAAAAGCATTTAAATTATTAGTGCCAAATAAATTAGATTTAAGAATTGATAAATGTTTTTGTATACAGAACTCGAGTATTTAGGTTACTTAGTAACGCAAGACAGTATCCGACCGACAGAAAGAGGTATTGAGGCTATTCGTGATTCTCCATTGCCGAAAAGTGTCAGAGAAGTTCGAGGTTTTGTGGGTTTATGTTCATTTTTTCGGAAGTTCATAGAACATTTCTCTATCATAGCCAAGCCATTGTATGATTTGTTCCGAAAGGATGTTAGATTTTGTTTTGCCGAGAAAGAATTAGAAGCTTTCGAGATTTTAAAACGTAAGTTGACAGAAGCCCCGATCTTAGCTATTTATAACCCGCACGATGTAACCGAACTTCACTGCGACGCTTGTTCGTCCGGATTTGGAGCGATATTAATGCAATTGAAAGTAGACTCGAAATTCCACCCGATATTTTATTTTTCAAAGCGAACTAGCGAGGTCGAGAGTAGATACCACAGTTTTGAACTGGAGATGTTAGCGATTATTTATGCGTTAAAGAGATTTAGAATATATTTACACGGCATAAAGTTTAAGATCGTCACAGATTGTAATTCGCTCACATTAGCTTTAAAGAAAAAGGAGATTAATCCAAGAATTCAGAGGTGGGCACTTGAGCTCCAAAGTTTCGATTATACCTTAGAACATCGCGAAGGAAAGAAAATGCTTCACGCGGATGGTTTGAGTAGAATGCACGGTATACTTGTAATCGAAGATAATTCATTCGAGTTAAATCTATCTTTATGTCAAAATCAGGATCCGAATATTAAGGAATTACGCGACTCTTTAGAGAAAACCGAGCACAAGTTCTTTGAACTCCGTAACGGTTTAGTTTATCGCAAAAGAAACGAGAATCTCTTATTTTACGTACTGTCGAGTATGGAGGCAAATATTTTGTTTAAATATCATGACGAGATGGGCCATATAGGTGTCGAAAAAGTTACGGAAACTATCAAACGCAGTTATTGGTTTCCAAGTATGAAGGAAAAGATTGTCAATCACGTACGTAACTGCTTAAAGTGTATAGCCTTTTCTCCTACAACTGGCAAAGTCGAAAGAAAGTTACATTATGAACGTAAGCCTTCCGTTCCATTCGAGACTATTCATATTGACCACGCGGGACCGATGGATAAGTCCGTATTGTCTAAAAAGTATATTTTCTCAATAATAGATTCATTTACAAAGTACGTCAAGCTTTACGCGACAAAATCGACAAGCAGCCGCGAGGCAGTAGAATGCCTAAAATTGTATTTTATGTATTACAGTAAACCGCGAGTCTTAGTATCAGATAGAGGTAGCGCCTTTACCTCCGAAGAGTTCTATAATTTTATAAACGACTATGATGTAAAGCATGTCAAGATAGCTACAGGATCACCACAAGCGAACGGACAAATAGAACGAGTTAATCGCGTATTAAAGTCTATGTTAAGTAAGCTGACTGACGATGAACTGAAAAAGAAATGGACTAACGTCTTGGGTGATGCTGAATACGCTATCAATAACATAGTTAATAAAAGTACAGGTGAAACGCCGAGTAGATTACTGTTTGGGGTTAATCAGAGAGGTAAAGTGGTAGACGAGGTTCGCGAGTTTATTCAGGAGAATGTAAATTTCGAAAATCGAGATTTAGAGGGCATGCGCGAAATAGCGAACGGTAAGATTTTAAAGGCCCAAGAGTATAATAAAAAGTATCACGACGAGAAACGAAAAGATATGCATAAATATCAGACAGGCGATTGGATAATGATTAGAAACTTTGACAGCACAGCAGGTGTATCGCATAAACTAATCCCTAAATTCAAAGGTCCATATCAGGTTATAAAAACTCTACGAAATGACAGATATGTAATCGCGGATATCGAAGGTTTCCAAATGACACAGAAACCCTACCAAGGCGTATGGGAACCGGCGAACATGCGATTATGGCGTAGTTCAAATAAAACTAATACTGGCTTATGTAATGATGGATGCGCGTCTGACGAAGATGTATCTGAGTGAGGTCTATTATTGTAATATGAAAAAAAAAAAAAAAAAAAAAAAAAAAAAAAAATCGATCGGCCGAGGACGGCCTAATTGTCAGGACTGGCCGAACTATAAGAGTCAAAAGGCTGGCGCGAACAGAAAATATGTAAAGCCCTACACCAGTACAGTATACTACACGAGTATGCGTCCACGAGTATAGAGGCACACCATCGCTAACCGGGCAGTCGTTTCTCGCGCCTCGTTGATGTCACACGCTGATTGATTTGTTAGCCAAATCCATTATACTTATTTGCAATAAACACATACTTTATATGTTATATCTGAGCCATGTGTTATTTATTCATCCTGTCAAAATCGCGAGGGGCTTTTGGAAGTAAAAGGGGTCTTACATTATGTTATTCTATTATTTATTATTTTTTTATCATACACTTGTTTATCGTACGATAAACAAGTGTATGATAATGTAGTTGTTTGTAAAAAAGTGTAAGAAAACGTAACAAATTGTACTTTTCTACTGGATTTCGGACGCTTTTACATTTTACCACAGTTTATACCATTTTTTAATAATTTCTTACTTTTCCTTACATTTGTCTACGTTTTATTACTTTTTAATTTGTACTCTTAATTCAAATTTTATAGGCATTCTTACACTTTCGTACATCTTTTTACATTTTATTATATATTTGTACTTTTAATTACATCTTTTTACGTTTATATACAAATTTTGATACACATTTTACATCGTATCACATATTTGTACACTTTTTTCAAATAGTTCATAATTATACTTTTATAATAATTTATAATTGTACTTTTATTTAAATAAAGCTATAAATAAAATATTTTCAAAGATGTAAAGCAAAAATACTAAAACGTAATAAAATGTAAATTATTATGTATTAGAAATATAATTAATATGTGTTACAAAATGTAAGTTACTGTATAAAAGTTTAAATTTTTACAAATTCTTACAGATTTTTCTAACAAATTAATTCTTACAGATTTTTCTAACAAATACTTCCTTATAATTTCATAAAAATAAGCTACACAAGGAAATATTTAGAAAACGTAAGGAATTGAAAGAAAATGTAAGAAACTTTAACAACTTGTTAAATATGCCCGAAATCCAGTATCGTATGATTTCTTACATTTTTCGACAATTTATTCCATTTTATAAGTATTTTCTTATTTTCTTTCATATTTTATAATTTCAGCTAGGAGAGATTTTCATGCTTGTTGAAATTATGATAGGTTTTAATAAGAAAAGTTTATTTATGATTTACTAATATAAATTAATATGAACAAAATTTTTAATATAATGATAATTATAGCAATTCATGGTTATTGCGCAATATACAAGATTACGTACACTTGCATTGATATGGCTTATCTCCTGATTCCTCCTATTTTATTCATAAATAAGTGAAACATCGGTCAGTCGAAAACAAATATACGTTACTGAACGTTTTTCTACGCTCGTGTTAAATTAATATTCAATGTAAACATTATTTTATGGGTATTAATTGAAAATATAAGTGTCTGGAGGTACTTGCATCATATTTTTTAATGGCAAGTAAACATTTTACGAGTACGAAATCCTATTTGAATTGAATGATAACAACAATAATAATAGTCGTAAGTAACCATATAATTGAAATTTCTTTCTTCTACATAATTATTCAAAATATTTCTAATAGAAGGATATAATAGATATAATATTGAAAAGTTAAATAAAATGCAGCATTTTTAAATATAAAACTCATCAAAATGTACAATAAATTTTGAACAAGTGGCCGAAGTTAAGAAAGTCAAATTCAGTAAAAATCTATTATAGAATCTTTATTGTACCAATTGTAAATATTTTGATAGTGAAACTTTACTCTTAATACATGCATTGAATTATTTTATGATAGTAAAAATTATGTTTTGATTTTAATTTTTAGAATTACTGTTACATTACTGTTATTCTAATATATAAAATATGACATACCGACGATTTAATCAGTTAAGTTAAGTGTAAAAAAATATTCAGACGAGTGAATAGAAGTAGTACTTTATTTATAATAATAACGTTTAGCAACTATTTAATGATAATAAAATAGTGTATCATGTAGACAAAACATTGACAAACAATAACGAATTCCCATGCACTTACAAAGGAATTTAGTAAAATGTTTTCCTCAAAAGTTTTGGATGTCTGAATACTTTTTACACTTACTGTACATTCATACTATTGTACATTCCTATACTGTTATGGCTATAAAAAGGCTATAATAACTAAAACTTTTACAGGTTTACACTGCGACTCAACGTATCTAAAAGAAGAAAGAAAATATTTTCCATAAATATGAATTTGGTAAATGCGATGAATGTTTTATTTATTTTAAACAGTATGTTTCAAGATCAAGAAAAGAAATTACCTGTTAATGACGCTGAAAGAAATGTTACTAATATAGTGTATAATATTATAATATCAAGTATAAATGATCGTAGTATTTACGAAGAAACGGAAGAATTTCTATATTATGATGATACCTACGAACCTTACGATGACATACCTACAGATGATTTACATGAAGATATCGATGCAGAAGATATGATAACACCCGAAACTGAAAATCAATGTAGGACCGAATCAGAGAGTATTAATTTTGACTACAAAAAGCAAGCTGTGGAGTATTGGTTAAGTAGTAAAAACAAGTTAAAATTTGAAACAGTCCAAAATCGATTCAAAAAATTAAAAACAGCACGTCAGCTGTATAGATGGAGAGATCAAGTGGCAATAGCAGGAAGTAGGATCGATAAATTGAAAAAAATTGAGGAATATTGTTTACAAAAATTTAACGTAGCCAGATCGAATAGAATACCATTCATGACATTGATGTAAGACGTATGGCAAAAGAAAAAGCATTAGAGTTAAACTTCAATGAATTTAAAGCTTCTAGACACTGGTTAAATGAATTTAAACGGCGATTTAATATCGTTTCTCGAAAAATAACAAAAGTTATTACTAAAAAATCTATAGATGATTCAGAAGAATGGTCAGCACAAAAACAAGAATTCCGCAGTAGAGTAAAAAATGCCATCATAAAATATGATGCAAAACGTGTTTATAACTCCGACCAAAGTGGTTTTACTTACGAAATACACAGTGGTCGAACCCTCAATCTTAGAGGAAATAAAAGTGCAGAGAGTATAGTGCAATCAGTGCATTCGACAACTCATTCTCATACTATCGAACCTACTGTATCTGCTGAAGGAAAACTTCTATCACCCTTCTTTTTCATGCAAGAACCAAAGGGAGAGTTTGGAACTGTAGTCAGAAAAAATTTATTTGCAGCAGAAAATGTTTATGTAATGACATCGAAATCAGGTAAATTGACTAAAGAACATGTTGAAACTTGGGCGCAAGATATATATTTTCCATCAACTACCATAAAAAGTACCCTATTGCTTGATTCATGGAGAGGTCACTGCCTAGATATAATTTATAAAGTAAAGCCGGAACATAAAACCTTAACGATTCTACAAATTCCACAAAGAACAACAAGTGAACTTCAACCGCTTGATATTTACGGTTTTCGAATGTGGAAGAACTTCGTTCGAACGTTTTCGGATATGATATTTCTAACAAATGAGGATCTCAACTTACACGATAGAAATAATATAATCAAAATGCATTCATTAGTACATAATCAATTATCAAGTCCCAGGTTTCAAAATTTATTTAAATATGCTTGGTACGCCGCCGGTTACATTGATGAAAGGCCAGAAAAAATTGAAAACCCAAAAACATTTTGCTTCAATTCTAATTTTATTACATGCGATATTTGTGGTAAACGAGCGATTATAACATGTTCATGGTGCAAAAAATCGCTATGTTTACAACATTTTTTTCATGAATATCATTATTGTAAAACATATAATCCATGATCGTCAGAATAATTAGCTAGCTTGCCGTCTGCTGTTGGCTCACCCGTAGGATTTAAAATTGGTCGTTGTGCTGCTTAGAAATTGGTAGAATTGTACAAGAATTTGTATTAAAAGATAATAAATTGTAAAAATCTGTAAGAATTTGTAAAAATTTAAACTTTTATGCAGTAACTTACATTTTGTAACATATATTAATTATATTTCTAATACATAATAATTTACATTTTATTACGTTTTAGTATTTTTTTTTTACAACTTCGAAAATATTTTATTTATAGCTTTATTTAAATAAAAGTACAATTATAAATTATTATAAAAGTATAATTATGAACTATTTGAAAAAAGTGTACAAATATGTGATACGATGTAAAATGTGTATCAAAATTTGTATATAAACGTAAAAAGATGTAATTAAAAGTACAAATATATAATAAAATGTAAAAAGATGTACGAAAGTGTAAGAATGCCTATAAAATTTGAATTAAGAGTACAAATTAAAAAGTAATAAAACGTAGACAAATGTAAGAAAAAGTAAGAAATTATTAAAAAATGGTATAAACTGTGGTAAAATGTAAAAGCGTCCGAAATCCAGTAGAAAAGTACAATTTGTTACGTTTTCTTACACTTTTTTACAAACAACTACATTATCATACACTTGTTTATCGTATAATAAACAAGTGTATGATAAAAAAATAATAAATAATAGAATAACATAACAAAACATTGTTACATTATTATACACTTATTTATATATAATATAATTTCCGCTAGGGGGTCTACATACTATTTTTCATGGAATTTAAAATATTTCTAAAAAATTTTTCGCCATATTGAATTCACTATTTTCAAATTTTTATCGTGGATCTAACTGTGGATTCCGATTAACGACTTCAAGAACCCATTTTAAGGAAAAAAATAATTGCCAAAAAAATATACCTAAGTCATTTGTGTTAGGGGTGGTTTACCACCTCTTAAGGGGTTGTTTCGCGAAGAATGCCCAAAAACACCAACTGTTATTTATTGTAGTTGGTAAAAATAATGTTTTGACCTATTTTTAATTATTTTATGAATTCTCACAACAAAAATTATTCTTAAAAAAACACAATTTCACCCTCTAAAAAATAAGGGATGCAACCCTTCATGTTCATACTACCACAGATTTCTTGGCTTTTTAATAAGAAACTCTTGGGGGAAACTTTAAGGGTGATTTTAACCCTTATAAAGCGCGTCTCAGCCGATAAAAAGAATGGTTTCGTGAATCTCGCATGAAGGTCTACTTTTTAATATGGGTTTCGAATTTTTTTGAATTTGACAGTTCGGGTACTTTTCTTGTTAGTCTGTTTTCCTCCCATCTATCGCCAGCTCATTCATACACTCTCCATCAACAACCCTCATACCCACTACCCCGACATATGGCAGTAAGTATTCTCCCCATGACTACGGTAGCAAGCGGTTATACGAGAGTTTATGCACAATTTGGGACACTCCTACTAATAGCATAATAGTCTCGGTACCATAACGAAGTTTGGGTACGGGTGTTTCGATAAAATGGGGCGGGTTGTTACACGTAAGTCGACCACGGACAATTCTACCCGTCATAATATCTACCTAGTCCTGACAGTACTGACAACAAATCTGCTGAGGGTTCTATTTTAGGTGATAGTGATTATCGAGGTATTTTAAATCACTGCACAACTCTACTATTGGCTCTATCCGTACTATCAACAACTATTCTAGACCAAGGACTTGTTGAGCAATAGAGGCGTTGAGCAATTTTTCATATTCTACAACAACTAATTAGGGAACAAACCTACGACACCGATAATTGTGCCAGGGATGTTGCATTGGAGGAGGGGGGATACGACGCATTTCCGAGACCATGTGCGATCTCCTTGATTTTCCCCGAACCCTTAGCGTCGACGACTAATGTGCTAAGGCATATGTTCGGGTTTGGCGCCTCCTCAGATTCGGAAAGTCTCTCTACTGTTTTCTCAACTCATCGACTACAATATGAGGAGGGGAGGGCGGGGTCGCTTTTTTGGACATTCGACGACAAAATTCATAGATCCAAAAAGAAACAACCCCTAACTAGACATGTAGCACCGACAATTGTGCCAAGGATGTCCTACTAGAGGAGGTGGTATGACACGTTTCAGGGATCACGCGTGATCTCTCTAATTTCACCCATGCTCTTAACATCGACGACTAATGTGCTAAGAGCTTTTAATTGGGACTAGTGGCTTGATGTCTCCTCTAATTTGTAGAGAGAGATTCCATAAGAATTTCAACAAGATCCATATGTTTCAATAAGGTAAGGGTGTTTCGATAAACTACAGGTGTTTCGATAAAATACAGGTGTTTCGATAAAATTTTAACGTTTCGATAGAATTAAGGTGTTTCGGTGAGGTAAGGGAGTGTAATGACCGGTGAGTTTGGATCCGATCGTGACGATGCGGCTGCTTGCCGAAGCAGAAGGCATAGCGTATCGAATGCTTTCTGCTGCCCCCCCTCCCAAGACCAAGGAACATTCTTGTTAAGAAGTTCGTTTAAGGGGGCTTTTATTTCAGACAAATCTTGGATAAACCCAGCATACCAACTTACCCTACACAAAAACTTTCTTAATTGTTTCCGATTTTTAGGGGTTGGGAAGTTCCGAATTGGTTGTTCTGAATCCCTATCCCTTTTTAACCTCTCTCTATTTGTAACGAAGCCTATATATCGAATTTCGGCACAGCACAAACTGCAATTGTCCCAATCAACCTGCAACCCTACTTCTTTCAGTGTCGCGAGGACCTTCTTTAATAACCCTAAGTGTTTTTCAAAAGTATCGGTGGCGATAATGATATCGTCCATGTATACAAAAACTTTCGGGTGCCAATTTGGATCGATTATGTTATTTATTACCCTTTGGAAGCTTGCTCGGGCATTTATTAGTCCGTCGGGAAGACGTGTGAACTGAAAGAGACCTTTGTCTGGTATTGCAAATGCTGTAAACTCTTTACTGGATTGCTCTAAAGGGATTCGATTATAAGCTTGTTTTAAATCGATTTTCGACCGATATTTCGTGTTTTCTACATTGACCGGAAGGCTATCTACGTGAGATAGAGGGGATGCATCTTTCTTTGTTACTTTGTTCAGTGGACGATAATTAATACAAAGCTGAATGGAGTCATCTTCTTTAGGTACGACGACTGCACAGGTACTCCACGAACTTTGTGAGGGCTCAATTGCTCCTTCTGCCAACAATTTATCTACTTCTGCATGAGCGGCTACTAACAGTGTTGGTGAAATGAGCAGAGCTTTTTGTTTTATCGGGGGGTGATCCTGTACATCAATTTTATGGAGTGTAATCCGTGCAGCCTCCGTGTTTCTACGAGGAGGTTCGAGTAGTGGGTCTAAACCCACGCGTAAGAGGATTCTTTCCCCCTGAGAAAGCTCAGCAATACTGTTGATGGTTGCTACAGCTACGGCTGTACTAGGGTCTTGAGTTTTGGAATAACAAGGGTGAACGATACCTTTAGGAGTGTAACAAGTTCTATCGCTGAAATCGATTCGCATTTGCATGCACTCTATAAGATCCATTCCTAAAATAATGTCATACGTGAGAGAGTTCGATACCTTGATACGAGTGATGATTTCTTCCTCATCAATGGTGAACGTTAGATCTACCTCCCCTACTATTTTATCTGTTTGACCATTTGCCATGACCATGTAAGTGGAACAGGGGGTTATACGAGACTTTATTAATTCAGCTGGTTTTGGACCTAAAAACGAGGCTATGGCTCCATTATCGCGCAATGCTGGAAAGAAGCGACCATGGATTTTGACATTGACATAGAGACGATTGTGTACGTTTCCCACTGCTGCTGCCTGACATAGCGGCGGGGGCGTGAGACATGTTCTAACTAAATCTCTTTCCGATTGAATCGGAGATCCTACTGACGCTACAGGACTACCATCCAACGACGACGAATCTTGCTTCTTCTTACCATCGGATGTCTCCTTGGTCGCGTTACTACAATTCGGACACGTTGCGACGATCACCCCAGGGTGCCCGCATCTGTAGCACAGGATTCCACTCCGTTCCTTGCAGCCTCTCGCCCAGCGTCCTTGCTTCTGACAAATCCAGCATTTGTCATCTGCTGTGTTATTTCTCCGTGAAGTTTGACTGGTAGACGGACCGTTGATCGATGGCGCTGATTGGCGTGCTTTCGTTGGCACATTCTTACTTCCTTGCGCCTTGGTGGTTGTCTGGTGTGGCTTCGCTCTTGGGATTGTGCTATTTGCGGTCATGACGTTGCCCCGTTTTTGTTTCGATACAGGGTAGTCCTTAGAAACTTCGTTCACAGCGGCCACATTTTGTTCAACTTCGACTTCAGTTGTATTTATGATCGCTGCTTTCGTACGCTTTTTCATGTTGTATGCAAAGTTTGGAAAAAGCAACGATTCGGGGGGTGGTGGGGGACGATAAGTTTTTTCCTTTTCTCGTCTCACATCCTCCCTTTGTCCCAGAACCTGTAGTTCTTCAAAAGTTTTGAACTGATCCCTAAATATGTAATGATATAGCGAAGGGTGTAAGTTTCGATAAGTCCTTTCGAGTTGTGATTCTAACGACATTCTAGGAGCTACTTTATCTAACAACAACCTTAAATTTGAAATGAAAGCTGAAATTGGTTTATCTGGCCCTTGAGTTCTCAACCTAATTTCTTCTTCCAGACGAGCTTGGAAATCAGGGACGCCGTATTGCAAACGAACAGCTGCAAAAAAGTCGGTTGTGGATCTCCGGTTTTGACTCAATGGCCTAGCCCAAAAACGGGCTGCACCAGACATAATCGACGGAATCAATTTCAAAATTTCACCATCTATTATATATATATATATATAATTATTACAAAATATAACTTTCTTTATAACAATTAACTTCCTAAGAAAACCCTTTACTAAACCGTAGCCCGGATTTCCCCCATGCAGTAAGTAGCTGGGTTGATTCATTGTAGCATGAATCGACAAAACTACTGAAGATTGGGGTGTACGATCCGTCGATATTTAGGACTAGCACACGCAAAGTGGCCCATAATAGCCTCAGATGCACCAGGAAGACAAGATTAAAAACGATTACAAGGACGTAACAATCATCATAGGGCACAAGTGAGGGAACCACCCCTCATATTAATCCTTTCCTAGGAGTACTCTTTGTTTAATTACATTTCAACTCTTTATTTATTTACCTGAATCAAGGCGAGTTAGCATTATAGCTAAAAGGAATGACACATGTCCTGGGGCGACATAAAAAAATAATTTATAGTTCTACTCTTACATGCGAGTATCATAACCTTTTACGTAACAATCACATTTAATCCATTTTTATTTTTATCAATTTAAATTTATAATTTTGGTATTCATTTTTATCATATTTTATCTATTTTAGTCATAAAATTTATCAATCATTTTCAATACCTCAAACTGCTATCCGAAATAAATTCACTTTTATTCATTTTAATACTAAAAAGCATTAATCTCTTTTTATTCAACATATAAGCATTCAAATTGTATCCGTTTCAATTCATTTTATTATTGCAAATATTATTCACTTTTAATACCTCGAATCGGTATTCACAATTAATCCACTTTTATATACTTTAATTTTCTGTCAGAAATAAAGTAAATATATTCTCCCAAAACACTCGTTCGTTAAAGTCAAAATTTTCTTACACGATTTAATTTATACATTTTTTTATTCAAGTATATTAGAAAAATTACACGTGCTACCATTCCAGTTTAAAATAAAATTTCCGTCGATGCAGTTTAAAACATCATTTATATTTTAATTTTAATTTTATTAATAATCTAAAGGACTCTAAATTTGGATATAAGTACATTTAATTTTATCCGCTTTCAATACAAATTTTTAAGTATTTCAAATTTTGATAAAAATGGATGAAATTTTATCCACTTTTAATACAAATTTTTAAACCTTTCAAATTTGGATAAAAGTGGATTAAATTTTATCCGCTTTTAATACAAATTTTGAAATATTTCAAATTTGGATAAAAGAGGATTTAACTTTATCCACTTGAATCATATTCAATTCAATTGTACATCGGAATGCGTGAATAGAAATGTATTACCCTTTATCCCTTTTAATCAAGTTTGATCCCACTTTAAAAGCATAGGGGTCAAATGTGTATAAAAATGGATTAAATTATATTGACTTGAATTAAAGTTGATCTGATATTTGAATTCCACTTTAATCGAATTTAATCCACTTCCAATACCAAAACCAATATCACGTTTAATACCATAAAATGTGATTAAATATCAACATTAAAATTCATTGAGTTTTCTTCAATACTTTTTAATCCGTTATTTTTTGCTGTCGCGCGGTCGACACTCAAATAAGTTTATATGAGTTGGTCGACATTTTTATAAGTATACTTTATCATTTCGGAATAAATAACATAAATGTCCAACTAATGTAAGAAATTACATACTTTCCAATAGCTGAGAACTCATAACGGTGAGATTATTCATAGCAAATAATAATACGAGTGAGAACATTAACTGCTAATCACGTCGAGGATTTGTTACCGAATAAGCTCGGCTATCTGTATTCCCTCCAGGAAGCTGGAGCTATTTCAATACGATTGGTTGACTTTTACTCCTGTTATCGTGTCCAAAAGAAAAAAGCACTTTTTTCCAAAAATTTTTCTTTCTCGAACACAAATGAAGATAATCACTTTAAATTTTAACCAAATATAATCCTCAATGAGTATTATAAATGGTTAAAATTTTAGGTCAATAAATCAACAATTTTCTGAGAAAACACAATTAGAAAATTAAAAAAAAATTTTAACCTCAAATATCTTTTTATTAATTTACTAATTTTTTTTCAGCAATGAACTCGATTCGAAGATATAAGAAAGCTGTCTATGTGCCAAATTTCAAGACGATTGTTTGACTTTTACTCCTTTTATCGTGTCCGAAAGAAAAAAAAAATTTACTTCTATTCAAAAATATTTTTTCTATGAATAAAATGAAGATAATCATTCTAAATTTTAACAAAATATAGTCTTCAATGAGTGTTATAAGTGGTTAAAATTTTAGGTCGATAAATCAACAATCCTCTGAAAAAACGCAATTCGAAAATTAAAAAGAAAAATTTTTAACCTCAAATATCTTTAATCGTAATTGACCGATTTTTTTGGGCAACGAACTCGGTTCGAAGATATAAAAAAGCTATCTCTGTGCCAAATTTCAAGACGATTGGTTGATTTTTACTCCTGTTATCGCGTCCGAAAGAAAGTTCCCTTGTTTTCAAAAATATTTTTTTTCTTTGAAACAAATGAAGATAATCACTTGAAATTTTAACCAAATATAGTCTTCAATGAGTGTTATAAGTGGTTAAAATTTTAGGTCGATAAATCAACAATCCTTTGAAAAAAAGCAATTCGAAAATTAAAAAGAAAAATTTTTAACCTCAAATATCTTTAATCGTAATTGACCGATTTTTTTGGGCAACGAACTCGGTTCGAAGATATAAAAAAGCTATCTCTGTGCCAACTTTCAAGACGATTGGTTGATTTTTACTCCTGTTATCGCGTCCGAAAAAAATGCAATTTTTTTCAAAAATATTTTTTTTCTAGAAAAGAAATGAAGATAATCACTTGAAATTTTAACCAAATATAGTCTTCAATGATTGTTATAAGTGGTTAAAATTTCAAGTCGATAAATAAAATATTTTTTGAGAAATTAATTTATGAAATATAAAAGTGTTTTCCTTAATAACAAATGACAGAGTAAAGATAATTCAACTTTTAAAAAAAGAAATTGTAGGTAATTTGAAGACCTTTCAAAAACAGTTTACTATATTATGTAATAATGGCTGTATGATATGAAAAAATCAAAGAAACTGAAAATTCAAAATCATTTTTTGGTTATAAAACAAAAGAAAAACGATAAAATGAAAAAATAGGTTAAGCTATCTCTATTCTATGTCGAAACGAAGAGAATAAGCCCTCATAGATGAAAATCGGTCAATTCGTTCAAAAGTTATAGCCGGTACACACACACACACACACACACACACACACACACACACACACACACACACACACACACACACACACACACATACATACAGACACGAAAATTTTTGTTCTCAAAAACATCGGATATTGGTGCCAAAAGTCTTAAAAAATGTTTTTAAACATTTTTTGTTCCAAAAATGTTTTTCACCATTACAAAGCTTCCTCTTTGAGGAAGCAAAAAAACAGAATAAAGCCAATTAAGCAAAAGCAGAAAGCAAACAAAAAATATTCGACCAAGCACTGCAGTATCTGTTGCTAACGAGCAACAGGCAGCAGAAAAAAAATAATACTGCAATTGACTGTATCTGAGTCAACAGCAAAAAAAAAAAATAATGGAAAAATAAGCAATCCAAAAAAAAAGTATGACGTGCCCAAGCCAATCAGTTAACAACGAAACAACTATCTCAATATCTCTGTTGTTTCTGATTGTTTGCCCCGCCTACAACAACCAACTTACTACAATAAAAAAAAAAACTACCCCCGCGGAAATTATAAAATGTAAAAAACCGTAAGTAAATGTAAGAAAAAGTATGAAAATGTAAATTAGTGTAAGAAAATTTTTTTTTTTTTTTTTTTGGGAGAGGCGGACATCAAACGAACCAATGTTTAGCGAATATTGTTTTTTTATTTGCCGACGTTTCGGGACCGTTAATATACTCCCCTCTTCAGGGCTACAAGATATGTTAAAATCGTAAATGTACACAACGTCATGATATTTTTTTATATAAGAAAACAAGTCGGAGAATTCCATAAAATTTTTTACCATAAACAGATATTCAGTCATTAACATAACATTCGGCTCTGCCACACATAAATAAACACGAACTGCACCAAACTTTAAAGACAACGTTAAGAAAATTCGAAATTTTAAAAAATTTTATAAAAAATTATTGTATTTAATTAAGAATAAAATAGCGATCAAACCGTAACTTACAACCAACTTTTGAGTAATTCTCTCATAGTTGATATCGGATAAGACGAGTGTTGTCTCCGATAAATCAACTAACAATGGAGGCATGTGTGACTTGTTAAACGAGGGAAACAATAGGCAATTTGGAAAAACCGTTGGGGATTAGGGGGAGGGAAGCGAGAGAGGGAAGTGGGAGAACCGACACACGAGGCTGTTCGAGGGAGATAGGAGAGCATGAGACGAGGAAGTGAGCGGAGCTACGCCTATACAGCGAGAGTCTTCGCTAGGTGAACGCGCTAGTGTGTGCCACTTCCATGTTCACGTGCGCTCCTAATCATTCGGCAGGCTCATGGACGTGTAGAATGGGAAAAAGGGAGTATGGAAAGGCGAGTCCACTGACACACAGTACACAGCTAAGAATTGCAATGCAGTCTGATGAATTTCACAGTGTCTTTGTATGATTTTTTGAGAAATTGGGTATCTTCTATGCGGTTAAGAGTATTGCTGTGATAGTAGATGTTAAGCATTTCCGAAAAAGAGCGTTTAAAAAAGTTGGATTCTTTATCAAGGATTTGGGCTTTTTCGAAGTCTATATTGTGTCCTGTTTCTGACATGTGCATGGCTAAGGCAGAAGTATTAACACACTTATTTACGTCTCTATTGTGTTCATTAATACGTAAATTCATTTTTCTTTTGCTCATTCCAATGTAAGTTGCAGAGCAGCTATGGCAATCTATTTTATAAACAATACCACTGGTGTCAAGCTTACGGAGGTAGTCCTTTCCTAAGGTTATTATGCAGTTGAATTTATTGATGGTACTATTGATTGGGATAATATTATTTTGGAAAAGGATATGATTAATTTTGGGAGTCAGATGTTTAATAAAAGGTAACAGTATTTTCGGCTTTAACAAAGTGGCGCGTGAGATTCTATTAGTAGTAGTGTTATTATGACTGTTACGGATGGATTCGAGTCTAATCCCGAAGTATTTGTTAATTATTTCGCGTGGGTAGTTATTGCATAGAAGATAGTGGAAAGAAAGGTCGAGATTACTACGGTGGAATTGTGGGTCGGAGAGTTTTATGGACTTGTCAACAAGGTTGTAGATAATGGCTATTTTCTGAGAGTGGGGGTGGTGGGAAAGGTAATTAATGTAACGCCCGGATGCTGTGTTTTTTCTGTACCAGTTGGTGATGATTCTATTGTCGCGTGATCTTACTAATTCTATGTCCAGAAAACAGATGCTATTGTTGTGTTCGCGTTCGACGGTAAATTGGAGGTGACCATTGTATCCATTAAAGGAGGAAAGAATCTCTTCCGTTTTGTCTTTTTTGTGGATGAGGATGCAATCGTCCACATATCTTCTATACAGCAATAACTCATTTTTGTAACTATTGAGACAAGTAGTTTCAAGTGACTCAAGAGTAATGTCAGCAAACCAAGGGCTAGTGCAAAAACCCATAGAGGTACCCATGATTTGTTTATAAATTCTATTATTGAACTGTAAATATGTTGAATCCAAAAGAAGTTTTGTACGGTGCATAAATTCTAATTTGGAAAGGTTGATCTTATTATTCAAGTATATCCATCTTTTGGCGACAGCTTGCAGAACAAGATCAGCTGGAATGTTGGTAAACTAAGACACTACGTCAAAAGAAACTAACTCAAACTTATCCAATTTTTAAATTGTCCGTTATTTCTTTCAATTCAGAGCTGTTTTTTATTGACGATTTCGGGCGTGGAAAATATTTGTTAAACAGAAGGGAGAGGCTTTTATCTAAGGCATAGGTAGGACTATTTACGGCTGACACAATGATTCTTATTGGATTGCCTTCTTTATGGATTTTTACTAAGGCGTAAGCTCTAGCAAGATTAGTGACGTTAATATCTGCCCGCACCACGTGCGAGAAATAGTCCTCTGTATCTAGAACACCTTTGTTTTCCCAGTCTTTAATTAGAGTTTTGATATTTTTCTGTAGTGAATTTAGAGGGGATCTATTAATTTTGGAATAAAAATTTGTGTCAGATAGCGCCGTTTCTACTTTTTCTATGTAGGCATCTTTTTCCATCACCACCGTAACATTACCCTTATCCGCTTTCGTGACGAAAATATTAGGATTATTTTTTAAAAAACGTTTGGTTTTAATGAAATTGTCTTTGATTATTCTATCACTGTGACTAAGGTGTAAGCGTTTACTACCTTTGATAAAATTATTAAAAGTAGAAAGCAAGTTATCTCTGATTTCTTCTTTATTGTTCTCAAGATTTCTCAAATTGCTTTCCACTGCCTTGACATACTCGATCATAGAGCGCCTATCCAAATCCAAAGTGAAATTGAATTTGTCGCCTAGGTTGAGCGTCTCAATTGCAAAACTCGGTAACTGTGTGTGTGCGAGATTGACCAACCATCTATCCTTGGTGTTTGTAATGTTATTGTTTAGGGTAGTCAAACTAACGTTAGATTCTGAATTTCGAAACTCTGATCTAACCGTTAAGCTTTTGTCAGAAGTTTTTAACAGACTATTAAATTTATTAATGTGGATATGTGAAAGTTTATCACTAATGATATCCAAGGTATTATTGTAAAATTGTAAGAATTTTTTAGCATATGTTTCAGAAGTTGCATTTGTGAAGTTAGTTATGATCGTGTTGATTTGTGTAAGCAAAAACTGTAAATGAACGTTTAAGTCAGAGATCTCGATATTCAAAATCTTTTTTCGAATATACCTCGACAGATGGTTAGTCTTCGCACTCGCAAATTTACTGTTGACGGAAATGTTTTTAAAGTACTTACACATGCTCTCAATGTGCTTAGGGAATATGTCATAGCTTCTGCATTTAAATAGGAATTTAAGTTCACTTTCGAATTTCTTATGTTTCTTTAGTAGTTTTGTGAGTTTTACACATGTTGTTTTGGCATCCAAGCCAAAGTCTTCTTTTATAAAGTTGATTGTCTTGTACAAATTTAGGGTGTTTTTTCCCCGGGTCATGACGAAGCCGTCACAGAATGACGTTGTCTGGGGAGAAGAGTTGGTGACTTTCCTTTTTATAGTGTAAGAAAATGTAAGAAAATGTAAACAAATGTAAGCAAGTGTACTTTTTTGTTGGATTTCGGACACATTTTACGTTTTCGTACACTTTCTTACATTTTATTACAATTTTTAACTTTTTTTTTTTAATATCTTACGTTTCTTTACATTTATTTACATTTTATTACTTTTTCATTTTTATCCTTAATTATAAAATTACTTTACAGTTTTTTACAACTTTTTACAAATTCTTATACATTATTATATTTTGTTACAATTTTTTCACGTCGTTTTATATTTTTTTACTTTTTATTACATATTCCTACACATAATTATACTTTTTAATACTTTTTTACGGCTTTTTATATTTTGTTATACTTTTTGACGACTTTTTACATTTTTTTACATATTCCTACGCTTTATTATATTTTATTACACTTTTTCACCTCTTTTTACATTATTTTACATATTCCTACGCTTTATTATATTTTATTACACTTTCTCACGTCTTTTTACTTTCTTTTACATTTTATTGCGTATTTTTTGCTTATTTATATTTCTATACGTTCTATTACGTATTTTTTCATTTATTTACAATTTCATACATTTTATTATGTATTATCAACTATTTTTTATGTTTTCTTACATTTTTATATTTTTAAACATGCTATTTTTATCTATTCCATTTTTTATTATACGTTTTTCATTTTGAACTGCATCAACAAATCATAATTACAAAACAAACTTCTGTGTAATGAATGTGCTATATAAATTTTGTAATATGATAAATTTCAATGCATGAAAAATGCAATGTTCTGGCTGACTCTGTCAGTCTTACACTGTGTAGGAAACTATTAAAAAGGTAAGTCTCACTGGGTAGAAGTCTGCGAAATACATAGTGATGTATTTTAATACACCAGATATCCTGAAACGAGTTCTTACATCCTGACTAAACTTGGAAATTAACTAGACGAGCTAATATTTCCAGGGACAACTAGCTACCCGTATTGCATTGAATCACACACACAGCACTTTTATATCCCCCAGTTCCTATTACCTATCCCCTCACACTCTAAAGCACTAACACTGGAAGATCACTTAGAGCTGCAGAAGCAGCAAAATAGGGCTGGACGGTCTAGGCTGGCACTATTCCATGGGTGCCAGTCTGTTGTACGTCAGTAACCACGCCACCTAGGAGGAAGGTACTGACAGAGACCGTCAATTGTGTATCAATATCAGGGACTGCCTCAGCCTAGGGATCAACAAAATACATGAACAACAGATCAGTCCCTATACTGCGGGACAACTGAGGAGAGTTGAGCTCCTAAAAATCGCATATGACTAATAAATAGAGGACACACAAAACATACCATGCAAATAAAAAGTCTTCAGCAATGGATGTTGTTCACTCGCTGTACCAGCTACCTGTAACCACTAAAGGGGAAGGATTGGTAGAGACCTTCAACCGTTGCTTCACTGCTGGAAACAGCTCCTCCCTGAGAGTCGCTGAAGACACAAGCAACAGATTAACTGTACACATAGTCATTAGTATCAGAGCCAAACAAGGGAAGTTGAGCACCTAGAAACCACACATTTATTAATAAATAGATGACACAGACAACATTTCCACACCCAAGAAACAGTCTCCAGCAGTGCCCGTCGTTTACACTACTCTTCCTGTCACAGATACCTGCAACAAGAGGAAGTACCATCAGCTCACCCATCAGAGAGGTTAGGAACGTGAAAGGGCTTACTAAATCTGCTCTCGAGGTTGAAACACTGCCTTCCCATCTCCGAATCATCGTTAATCGGCGGACACGATGAAAGGGATGACATTCACCAGGGATGCGATTGTTGACATCACACATAGCAATATACCATGGACACATGCATGGCATGCCGCACTAGCACTACTCGCTATAGAGTAGCAGAAAGCGCGCGGGGTCCATATCTTATCCTATAGATATATCTTATACACAGGGAGCACTCGCGGTCGCGCGAGTCGCGTGTGTTTTTCCGCTGTAGGTACTTAGTGGGCGAACGTAGCCTAGCCGAGGTAGCCGTTACGACTGCTGCAATAGTACTCATGCACGGAGGTCGCAGGGCTAAGCCAGATCAGTATTGAGCTTTCTCCTTCTGTTTTTCTCCTTTTCGCGGTATTAGTGTATATGTGCATATATGCCGCGAGTATTTTTTTGTAATTGAGATTGTATATGTCTATATAGAGGGGCGTAGCCCCCCTAGTTAGATATGTTAGTTCTAACGAAGTAAAAAATTAAATATATAATAAAAGGCAAAAAATGTAATAATTTGTAAAGAAATGTAAAATGATGTAAAAAAATGTAAGTTTCTGTAACAAACTATAAAGTGATCCACGTTCTTAAATTTTCTTGTATTTTTTTTTCACATTTTTTTATGTTTTGGTTCCAAGGTAATAAAAAATATAATATATAATAAAAGGCGGAAAAAATGTAATAAATTGTATAGAAATGTAAAATTATGTAAAAAAATGTAAGTTTCTGTAAAAAACTGAAAAGTGTTACACTTTCTCACGTTTGATTACATTTTTTCGTTCTTTTTTGACACTTATTTACAGTTTTTCATATTTTGGTTCTAACGAAATAAAAAATAAAATATGTAATAAAATGTGAAAAAATGTAATAAATTGTATAGAACTGTAAAATTATGTAAAAAAATATAAGTTTCTGTAAGAAACTGTAAAATGTCACACTTTCTTACATTTTATTATATCTTTTCATTCCTTTTTTACATTTTTTTACATTTTTTTACGTTACGTTAAAATAAATGAAAAAATGCAAAATTTTAAAAATGTAAAAAACGGTAAGAAAATGTATGAAACTGTAAAAATATGTAAGAAAACGTAAGAAAGTGTAAAAAACGTCCGAAATCCAATATAAATATACGATTACTTACATTTTCTTACGATTTCTTACGTTTTTTCTACAGTTTATTACACTTTTTTAACATTTTCGATTTCCGCTAGGGTAACTACAACTACTAAATGCACTCCATGTGTGTAGCACGCCAAAGAAAAAGGAAATTATCGTATCTTAATTGCCTTATTCTACCAATAACAACGAGAAAAAAAAACTAATAGTTTCGATACTCACTTCGCTATATGCTAAAATAATTTAAAACAATAGCAACTAGTTCAAATAAATAGCAATAGCGAGGTTTCAAAAAAAAAAAAAAAAATTGCAAGCCGAAAGCCAAACTAAAATTCGAGCTAAAGCCGAATTTAAACTTCAAGTCAAAAGCCAAAAAAAAAAACAACAACAAACAAAATTCAAATCAGCAGGGTTTAAATTCCATTCGATAACCAAACTAAAATTCAAGTAAAAAACCAAATTCAAACTCAACTGAAACCAAAAAAAAAATTCGAACCGGACGCTACATGAAAAGCCAGCTAAGCAACTTGCTATCAAGCACGAAAGGAAAAAAATCTTTTGCAATAGGGATGTAATTATGTTGTACAACAAACTCTAGCAAGGGCACAACTAAGTTCTTATGCGGGAAGATGCAAGGGGGTTTCGTTTAGACCGTCGAAGGGATAACTTTTACTATGTTACGTAGTATAGAGTCGATCAGCTGATACTAGCTAATACTGACAATGTTCCCATAATCAAGCAAATTGCCATTAAAAATTTCTGGCTTGATTCCAAAAGGGTGTATTCTACCAGTTTATTTTGAATAGTAATTTGCTTCCACAATTTGATTTAAAGCAGCTCACCCTTAACTACACGCAAAGATATTGTAGACAACACGTTAATAGTAATACCAATTTAAATAAGATATTCAATGTCAACTATAGTTCCACTATTCTACCTAAAAATAATCGCCGCTTAAATACCGTTTTCGATAATATTCGAATTTAAAAATTTCGAAAGATACAATTAAAGAATAACAACCTGCTACAAATATTATTTAAACGCAAAAAAAATAATAAATATATAATTTTTTCTTCAAAAATTTATTGCAATAATTTCGAAATTGTTTATTTAAATGTCGCTATTTTTAATATTACTTTAAAAGCAATAACATTGTAAATAGTTCTTAAAAAAAAACAATAATTTAAGTATAATATTCCAGAATGATAATTTATAAAATCTCTTATTCCGAAGAGACCAATTTTTAAATTACTATTTAAAAATAATAATATTCACGATATGTTATTCGACCGAAATAAAATTTTAAAACTGTGTATTTAAGCGTGATGACATTTCGAATAATTCTTCTCGGTAGCTATGTACTATAATAGCTGTACATGAGAACGTGTCTCGCGCACAGCGGGCTCGCGGAATGTAAACAAACCGAGTTTCGCATACATGTATTACTCGTGTATGTCTCGAAAATCGATTAATTATTTTCGACCACTATACAAGACTATTTTAGTTTATTCTAAATTCGAGTTTAATAAATATGATTTATTTTTATTGAAAGTGATAAATCCCCTATTGTGCATAAACTCTACTTAGTTGCCACTTTGTTTCAAACAACAACAACAAAAACAATTTTCTGTTTCAACTATGGTGCCAGTAATTAAAAGCCATAAGTACCGCATATATGAGAAAATTTTTCCCCAAGCTCTTAAATAGGTGTTTCGATAGTGTGAGGGTGCATTTGTCGGGTTGTTAATGAAAAGCATATATTAAAGCATGAGCAAGCAGATATGAATAAAAACAGATGTGTATGAAAAGAAAGATATTTTCAAATAATATTATGCATAAATAATTGAGATAAATAATTAAAATAATCATGCTCTTATTCGTGCAGAAATGCGCTGCGTTCTATGTCAATTACTGAAGCATGTTTCGGTACTATAATTGTGAGAGTGTGCAATAATGAAAGTTTCGGAATTTACTAATTTTCTACCAATTTTTCCGACTATAACACAGGCACACAAAAAAAAAGTGGTCTGTTACTGAGACTTGACATACCCCCTCTTATGCATTTTGACGCGCTGAATCCGAATCCGAAGCCAGAATTGCGCCATCATCCCTCAGTTTTTTTAAATCGTGTAAAACCACCCCTAAATCGAAAAATCCGGGATATTCCGCTTTTAACGTTGGGAAAATTTTTATAAACTGCCTAAAAATTGCTGCAGATCTAAAGCTATACACATTTTGAGGCGCTGAATCCGAATCCAAAGGCAGATTCGTGCCATTACCCCTCAGTTCTTTTTAAATCGCGGAAAACCACCCCTAAATCGAAAAATCCAGAAATTCCGCTTTTAACATTAGGAAAATTTGAATAAACTGCCTAAAAATGACTGCAGATCTGGAGCTATACACATTTTGACGCGCTAAATCCGAATCCAAAGGCAGATTTGTGCCATCACCCCTCAGCTCTTTTTAAATCGTGGAAAACCACCCCTAAATTGAAAAAGCCGGAATATTCCGCTTTTAACATTGGGCAAATTGGTATAAACTGCCTAAAAATGACTGCAAATCTACTGCTATACATATTTTGAGGCACTGAATCCGAATTCGAAACGAGATTTACGACATTCCCTCTCTTTTTTTTCAATCACGGAAAACCATCCCTAACATAGAAAAATTCGAAAAATTCAGCTTTTGACCCTTTCTCAAACCCGGAACCCTTGAACTTATAACCTTTAAACCCTAAACTTTGAAACCTTCAACGCTTAAACTGAACCCTTAAATCCTGAATCCATAAATCCTGAATCCCTTAAACCTGAACCTTTAAATCCTGAACTCCTTAACCCTGAATCCTTTAATTCCAAACCCTAAAATCCTTAAACATTAAACCCACAACCCTTTAACCCTCAATCGTTTAAACCCTTAACCGTTGAACCCTGAACTCTTGAACCCTTAAAATCTTAGATCCTGAACCCTTAAGCCCTCAACCCATGAACGATGAACCACTAAACTCCGAACCCTTATATGGTCAACAAGAAATGCGCTCAATCCTATCCGAATCCAAAGGCAGATTTATGCCATCACCCCTTAGTTCTTTTTAAATCGTGGAAAACCACCCCTTAATCGAAATATCTGGAATATTCTGCTTTTAACATTAGGCAAATTTGTATAAACTGCCTAAAAATGACTGCAGATCTGATGCTATACATATTTTGAGGCACTGAATCCGAATTCCAAACGAGATTTACGACATTCCCTCTCCTTTTTTTCAATCACGGAAAACCACTCCCAACATCGAAAAATTCGAAAAATTCAGCTTTTACCCTTTTAACCTTTAAACCCTGAACCCTTAAACTTATAACCTTTAAACCCGAAACCTTAAAACCCTTAACGCTTTAACCTGGAACCTTTAAACCCATACCCCATAAATCCTGAACCCCTTAAACCTGAACTTTTAAATCCTGAACCCTTTAACCCTGACTCCTTTAATCCCCAACCCTAAAATCCTTAAACATTGAACCTACAAACCTTTAACCCTTAACCGTTGAACCCTGAACTCTTAAACCCTTAGAACCTGAACTCTTAAGCCCTCAACCCTTATACGATGAACTACTAAACTCTGAACCCTTAAAACAACAACCTTGAAACCTAATGGTTTGACTGTCCCTCAAAACCCTTAAGAAGTGAAAACTGAAACCCTCAGCTCTTAAACCCTCAACCATTAAACCTTGCGTCTTTAAAAAACTAATTCAATTCTCTCCTTTTCGCTTATAGCGGATTCTCTTATCCTCAAATGACCTGTTTAAAGGATTTCTGGATCTTTTTTTATCACTTTGATTAGTTTCTCTTTTCAACATCCAGCAGTAGTCAGCCATCATATTAACACCCCAAGTGCCTTGATATCTCCTCTCCATTTCTTTTAGGTCTTGGTGAAACCGCTCACATTGCTCTTCGCTGTAGTCACCTAAGTTCTCAGGAAAATATTGCAAATGGGAGTGCAAAAAATGTAATTTCACACTCATCAAACAACCTAAACGTTCGTAGTTATCGAATAAATCTGAAACAATTTGTTCATATTCCTGACTTTTCTGATTACCTAAAAAATTTTCAGCAATACTTTGAAAACTGAGCCATGCTAACTTTTCTGTTTCGTTCATTGTGTTGAGGAAATTAGGATCTCGAAACACTCTTCGAATTTGAGGGCCGTCAAAAATTCCTGCTTTTATTTTAGCGTTACTGAGACCTGGAAAATGATCTGACAAGTATTGGAAACATGCCCCTTCTTTATCTAATGCTTTAGTAAACTGCTTCATTAAACCAAGTTTAACGTGCAGTGGAGGAAAAAGGATTTTTAATGGATCGAGCAATGGTTCTTGAAGCACGTTGTAAGTACCTGGATTAAGCGCATTTCTTTTTGGCCATTCTCTCTTCCTGTAATGATTTACGCGATCTCGCAGCCGTCGTCATCATACCACCGCAGCTCTTCACAGGTGGATGACTTGTCTAACGATGTTGAATCGATGAAAAAAAGCAATGGAAAGGAAGTTTTACAATTTACCACGCCAACTATATGGCAGACGCCACAGTCATGCGATGACTGCTATTTTTGCAAAACTATTACAAGCGGCTTTAACTCGAGAAATAAATCTAAAATAAAATACGCTAATGTCTCTTCAACAATAAAACCCATTACGAAATCAGATATTCATATATCCAATGGATTTGAAAGAGAGTAAACTATTTGTGATGCTGGTGAACTTATGAATGTAGAAGAAGATTTTATGGAAGAAGATATTGAAGAAGACGTCATAAGAAAAAATGAAGATGACAGTGAAAGTGAATTAATGGAGATAAGTGAAAGTGAATTAATGGAGATAAGTGAAAGTGAATTAATGGAGATAAGTGAATGTGAAATGGATGAAAGTAAAGACAAGTATGTTCCATATTCTGTTATGTTATGCAATCATAAACCATTTAACCAAAAAGATTTAAATGACTTTTTTCGCAATACTGGCGTCTCGAAAGACGTTGCAGAATTCATGGCAGCGGAATTTAAAAGGCGGGAATTAGTAGAACCTGGAACTAAATCTTCTGTTTATAGAAAACGGGAACAAGAGTTTACAAAACATTTCACTGTAGATGAGGATAAAGCATTAGTTTATTGCACAGATGTAAAGAATCTGATTAATGAATTAAAACCTAATATTTACAAGTCCAGTGAATGGCGATTCTTCATAGACTCTTCAAAGCAAAGTCTAAAGGCAGTTTTGCTGCATAATGGAAATAAAAACGCAAGCATTCCAATAGCTCATTCCACGAAACTAAAAGAAAGTTATGACAATATGAAGTATGTCCTAGAGAAAATAAATCATATCCATCATATTAGGACAACAGTAAGGTTTTACAAAGTTTCCGTGCTTTCTATGTTTATGGGACAGCGGAGATCGCGTAAATCATTACAGGAAGAGAGAATGGCCAAAAAGAAATGCGCTTAATCCAGGTACTTACAACGTGCTTCAAGAACCATTGCTCGATCAATTAAAAATCCTTCTTCCTCCACTGCACATTAAACTTGGATTAATGAAGCAGTTTACTAAAGCATTAGATAAAGAAGGGGCATGTTTCCAATACTTGTCAGATCATTTTCCATGTCTCAGTAACGCTAAAATAAAAGGAGGAATTTTTGACGGCCCTCAAATTCGAAGAATGTTTCGAGATCCTAATTTCATCAACACAATGAACGAAACAGAAAAGTTAGCATGGCTCAGTTTTCAAAGTATTGCTGAAAATTTTTTAGGTAATCAGAAAAGTCAGGAATATGAACAAATTGTTTCAGATTTATTCGATAACTACGAACGTTTAGGTTGTTTGACGAGTGTGAAATTACATTTTTTGCACGCCCATTTGCAATACTTTCCTGAAAACTTAGGTGACTACAGCGAAGAGCAAGGTGAGCGATTTCACGAAGACCTTATAGAAATGGAGAGGAGATATCAAGGCACTTGAGGTATTAATATGATGGCTGACTACTGCAAGATGTTGGAAAGAGAAACTAACCCAGGTGATACAAAAAGATCCAGAAATCCTTTACACAGGTCATTTGAGAATAAAAGAACCCGCTATAAGCGAAAAAGACAAAATTGAATTAGTTTTTTAAAGACGCAAGGTTTAATGGTTGAGGGTTTAAAAGTTGAGGGTTTCAGTTTTCACTTTTTAAGGGTTTTAAGGGACAGTTAATGGTTTGAGGATTGATGCTTTAAGGGTTCAGAGTTTAATGGTTCATCGTTTAAGGGCTTAAGGGTTCAGGGTTTAAGGGTTGAGGGCTTAAGGGATCAGGATCTGAGGGTTTAAGAGTCCAGGGTTGAACGGTTAAGAGTTTAAAAGGTTGAGGATTAAAGGGCTATGGATTCAATGTTTAAGGATTCTAGAGTTGGGGATTAAAGGATTCAGGGTTCAAGGGTTCAGGATTAAAGGGTTTTAGCGTTGAGGGCTTCAAGGTTTAGGGTTTAAGAGTTATAAGTTCAAGGGTTCAGGGTTTAGGGGTTGAAAGGGTCAAAAGCTGAATTTTTCGAATTTTTCGATGTAGGGGTGGTTTTCCGTGATTGAAAAAAAAGTAGAGGGAATGTCGTAAATCTCGTTTCGAATTCGGATTCAGTGCCTCAAAGTATGTATAGCAGTAGATCTGCAGTCATTTTTAGGCAGTTTGTACTAATTTGCCCAATGTTAAAAGCGGAACATTCCGGATTTTTCAATTTAGGGGTAGTTTTCCACGATTTAAAAAACACTGAGGGGTGATGGCACAAATCTGCATTTGGATTCGGATTCAGCGCCTCAAAATGTGTGTAGCTTTAGATCTGCAGTAATTTTTAGGCAGTTTTCACAAATTTTCCCAACGTTAAAAGCGGAATATACCGGATTTTTCGATGTAGGGGTGGTTTTCCACGATTTTAAAAGAACTGAGGGGTGATGGCACAAATCTGCCTTTGGATTCGGATTCAGCGCCTCAAAATGTGTATAGCTTTAGATCTGCAGCAATTTTTAGGCAGTTTATAAAAATTTTCCCAACGTTAAAAGCGGAATATCCCGGATTTTTCGATTTAGGGGTGGTTTTACACGATTTAAAAAAAACTGAGGGGTGATGGCGTAATTCTGGCTTCGGATTCAGATTCAGCGCGTCAAAATGCATAAGAGGGGGTATGTCAAGTCTCAGTAACAGACCACTTTTTTTTTGTGTGCCTGTGTTATTTCACAATTTTCTCTTCAACGAGATGTTTCGATATTATTTTTAGCAATCATCAATTTTTTTAAATTTCATGACGAAATGGATTTTCACAAAAATCTTCTATCTATTTAGAACTTTTGTAACGTAACATCTACACAATGTTTCGACAAGATTTTTCTAACTGCCACATGATAGAAAAGCGAGAAAAATGTCAAACATACAATGACCAAAAAAATATTTTCTTTAATTTAAAAAATTACACGCGCTCACAATTTTTCTAAAATGCACGAACACTTAAACATTTATCAGCGATGCCTGTTGAATCGCCTTCTCGCCGCGACGTGAGAATTTTCAAAATGGCCGACTGAACCGATAGCGTCGGTTCGGCAAAGGCAAAAATGGCTATCTACCCGTTTCTCTCTCTCGCGCGTCGGTATCGCCGAATTACAATTTCTTCACTCGCGATTCGCGGGGCCCCACGTTCTGGGTGACATTTATAACGGGGTACTTATATTCGACTAGGTACAGCGCTATTGAAGATCTCCAACGATGATTAAATATGGATAATCATTGCATGCAAATCTATGTCTTTTCATATCATGAGTTATCGCAAAGGAAATGGACAATTCATAGGGTCGATAAATTATACTCTCAAAAATACTATAAAGGTTGTCACGTTTATTAACAAAAAGAAAAGATAATATTCATAAGTATAAAGAAAAGTTAATAAGTTGAGCGCCAGCTGGTTTTCGGTTCCAGCAACCTAAGTCCTACAGAATCTATTTAGCTATAAAACGACAACGACGGAGCGGTTTCTGTAGAGTACGAGACAGGACGCGAATTCAGGCGCGAGAACGCGAGCGGAGTTTCGGCAGGAGTACGCGGTTTCGAACGTTTCGGCAGTTTCGATAATATCCGCTGCCGATACGCACAATCTATTGTTTCACTCGGCTCTAGATGACGATTAGAGCCGGCGCGCACGACACGAGAGAGAGGCGATATACAATGCGGCCGTGGCCTACGCAACTTACCAGCTCGAAGCTGGGACAAATAGCGGGAGCATCGCCGGATCGGTGAGGCAGGGGCTGCTTGGCTGGGCAGCGGCGTCGAGGCTGCGGCAGTTGACACGGCGTGGTCTGAAGGCTGCGTCGGATGACAGTTGTCTCGAGGTCAACTACACTTTGCCGGGACACTTAGCGCGTATGATACGATATAATTTTGGCCCGGAGAAAACTTGTAACGCGTGCTACGGTCCACAATGGAGTGACCGAGCCCAGCGCGTCGGTCGACGGACGAGCTCTCTGGGCCTCGCGAGCAAGCGCCCTCACTCGTTCGTGTTCGAATACTAGGCCCTCTCTCTCTCACTCTTTCATGGCACATGTGACGGTAGCGCGCAGCCTGTTGCGAAGATGCACGCATGCCCCGGTGTTCTGCTAGACGCCGATGACTGCACTCTTTACCAACGTAGGTGCAAGTGCGTCGGCAAAGGAGAGACAGGGGAAGCCCTCACCAGATGTACGGAGCCTCCAGCAGCTGTGCTCTCCATATCAGCAGGCACACAACACAACACCGGAGGAGAGTGAGCTCAGCTCGCATAACAGCGCAGCAGCATTAATAGTATAAGGGATGGCAGGAGCAACGTCATCTACAGCAGGAACAGCATGATTGCAGCACGAGGAGCTCGCAATGCTCCTCCATAAGAGTGTTGTCTTCGCTCTTCTAGTAATTTGACAGGTAACAGTGGTAGTTAGGGTGTCGCATGGGTTGCTTGAGCCCTCTTCTGCCAGGCATTCTTTTCCTTAATGCAGGTTTTTTTCTATTCTGGATGGCTAGCCAGAAACGAGCCCTAACAGCCATAGTTGGGGTTTTTCCTATTTTTATACCACTAATTGTAATGCTCAAAAAGTGATTGTTACAATTTATTATCGATTTTTCTATTTTTATATTATTATAATCAATTGATTCTTACATTAATAAGATTAGAATTTGTAATATTAAGAATATTATTAATTTTTAGTTTATATATGTATTATGACGGGCGCCGATATGTGTCGCGTTAACCGAGCAGACGGCGGCACGAGATTCGAATCTCGCGCGCCGGAACGTCGAATGCCTCGTAGCGCGCCACGCGGCGCGCGATCGAGGCAAACGGAGAAGAAGCCGCGGTGCTGCCGCGACAGGGACGCCGCAGCCATGTTGATTCTGACCGTCATACGCGAAAGTGGCCGAAGGTGCTCGCCGTGTGTTTTGTGCGATTGGAGAGGGAGAAAGAGAGAGAGTGTACCGCACCTCCACCGCTGCTATCGCGACCGAGAGTGTCGCCACCAATAGCGAGGGAGCGAGAGAGTGAGAGAGAGAGAGAGAGAGAGCGACAACCAAAGAAGGACGGGGACAGCGAGGCGTTCTCCATCCCCACCCCTCCTTGCTACGGGGGCCCGCGCTGTCAAGCGTACGAGAGAGAGATAGCGGAGATGGCTGGCCAGCCGGGTTGCGTAAGTCGCTTGTAACTCTAATTGTATGCGCGGTCCGACCTTGTCGCGAGAGTTGTTGGTTGCCGCCGAGAATCGGCGGCAGCGTGCGTGCGTGCGGTAATTTAACCTTTAGAGGACGGGGATTTGGGTTTACTGTTTTCTCTCACTTTTCTATAGAAATCGAGTTTTTGTGATGTCTCACATCTCAAAACTAACACATGTAAAGGGTCGATCATGGGCATGGCCCGTATAGGGGCCATCCCGTCCTCTAAAGGTTAAAGGGCTTTACTGTTAGCTATTGTTCGGGTTTCGCGCCCCTTAGCGCGAACTACTTTTATTCAAATAAACCTCTTTGTCTTGTTTTATCTTAAATAGTCGAGTCACGAGTGATTATTGAGCGCGCCTTAACCTATGCATGATTTCCCGAATACCGCCCTCTACCCTTTTCAGTTGCTGCAGCTAGTCGCAGGCATTGCCTCCTCGAGGAACACCGGTAGCGGGAGTAAGTATCTCAATAGCCGCTTGAGAGGTTAACTCAGCGGCGTTATGCGGGGAAGACCAGCTGCGCGGGTAACGCTAGGTCATAGCGAGCAGCCGGTAGTTCGCGGGCAGCAGTTGGCAGCAGCAGAAGAGCGTAGCGCCGGTTCTAGTGGAAAGTGGCCTAGGCTTTCTACAATAGAAGCTGGGCTCGCATGTTCGGAACCTGTGCCGAGGCGCTTCTGCCGAACTACAGGTAATTCTACAACGGTGAGTTGCCTGGGCGTAGAATCCATCCGTATATTACCCCGCGAACCCCTGAGAGGGATTAATACCCTCTCCCTAACTGAACCTCGTTACAGTATATATAAAATAATTTATTTAATTTTATATTATTTGGTTTTTGTGGTTTGAGAGAGAGTTTTAGGATTAACTATATTGATTATTTTAATTCGTTCGTATGGAAATGATAATATAAAATTAATAAATTTAATTATACGATAATGATTATTTTATATGTAATTTTTTTTAATTTTAATGTTATTTTTAATTCTTTAAATTTAATTATATTTTGTAACGGGCTAAGAGCTGTCCTCGGTGCGCTATATCTCAACGCGGACTTGCCGATGAACGGCGCAGCAATTGACAGGCGCGAGCACTTACTCGTGCCAACCCTCGACGATTAGCGGCCTATCAGCTCCGTGCTATTGCTCGTCGTCGGCTGCTTTCAGCAGTAGCCGCGCCTCTTCGCTCCGTTACAACGCGCGACTTCGTCGTCACGCTCTCTCTCTCTCTCTCTCTCTCTCTCTCTCTCTCTCCAGCGTGCTGCCCCAGCTACTCAGTATCACGCGAGTACTATGTACTTGCGACCGCGGAGGCCGGCGGTATTCTTCACCGTGCCACCGAATAGGGAATTGAAAGTAGGATGCGTGAAACAATACGCGAACAAGTAAAAGCAACGAATTATCTTTATTGCCCCTGGAGGCTGTTCACTATTTACACGCGCGGCGCGTACTCTAGGTACGCGCCGATTCGAGTGGTGCGCCCGCGCACGCGAAGTACGAGTGTGCGCGGTCGCACACACGTACGCGCGAAAGCGGCTCGCGCCGACGTAGGCCGATCGCCGCGCGCGGTCGACTCTCGCGCGCGCGTCGGCGGCCTCACTCGCCCGCGCGGGTCTCGCTCCCCGGACGCTCGCCATCCGCCGGGGGGGGTGGGGGAAGCACACGATCGCCTGGCCAGGACTTACCTCCGTCGCCTATAGTTAGGGCTTGAGCGGATCCTCTCGGCGGTGTCGGCTGCCGTATGCTGCGGCGTCTCTCTCTCTCTCTCTCTCTCTCTCTCTCTCTCTCTCTCTCTCTCTCTCTCTCTCTCTCTCTCTCTCTCCTCTTCTCTCGGCCGCAGGGCTCTCGCTCTCTCTCGCTCCTGCGAGTCGGCTAGGCCGTAGCTGGCTTCGGCCACGATGCTTCCCCTCTCTCTATCTCACCTGTACTATCGGCCGCGGTTGAGCGTGGCTCTCAGACGGCACTTCTCAAGCTCACTCATGACATACGCATGGGCATTGATAACAGAAAACTGACGCTACTGTTACTCTTTGACTTCAGCAAGGCCTTTGACACCATTTCACCGACAAAACTTCTGTGCAAACTCCGCAGGCTGGGATTCTCCAGGTCGGCTCTCCTGTGGATTAAAACATACTTACACGGTCGTTCCCAGATGGTTATTTCCAATAAAAGCGGAAATTCGGATTGGCTGGAAACTAATCTGGGTGTTCCGCAGGGTTCCATCCTGGGTCCTCTGCTGTTTTCTCTCTACGTAAACGACGTACGCGACAGACTCGACGGATATACTATCAAACATATATTTTACTCAGACGACCTACAAATTTATCTGCACAGCACCAAGGACAAAATCTTGGAGGGTATAGCTCAGCTATCTGATGCGGCACGAATGGTGGCTGAATGGGCTGAGAGCCAGTGTGGCCAGGTAAACAATATATATCGTAATACTACGCATGTAAAAGTGGCGATTTATCGCCACAACCTGGTCACACTGCTGAGAGCTCTGGATAACATCTCAATGCTGGCAAGACCAAAACAATCCTATTTGGCTCGAGGACAGGTGTGAATTATGCAAACTCGTTGAGATTGCATGGTATTGGTCTGCCTTCTGGGGCGCTTGTTCCATTCAGTAGCGAAGTGGTGAGTCTCGGTGTTACTTTTGATAGCAAATTAACATGGAAACCGCACATTGAACAACTTGCAAAGGAAGTCAACAAAGCCCTATATAGTTTGCGGTTTATTAGGGGATGTACCACCGAGACCCTCCGCAAAAGACTAGTTGAGTCATTAGTGCAACCGCACCTTGACTATTGTATGGTGGTATATCTGGACGCATCCAAAGATCAATGTGAGAGAGTGCAACGATTAAGCAATGCATGTGTGAGGTATATCACTGGGACTAGGAAGGATGAGCACATAACCCCCGACAGGAAACGCCTGGGCTGGCTCCGTACGGACTCACGCAGACTTTACTTCGCAGCACTACTAATGTATAAAATACTACGACTGCGTGAGCCCAGTTATTTGGCTGCCTTGTTCACGGAGCACAAGCCTAGGCCTACCAGCAGGGGTGTGCAGCGAGAACTTAAAACCCCTGCCTTGAACTACAAAACCAGCGATCGGGCGTTTCAAGTTCAGAGTGTAAAACTCTGGAATTCTCCCCCCCCCCCTCACTATGCCACTTACCATCATTTTCGTCCTTCAAGAGGGCGGTGCACCGGCACCTATTTGAGCTTGACACCTAGCCTCTCTATGTGAGCTGGAAGCTGCCAGCACGGGGACCTTCTATTATTTAGATTTGCGCTTTTGACAAAGCAGAACTTCTATTATTTAGATTTGCGCTTTTGACAAAGCAGATCTGCGAGTTTGACTAAGCAGCTGTATTACTCTTACTGTGATATTATAAAACGTGTTATTACTGTGATTTTTTTTTTGTGTACCAGCTGTGATATTTCTTTATTTATTTGTAGTATTATTTCTCTAATTTGAAGGTCCGCGTATTTATTACTATGTATTTTATTTACATTATTACTATAGTGTTTTATTCACTTCTAAACATTGTATTTTTATATATTTTACTGTTTTATTTTGTTATCTATCGTATTCGACTGTAAAATATGCACTGCATAAAATCTTGTATTAATTTTTTTGCCGCGAAGGCAAATAAAGTTTATCTATCTATCTATCTATCTCAACCACGAGGGAACGCGGCTCTCAGCGCCGTCCTGCGTCTCTCTCTCCTTCGCTGCACTATTGTACCGCTCGCTGCGGCGTCTCTCTCTCTCCCTCTCGTGCACTACACTCTGACTCTCTCTCCAAGTCTTCGCGCGCGGGGGACGAGCTCTATCTCTTGCTCTCCTTCCCCCTCGCGCAAGGTTGTCGCGAGTTTTCATTTCGGGGATCATTGTGTGTCGTAGTTGCGCTCGGTACTTTTCGCACAGCTACACGTACGAGCAACTACACACACACACACGCAAGCCCCCGGAGAAATACGAGGACAAGCCCGACTCTATTTGCGAATCCTCATGCCGCAATTGTCGGCCTTGCCTTCTCCAAGGCCGCGGTATGTTTATGTTTTCGGTCAACTACCTGTGTGTATACCATGCGTCGGAGATCGGCTCGATCCGAGCTCCGTGTTCGCGCCCATACACACACAGACGCGCCTGCCATTACAATTTATTATATTTCATTTACTTATAATATTAAGATTTTTTTTATTTTATTAACTATAAGAAGTATAGATTGATTTATAATTTATAATAATTTTGGTTTAGATTTTGTAAGTTTTTTTTTAGTTATTTTAAGCTTATGAATTATTTCTATAATATTTTTATCTAGATTTTTATTAAATTTAATAAATTATTTAGTTTTATGTTTATTCAATTATTAATGTTTTTAATGTTAAGATTTATATCTATAAATTATTTTATTTTTTATTTATTTTTTTTAATTAGTTTAATTCCTACTTTTTTGTTAATTATAGGTTGAGGTTATCAACCCGAGCGAATTAATGCTGGTATATACATATATATTATTATATACTATATTTTTTTCTTTACCTTTATTCATTTTAATATATTATTTATTTATAAATTTTAATAGGATAAATTATTTAATAATTTTGGATTATCAAAGCTTAAAAGTATATATGAAAAGGTTTATTTTTCATTTATTTATATTAATAGCATTTATAATTAAACTTCCTTTATTTATATTTCATATATGGCTTCCTAAAGCTCATATTGAAGCTCCTGTTTCTGGTTCTATAATTTTAGCAGGTGTAATATTAAAATTAGAGGGTTATGGTATGAACTGGGTGAAGCTACCGGGGGCGCGAAGGTAATATATGGGCGTCTCTTACGCCCGGGCAGTTCGCGACTGTAGAAGTACCTGGAGGCCGGCCAGATCACCTTGGCACAGGTACCTGATACTCACGCGCCAGGTATTCTATTGTAGATAAGCTTAGGCCGCTTTCTACTGGAGCCGGCGCTGTTCACTGCCGCTGCTGCCAACTTCGGCTGGCGAAACTCCCGCCTTCTGGCTGCAACCTAACTTTTCCTGCGCAGCCGGTTGCTCCCATACAACGCCGTTCAGTCTAACCTCTCGAGCGGCTATTGAGATACTTACTCCCACTACCGATGTTCCTCTAGGAGGCAATGCCTGCGACTAGCTGCAGCTGCTGAAAAGGGGCTTAGTAGAGGGCGGTATTTGGGAAATCATGCATATGTTAAGGCGCGCTCAATAAAGACTCGTGACTCGACAAGTTAAGATAAAAAAAACAAGGTTTAATAAAATGAATGATAAGTCGCGCTATGGGGCGCGAAACCCGAACAATGAATAAACATAAAACGCGCAGGCCGAGACTTGGCGGGACGCCACCCGCTCGCCACGCGCGCCCGCGGACACGACTCCGCGGAACATTAATACGCGACAATACCCGCGACGGGGGGGATTGCCCACGCGCCCATCGCGGACGCACGCAGGTCCCACGATCAGCCTACTCAGCTTACCCGTGGCTGGCCAGCCATCGCAGCACTCGCTCTCTCTCTCTCTCTCTCTCTCTTTCTCGCACTCGCTGCAATTCGGGACGGGGATGGAACAACTTTCACTGTCCCCGGCCTCGTGACGTCATCGACCCTCGGTCTCTCCGTCGTTCTCGCACTCGCTGCCAGGCGGGACGGGGATGGGGTCAAGCCACACTGTCCCCGGCCTCTTTCTGGATGGCGGTGCTCCCTCTGCTTCTGTCGCATACTCCTCCTCAGTGGTGGCGTCTTGGCGGTCACGGTTGCAGCGGTGGAGGCGCGGCGCACTCACACTATCTTCCACTGGGTGCGCGGCGGTGACCGGCGACTCCTTTCGCGTCTCACGGCGGTCGACAACATGGCCGCGGCATCCATCTCATCTCGGCGCGGCTGCTTCGCCTCCTTCTTCCTCTGCCTCGTTCGAGCGCCGCGGCGCGCAATACCGATCACGATACGAGCAATCGCGCGCTATTCGAATCTCGCGACGCAGTATACGTGATTCTCGCGACTTATATCGACGCCCGTTACAGGTATTATACGATCTATATTAATAATAATAAATTTAAGAATAAAATGTAATTATTAATTTATAGTTATTAGTTTAGTAGGTTTATTATATTTAAGAATAGTATGTTTACGACAATTTGATATAAAATTAATTGTTGCTTATTCTTCAGTAGTTCATATGGGAATAATATTAATAGGATTAATTAGTTTAATATTTTGAGGTGTTAATGGAAGATATTATTAATAATAATTGGTCATGGAATTTGTTCATCTGCCTTATGTGTATTAGTTAATTTTTTATATAAACGGAGTAAAACTCGTAATATAATTATTAATAAAGGAATAATTTATTTTTTACCGTCTTTATCTATATGGTGACTTTTATTTTGTATTATTAATATATCTGCACCAATTTCATTAAATTTAATGAGTGAATTAATAATTATTAATATTTTATTGAATTGATCATTTAATATTATTTCAATTTTAATATTAGGTATATTTATAAGGTCTGTTTATAGTTTATTTTTATTTTCTTATACTCAACATGGAAAATTTAATTTTATAGTTTTTAAAATTTATTCAATAAGAGTTAATGATTATACATTAATAATTTTGCATTGAATTCCTTTAAATTTAGTTATTTTAAAACTTGATTTTTAGATTTATTTAAATAATTCAAAAAAATATTGATTTGTTGAGTCAAAAATATATAAATTATATTAAAAAAAAAAAATATATATATATATATATATATATATATATATATATATATATATATATATGGGAAACTTCACGTCAACTGTGACAGGTCGAAATTTTATAATGGCTTAAAATGGGGTTTTCTAGTTCTAAATTAGCCCCAAAATACAACCCTAGTGTTTAAGAGCGAAATACTCAATGGTTAAAAAGTTAGAATCAATTGAAAATTTGAAAATTTTGATTTTTTTCAAAAAACAGCAACTTTCATGATTTTTTTACTAAAAATCTTGAAACTTTTTGTATAGTATATTAAATGGGAAAAAGTTTACAAATTGTAAGTAGAATTGCTCAGAATTTTTCCAGAATGATGTCAATTATATTGTTAATTTATACGTAAGAAAAGACCATACAAAATATGCTTAAGGCGGTTGTGACATGATTAATATCCCTCGACAGAGGCTAAAAATTTGATACAAAATGTTACTTTTAAAACGAGACCGTGATGAAAGTGGAATGCAAACTCAGAAACAAGTAACAGACAATTGAAACTATATATATATCCATTTATACATATACTAATAATTGTATTTAGGTGATTTCTAGATTACGAATCTCAACTCAGATTTTCAGAATTCAAAATGGAGGATCGAAAATGTCGGCCACATATTGAAATATTACTGTATTTTGTTGAAAATTGTATATAAGGAGTTTTTGGAGTCGCTTATTGCAAATCTGAACTCATATTAAGAACATTCAAAATGGCGGATTCAAAGATGGTGGTCAAATATTGAAATATTATTAGATATTGCTGAAATTTGTATTACCTTTAGGAATCTGAACATATATTGTGATAATTCAGACTGGTGGACGCAAGATCGCTAACAATAATTGCAATTTTACTCGATTTTGCTGAAAATTGTATATAAGGAATATGTGGATTCGCAGATTACGAATCTCAACTCAGATTTTCAGAATTCAAAATGACTGATCGAAGATGGAGGCGAAATATTCTAAAACTACTGGATTTTGCTGTAAATTGTATATAAGGGGTATCTGGATTCGTTGATTACGAATTCCAAATCAGATTTTCAGAAATCAAAATGGCTAATCGAAGATGGAGGCGAAATATTCAAAAACTACTGGGATTTACTGAAAATTGTACATAAGGGGTATGTGGATTCGCTGATTACGAATCACAACTCAGATTTTCAGAATTCAAAATGGCTGATCGAAGATGGAAGTAAAATATTCAAAAACTACTGGAATTTGCTGGAAATTGTATATAAGGGATATGTGGATTCGCTGATTACGAATCACAACTCAGATTTGCATAATTCAAAATGGCTGATCGAATATGGAGGCGAAATATTCAAATACTACTACATTTTTTGAAAATTGTATAAAAGGGATTTCTGGATTCGCTGATTACGAATCTGATCTCAGATTTTGAAAATTCAAAATGGCGGATTCGAAAATGGTGGTCAAATATTGAAATATTATTGGATTTTGCTGAAAATTGTATATACGGAATTTTTGGTTTCGCTGATTACGAATCTGAACATATATTGTGAAAATTCAGACTGGTGGACCCAAGATCGCTAACAAAAATTTAAATTTTACTTGATTTTGCTAAAAATTGTATAGAGTGGGTTTCCGGTTTCGCCAATTAGGAATCGTAACTCAGATTTTGAAAATTGAAAATAGAGGACACAAGATGGATGCCAAAAATTGAATTATTAGTGGATTTTGCTGAAAATTGTATATAACGGGTATCTGGATTCGCTGATTACGAATCGCAAATCAGATTTTCAGAATTCAAAATGGCTGAACGAAGATGGAGGCGAAATATTCAAAAACTACTGGAAATGCTGAAAATTGTATATACGGGGTATGTGGATTCGCTTATTACGAATCACAACTCAGATTTTCAGAATTCAAAATGGCTGATCGAAGATGGAGGCAAAATATTCAAAAACTGCTGGAATTTGCTGAAAATTGTATATAAGGGGTATGTGGATTCGCTGATTACGAATCACAACTCAGATTTTCAGAATTCAAAATGGCTGATCGAAGATGGAGGCGAAATATTCAAATACTACTGGATTTGCTAAAAATTGTTTAAAAGGGATTTCTGGATACGCTGATTACGAATCTGAACTCAGATTTTCAGAATTCAAAATTGCGGATTCGAAGATGGTGGTCAAGTATTGAAATATTATTGGATTTTGCTGAAAATTGTATATACCGGATTTTTGGTTTCGCTGATTATGAATCTGAACATATGTTTTGAAAATTCAGTCTGGTGGACCCAAGATGACTAACAAAAATTGAAATTATCTCGAGTTTGCTAAAAATTGTCTACTGTGGGTTTCCGGATTAGACAATTAGGATGTGTAACTCATATTTTGAAAATTCAAAATAGAGGACCCAAGATGGCTTCCGAAAATTGAAATATTACTAGATTTTGCTGATAATTGTATATACGGGATTTCTGAATTCGATTATGACGGTTCTGAACTAAGATTTTAAAAATTCAAAATGGCGGCAAAATATTTATATTATACTGGCTTTTGCTAAAAATTGTATATAGGAGGTTTCTATATTCGCTGATTATGAATCTGAACTCAGATTTTGAAAATTCAAAATAGAAGACCCAAGATGATGGCCAAAAATTGAAATTTTACCGGAATTTCCTAAAAATTGTATATTATGGGGTTCCGGATTCGCTGATTAAGAATCTGAAATCAGATTTTGTAAATACAAAATGGCTGCCAAAAATTGAAATATTACTGGATTTTGCTGGAAACTGTATGTTGGGTATTTTGATTCACTGATTATGAATTCGAACTCAGATTTTCAGAATTCAAAATGGCGCATCGAAGATGGAGGCCAAATATTCAAGTATCACTGGATTTCGCTGAAAATTGTATATAGGGAACCCGTCTGGATCCGCTGATTACGAATCTGAACTCATATTTTGCCAATTCAAAATGGCTGCCAAATATTGAAATATTGCTGAATTTTACAATTGCATATGGGAAATTTCTGGATTCGCATGATGATGAATCAGAATTCAGATTATGAAACTTCAAAATGGCATACCCAAGATGGCGGCCAAAAATTGAACTGTTCTGTTTTGCTAAAAATTGAATATACTGAATTTCTGGATTCGCTGATTGCGAATATGAACTCACATTTTAAAAATTCAAAATGGCAGTAAAATATTGAAATAATATGGGATTTTGCAAAAAATTGTATGTATGGGATTTGCGAATTAGCTGATTACGAATCTGAACTCAGATATTCAAAATTCAAAATGGCGGAACGAAAATGTTTGCCACGTATTGAAATATTACTGAATTTTGCTGAAAATTGTATATACACGGAAAGAAGCCTTCAGAGCTATAGGCCATGAGTTATAACAGAGTAAGCGGGTACCTTCTCTGCCACCGTGTGACAGCGCAACATTCAGGCATGTCAACGATGGTCTCTAGGCAACGCTATACGGGGTGACTGCCGCAGTCGTCAGACGTGCCACTCATGCTTGCTGCCGTGCGCGCTAAAGCTTGAACTCAGCGATAGTCACGGCCTACAGCCGTGTCACGCGAACACCGTTCATCGAAATGACCACAGTCACAGTCATAGACGCATATGTCACGACATCCGGCGGTGCTATATGTCACGCTATTTTTTTTTCGCGCATCACGGGCTACAGCTGTGAATTCTTCTTTTCGTATACGGGATTTCTGGATTCGATTATGACGGAATTTAAAGATTTTAAAGATTCAAAATGGCGGCAAAATATTTAAATTATACTGGCTTTTGCTAAAAATTGTATATAGGAGGTTTATATATTCGCTGATTACGAATCTGAACTCAGATTTTCAGAATTCAAAATGGCGGATCGAAGATGGAGGACAAATATTCAAACATTGATGGATTTTGCTGAAAATTGTATGTACGGGATTTCTAGATTGGATGATTACGAATCTGAACTCAGATTTTCAGAATTCCAAATTGCCAATCGATAATGGCTCTTACATATCGAAATATTACTGGATTTTGCTGAAAATTGTATATACGGGATTTCTGGATTCGATTATTACGAATCTAAACTCAGATTTTAAAAATTGAAAACGGCTGCAAAATATTTAAATAATACTGGAGTTTTCTAATAATTTTATGTAGGGGATTTCTAGATTACGAATCTCAACTCAGATTTTCAGAATTCAAAATGGCGGATCTAAGATGTCGGACACATATTGAAATACTATTGGATTTTGCTGAAAATTTTAATTCAAATTGGTGGACCTAAGAGACTAACAAAAATTGAAATTTTACTCGAGTTTGTTAAAAATTGTGTATAGTGAGTTTCCGGATTCGCTGATTAGGAATCTGAACTCAGATTTTGTAAATATAAAATGACGGCCAAAAATTGAAATATTACTGGATTTTATAATCAATAAGTTACAAATAAAATCAGAGCTGATGTAATGAACTACATATATATTCTGTATTATTTTGTTAAATATAATATACTTAGTATTTTAAAAATTAATAAATGTTAAGAATAATGTTTTTAAAAAACATTACAGAAATTTTAAATGAAAAAATAAGTGTTTCATGATATTATGTAATAGAAGATTATCCTCATTCATTATTTTTAATATTTATCTCTAATAATGGGGGTTTGCGAGCGGAGCGAGCAGGGGGCGAAGCCCCCCTAGTATATATATATATCTGTGTGTGTGTGTGTGTGTGTGTGTGTGTGTGTGTGTGTGTGTGTGTGTGTGTGTGTGTGTGTGTGTGTGTGTGTGTGTGTGTGTGTGTGTGTGTATAATATATATATAATTATTTATATATGGCCGTCTCTGTCAAATCGAGAGGTCAAAAAATGAATCTTCTTAAAACTCTCAGAAAATGTTCTACAACTTATTTTTGATACCTCTGAATTTTTTCAGATTTTTTAGACCGATAGCTTTGGACATATCAGAGCTCAAAAATTGAATTTTCATTATTTTTTGCATTTTTCTTGCAATTTCAATTGATAATTACTCATTAAAGGTTTTATATAAATTAACAAATTTTTTTTAGAAAAGTTAGGAAATTTTCTCACTAAAAAGAAGGAACAATCATTAATATTTTATATTTCATGCGAGTATCATAATATTTCTTTTAAAACCTTAAATTGAGAAAAAAAACTAGCCCGATCAGGCTTCCGACTGCCAAAATATTCCTGAAAGGAGGTTATTTTATGTTCAAAATGCCCCTGCCTCCCCCTTAATGATTAAGGACCTGTTTTTTTTTTTTAATTGAAAACTGATGGTTTTTTATCAAAAAAAGCCATTTTTTGCTATTACGATGCAGCTAGAACTTAAGAGATGGCCATAGCCTATTAACTAATTAAACGTTGAGTGATTTTAATTGAATCTAGCAATTGTTAATATATATTTACATAATTCCAGTTAACCATCGCTCATTTATTTTCAGAAAATAAAAAATTTGCCCTGGATCTGCATATAATCACATAATGAACTTATTTTTACATTTATTTTATTATAACTTCTTTATTTCACTTTTTTTATTTTGACTATTTCCCCTTTTTTATATAAATTTATTCATTTTAACCTATAATATGATTTATATTGCATGTACATAAAAGCACATGCACACGTGTCACAAGGTCGTCAAATTAGTCATGAAATTTAATAATAATAACATCCCATGCCACAAATACATAATATTTCTTTTGTTTCCACTATTTGCAACACTTGTCAAACTTTTACACATATAATTACGTTTAAACCATTACCCAATAATCAGAAGTATCTGATTTTCTCAAGAGCACAAAGAAAAATATCACACAATCAGAAATAATGCAGTATATTCTAATTTGACGTGAGATACTTTGAAAAGTCTCCTCACTATTCGCCACAACACTGAATTTTCTTATTTATATATAAACTATAATTATTATGCACATTATTTGTTCACACAGATTTTCTGATTACATAGAGCACTGTTGTTATGAATAATATTCACTTTACCAAAATAATTTTCAAATCTTCGCTTTTGTCGTATACACTTGGATCTGATTTCTATTTTTTTACATTTGCGTTCCTTGATAACCTCTTCAAGTACAGCTGACAAATAAGTATAATATTGCTAATTGCTATTACTCCTTCCGATTAGCTTTTTACATCAGATTATATCATGGTTTCTTAGTAGGATGTTTAAGTTAAAAGCGTATGAATTTTAAATATAGTTGTAATATTTGTATCTCTAATCTCACATTTAGTGCCTTAACCTTGCTTTTCATACTTAAAAACAAGCTCTTATTCTTATTTAATTTACTTCCTCTGCAGTCTAATCTTCTATAAACTCATGTATTCATTGGTCTGTTATGTTCATAAATTCATGAGAAACAGCTACGGCAATACTTCAATATCTTTAAAATAAAATAAAAATTGGCTTATGGTGTTGCAGGTGAATACTTAAAGCTGTTTTCTAAATCCTGAAACATAACACGAAAAAACACAAAGGATCACTCTTTTTTTAAAAAAGGATCAATATAAAAAACAAAAGAATACATATCTGATAATGAATATTAGTTAAGCTCTTGTTCACTGTCCTTTTTATCCATAAATTTCGTTGATAATCATGCTTGACTCTTATTACTCTTTCTCTACTTTGAAAATCTCTTTACCCTTTATTCTTGTCTTCTGTATTTCTTCAATATACACAGTATATTCGTTACCACGCACAGTTAATCACAAATTACAACAACAAATTGACAAATGATTAAGTAATAACAGATACTCGACAACTGCCAGAACACGAATAATAGGTATTGTCTGCTTGACTCGATGTTTTGATGGCCGTGTTGGGCGTTGGCTGAATTCTACGGAAGCCCGGTTACAACACGCGCGAGTGAGCGGGCAAGCGGACAAGCGAGCAAGCGAGAGAGCGAGTGAGCGAGCAAACGAGCGGACGGGTGCACGAGTTACTGGTATCCATCATTATATTTACGATTCACAATACGAAGAAGAAGTGTGTCATTTTAGCTTACTAGGTTTAGTACTATAAAAGTTCCAAATTTTTGAATATTTATGGCTGTGCTATTTTGACAGATATTTGGTTAGATTTTGATCAAAAAGTAAGTCAATTCACAATTTTGTACGTATCAATCATTATGTTCCTTTTTCATAATGGAATTAGTTTTAAGAGAAGACCTTATCAAAAATTATTTTAATGAGGGATATAGCTATAAAAAAATTAGAAAAATTTTAGAAACATATGGAATATTTTTATCCTATCGACATCTCCAAAGAATAATACAGGATCTCATCAGTCTAAAATGGAAAAAAAATTGGCGAAGATTTAGATAATATAGTTATATGTATATTAATTGAATTGAATGGTAGTGAAAGTTGCTTAGGGTATAAATCCTTATGGTTACGGCTGAAACAGCTATATAAATTGAATGTTTATAGGCAAACAGTGCTTGATCTGCTCCAGATTCTACACCCAGAGGGAATTGAAAACAGATCAAAGTGCAGACTAAAACGAAGAGTTTATAATGTGCCAGATCCAAACTTTATCTGGCACATTGACGGTTATGATAAGTTAAAACCATTTGGTTTTGCAATACACAGCTGCCTTGATGGATTTTCAAAGAAAGTGTTGTGGCTTAAAGTCGGTACATCCAGTAACAAACCAGAAATCATATGTTATTATTATTTACAAACCGTGAAGAAACACAATAAGCTTCCAACAATTATTAGGTCTGACAATGGTACGGAAAATACAGTAGTTGAAATAGTACATCAAAGTTTAAGATCTAAGCACACAGATAAATTTGCTGGAACATACAGTTTTGTAAAGGGAAAAAGTACAGCAAATCAACGTGTAGAAAGTTCTTGGGGAAGAATGAGACGACATTCTGTAGAATTTTGGATCAACTTTTTTAAAGATATGAGTGACTGCAACCATTTTGACAGATCTAAGAAAATCCATGTTGCTTGAGATTTTGTTTTGGACCTTTAATCAAGTATGATTTGGAAGAAACGAGAAGAGAGTGGAACAGGCACAACTTGCACAACTTACGTAAACAAAAATATGCCAATGTTAAAAGTGTTAAACCTAATTTCATGTATTATGTTCCAAGTGCATTTGGATGTGAGGACTGTAGTCAAACAGTAGAAGAGAATCATATTGAAAATGAAATAAAGAATTTTACAGAAACACCTAAATATTGTGATCCAATTTTTATGAAATGAGTTGAAGAAATTTTTCCAAATGTTTCTACCCCAGAAGACGTTCAAGAAGCCACTATTCTATACCATAACATTTTAACTGCAATTGATAAATATAGTGACGAATAAAAGTAATATTTTATTGTAACATAAGTTATTTGTGATACTACTTTACTTACTTACTTACTGTAATTAGGGTAAGTGTGCCAGTTACTGGGCCCTCACCAGTTACTGGATTTTAACACGCATTCAAATGTCCAGTAACTGAAACTTGTCGTCTGCTTAAGGGGCACAGTAACTGGCACACTTACCCTACTTACTATAATTTTAATGACAGCTCAATAAATAAATAAAACAGTATAATATATAAATATTTTTTTTTATTATTTAAATGTATTTGTTTACAATCACATTATACATTACATTATGTATTACAATTACAGTGCAATAATCACAAATGTATTACATTGGCAATACAATCACTGTGAAGTGTTTCTGTTAGGGATAATTAAAAACAGAATATCTTTCGCACTTAACAATTACAAAATGTTATACCCAAATAAAACTTTATGATTGTTAATAATTATTAAATGTATTTCACATAAAAAACTCTATTGTAGATAATTATCTAGTATAATATATAGGCAATCGTACTCTAATTTGTCTTATTAATCTTAGTAATATATTACATTACGTTATATTATACTAAGATCACAGATTATTTTATTAGTAAAAGGAACTTATTTTTTAGCTTGTACGTATATTTAATGAATACTTCTCACTATGAAAATACTTGTTTATCAGCCTATTTATCAACTTTAACATCTTAACTTAAATATGTTTAATATTTTGAACACTTAAAAAAAATACTTGACTTTATGAATTGACGCTTTGCTGTTTAATCATTTAATATTTTAAAAATATCTGTAACTAATGGTCGGTCTGTAGCAACGTATGAGAAACATTTGAATAATACATCCCTCATATCATCAGGAACACTAGTTAAGTCAGGAACAGCTTCATTTTTAAATTTTTCTTCTAATTCGTTTTGATCACTAACATCCTATACAAGCTCTTCGCTATATAGTTCAAGCAATGTGCAAGCGACTGACCATACATCACTAAACACTGTTGCTGGTTCTTTTTTAATTAATACTTCAGGGGTCATGTACATCACAGTGCCTATAACTCGTGCTGTAACTGTACTTCTTAGCGCAGATATCATAATACTGAAGGTACTTAGACCAAGATCACAAATTTTAACCATTCCAGTTTCACTAATTAAAATATTTTCTGGCTTGATATCTCGGTGCAAAATGGAATTATTTTGCATGTGCAAGTATGAACAGCCCTCACATATTTGCCGGCAAATACTTCTCTTCTTCTTATCATCTAGCTGATATGAATCTTTCAAATCGTCATAAAAATTACATCATTTAAGCTTTTTCCATCAAATAGCTCCATAATTAAACTGATTTGTTTAATCTCTCTGCAAACTCCCATAATTGAAATGAAATTTTTATATTTTATAGACTGTAGCACTTTTATTTCTTTTTCTATCGATTTCGTGTTTTTTGAATAGATTTTTATTATCTTTACTGCTACTTCTTTTTTATTATAATATCCTTTATACACTTTCCTTTGCTGTCCAGCGCCAATAAGAATTTGTGTAACAGAATAGTCTCCTTTCTTTACTTCTGGTACACTTTGCAAATGTAATGATATTGAAGAACATTTGTTGCATTTAACTTGACAATACCATGTCCCTTCCACATCCTCTGATGATATGTTACAAAGCCAAAATAACAATTGTCCTTCTTTATATAATACATTGTTGTGATACCACGTTACTACTGGATGACAATCAGAGGTGCACATGGCGACTATTCCAATTCCAAAATTTTCGTTCGAAAATCCCACGACTTCATCTACGTCATGAATAATTGTATGCAGAGCAAGGTCGGTATGGCATTGAGGAAAGTAATACGTTTTTTGCATATTCTCTAATACAGTTAATCTCAACATTTTTTTGTTGTTTACAGCAATCCTGCTAATTTCATAACCACAATCGATAGGATCCAATTCATTGATGTTGGGTAAATTTAAATTCTCATGGTTGTCATCAACTATTTTCCAATAAATGCCTACTCTATCACGTTCTGTCACACTCCATTCTCCACTATATTTGGATTGCGAAATACAAAAATATAAAATAGTAACCTTGTTAAAGTTACGTTTGATAACGTATCTGAACTTGCTATCAGTTCCTTGACTACTATTAATACTGGTTGTTTCCAGAATATCTTGACTCAAAACATTACTCTTCGATTGTGTAGTATGAGCTACGTCAACGTTATCAGTATCTAGTGATTCTTAAAATAATTAACTATTATAAGTAACACAAGTAAAGAATGGATAAATTATCTAAACATTTAACAAAAAAGTTGCGTACCTATTGAGAATGTATATTGTGTGAATGTGCGAAATGTGGTTCGATCATATTTTTTGTTTCAGTAATGCATTGAGGAATCTTCAGGAGTTCTTTGTCTTCTCGTACAGATATTAGTAATCTCGTTAAAGTACGTTCGTGGTATTTAAGTTTTTTTTGGGAGAGGCGGACATCAAACGAACCAATGTTTAGCGAATATTGTTTTTTTTATTTGCCGACGTTTCGGGAGCGTTAGTATACTCCCCTCTTCAGGGCTACAAGATATGTAAAAATCGTAAATATACACAACGTTATGATATTTTTTATATAAGAAAACAAGTCGGAGAATTCCATAAAATTTTTTACCATAAACAGTTATTCAGTCATTAACATAACATTCGGCTCTGCCACACATAAATAAACACAAACTGCACTGAACTTTAAACACAACGTTAAGAAAATTTGAAATTTTAAAAAATTTTATAAAAAATTATTGTATTTAATTAAGAATAAAATAGCGATCAAACCGTAACTTACAACCAACTTTTGAGTAATTCTCTCATATTTGATATCGGATAAGACGAGTGTTGTCTCCGATAAATCAACATATTTGACAATGGTTTTCGAAGAGAATAATATACAAGAAATTAGTTACTCTCAATGGCTTCAGACTCCTGTGACTACATTGAGAAATCTTGTTGATGATGTTTTTGATTTCATTCCATATTTTTGAACAAAAGTTTCAACTTTATTGCCTCATGCTTTTATTTCCCAGCAACAGCCTTTGTATTTTAAGCAGTTAAAAAGTACATTACCAGAAAATGAATTTATTGCAAACCTTGATTTTGCGGAGAATTATGCCTTCATTGCTCAGAATCCACCACCAGGTTTTCATTGGAACAATGAGCAAGCAACAGTGTTTGTAGGATTTATGTATTATAAGCTCAGTAATGAACTTAAGAGTAAAGGTTTTGTCATAATATCAGATAATTTAAAACACGATACAGTAGCAGTTTACACATACCAAAAATTAATTGTAGATTACCTAAATAAAAAGTTTACAGTATCCAAGATCCGCTATTTCGGTAACGACGCTCCACAACAGTTCAAAAATTCTAAAAATATTCTCAATATCTATTATCATTTTCAAGATTTTGAAATCATTGTCGACTGGCATTTTTTCCAACAGCACATGGAAAGGGTGCTTGTGATGGATTGGGTTGATTAGTCAAGAGATCTGCAGCAAATGCTAGTTTACGATTGCCTCCTAATGAACAAATTTTTACTGCCTTATCATTGTTTGAGTGGCTTAAAAACCATGGGCACTTTCAAAATGCTGAATTTTTCTATTATACCAATTCAGAATATAAAAAAAATATGAGAAAATTAAATGCTCGTTTCAAGAACACCTGCCGTGTCAAAGCCATAAAACAGCAACATTTTGTTCAACCCTTAAATAATGGGCATGTTATATGCAAAGCATTTTTTAATGATACAAGAGGTGAACAAATGAGAGTCAGATTAACATTAGTAGATATAGATTTATATGTATTTACTGTATATAATATTATATTATTATAGATAAGATATAAAGTTGTTTTACACTGTCCTTTTCACAAACTTTTCTTGGACTTCTATTTTTCTTCCTAAGCAATTTTTTTAAACTAGTTTATATTTTTTTCATGGCTGTATAAATAATAATATTGCTAATATAAAACTTTCTACGAAAGTATAAAATAATTCAAGTATAGACTTTTTTCTGGATAATCTATAAAAAATAACACAATTTGTCTAGTCCTTTTATTTCTTCGAATCTCATCTATTCAATAAGCACTCTCTACAAATGGTAATAATTTTTTTCATGACTGTACAAATAATCTATAAAATAATAATATTTATGATTTTGTAAAAGAAATCAAATAAATACGAATGAAAAAGTCTTTTAATTCTTTGAGTCATTATATGCTGAACAAATTATATGTAAGTAAGTACATTCAAATTGTTCACTGCAAATCAAACAAACGAAAGTTGTGAAATCAATTATCGATAGTCAAGTAATGCAAACAACTCTCGGAAACTACTGTATGACTGTTCTCAGAAGTATATTAAAATTTGTTCATCTTTCTGAGCTATACAAATTAAACACAAGAAAGTACTGAAATCAATTTATTGTAGTCAAGTACTGGCCATAAGTTAACTTGACTGGCATAATAGAACTTTTCGTATCTAGCGTGTAAAAATACATTTTAGGCCCACGTTGTAACTTCAAAATTATTCAGCCAGCGGGCATAAAATACTACTTAGCGCCCAAGAGGCCCAATAGCTCACATACTCTTACAAAACTTTATAGAACCTACGCACTTTACGCCCGTGTGGGCGAAAATTATTTTAATTATATAACTATAATGCCTTCTCTTTATTTCTAAAATCCATAAGAATTTTTGTAGATATTTACGAAAAGTCAAAGCCTATATAAAAAAATTACATAGTTACCAACACATCACTATTTTTCATGATTCTTTCTCAATTTTGAACTTTCTATAATATTACGCACCTTGGGAGGAAAAGAGAAGTCTAGAGCTGCTCTAGCAGGGGTGGTCCTCCGATCTCCTATACATACTTGGCGGGCCCGACGATTTGCAGTTCAAGGTGTAAGACATGGTTATTTTCATATAAATATTCATATGTTTAAAGATCAGAGAAAATGTATAAATGGGTTGCTTCTACATATTAACTACTGATCCGTGAATCTATCACTCTGTTTTTAAATAGAAAGTGCAAACCCTTCTGAAAGTATCATATGAGATCTCATATGTAATCCCATAATATATAAAATTGCAGATGACATCGCATATCGAGATCTGATACGAGATATGCGATGCCTGAAATTCTCATATGAGATCTTATATGATATTTACACGCGGGAAAAGGGGATACAAAGATTCCCTAAAGGGGAAAGATATAAGAAAGATAGGGTTGCTTATAAAACGGTTAGTAAAATGTAAAGCACTTTAGAAGTAGACTATAAATTTATATGAATTTTTTATTTTATTCTCGTTTAAAAAGGACGGACACAAAGAAAAATATTGTGGGTAATAAAAGTAAATCATGATTCTGCACATATAGGGATGTTGTACTTAACGGTAACAATTAAAAATTAAAGCCAATGTAATTATTTATAGTAGACTTATAGGTATAAATATTGTTAATGATTTTATGCAAAAATTTTGTATTCTATATTTAAGTAGCCCACCGGTAAACTGCAAATCGTCGGGCCCGCCAAGTATGTATGGGAGATCGGAGGACCACCCCTGCTAGAGCAGCTCTAGACTTCTCTTTTCCTCCAAAGGTGCGTAATATTATAGAAAGTTCAAAATTGAGAAAGAATCATGAAAAATAGTGATGTGTTGGTAACTATGTAATTTTTTTATATAGGCTTTGACTTTTCGTAAATATCTAAAAAAATTCTTATGAATTTTAGAAATAAAGAGAAGGCATTATAGTTATATAATTAAAATAATTTTCGCCCACACGGGCGTAAAGTGCGTAGGTTACCCTGGCGGAAATTATAAAATGTAAAAAACCGTAAGTAAATGTAAGAAAAAGTATGAAAATGTAAATTAGTGTAAGAAAATGTAAGAAAATGTAAACAAACGTAAGTGTACTTTTTTGTTGGATTTCGGACACCTTTTATGTTTTCGTACACGTTCTTACATTTTATTACAATTATTAACTTTTTTTTTTTAGTATCTTACGTTTCCTTAGATTTATTTACATTTTATTACTTTTTCATTTTTATCCTTAATTATAAAATTACTTTATAGTTTTTTACAACTTTTTACAAATTCTTATACATTATTATATTTTGTTACAATTTTCTCACGTCGTTTTATATTTTTTTACTTTTTATCACATATTCCTACACTTTATTATACCTTTTTTATACTTTTTTACGGTTTTTTATATTTTGTTATACTTTTTCACGTCTTTTTACTTTCTTTTACATTTTATTGTGTATTTTTTGTTTATTTATATTTCTATACGTTCTATTACGTATTTTTTCATTTATTTACAATTTTTTACATTTTATTATGTATTATCAACTATTTTTTATGTTTTCTTACATTTTTATATTTTTAAACATGCTATTTTTATCTATTCCATTTTTTATTATACATTTTTCATTTTGAACTGCATCAACCAATCATAATTACAAAAAAAACTTCTGTATAATGTATGTGCTATATAAATTTTGTAATATGATAAATTTCAATGCATAAAAAATGCAACGTTCTAACTGACTCTGTCAGTCTTACACTGTGTAGGAAACTATTAAATAGGTATGTCTCACTGGGTAGAAGTCTGCGAAATACATAGTGATGTATTTTAATACAACAGATATCCTGAAACGAGTTCTTACACCCTGGCTAAACTTGGAAATTAACTAGACGAGCTAATATTACCAGGGACAACTAACTACCCGTATTGCATTGAATCACACACACAGCACTTTTATATCCCCCAGTTCCTATTACCTATCCCCTCACACTCTAAAGCACTAACACTCGAAGATCACTTAGAGCTGCAGAAGCAGTAAAATAGGGCTGGACGGTCTAGGCTGGCACTATTCCATGGATGCCAGTCTGTTGTACGTCAGTAACCACGCCACCTAGGAGGAAGGTACTGACAGAGACCGTCAATTGTGTATCAATATCAGGGACTGCCTCAGCCTAGGGATCAACAAAATACATGAGCGGCAGATCAGTCCCTACACTGAAAAAAAAAATTCTATTTTCAAATAAATATTTATTTGAATACTATTATATAAATATTTATTTAAATTAAAACAATATTTATTTAAATTTAAAAAATATTCATTTAAATTAAAAAATTAATTTTGATTTGAGTAAATATTTATTAAATTTAACTGAATATTGTTTTAATTTAAATAAATATTTATATAGTAGTATTCAAATAAATATTTATTTGAAAATAGAATTTTTTTTTTAGTGTATTCCGGGGGACAACCGAGGAGAGTTGAGCTCGTAAAAATCGCATATGACTAATAAATAGAGGACACAAAAAACATACCATGCAAATAAAAAGTCTTCAGCAATAGATGTGTTCACTCGCTGTACCAACTACCTGTAACCACTAAAAGGGAAGGATTGGTGGAGACATTCAACCGTTATTTCACTGCTGGAAACAGCTCCTCCCTGAGAGTCGCTGAAGACACAAGCAACAGATTAACTGTACACATAGTCATTAGTATCAGAGCCAAACAAGGAAAGTTGAGCACCTAGAAACCACACATTAATTAATAAATAGATGACCCAGACATCATTTTCATATCCTATAGATATATCTTATACACAGGGAGCACTCGCGGTCGCGCGAGTCGCGTGTGTTTTTCCGCTGTAGGTAGGAGAAGGTGGGGCACGAGGAGCAAGGCAGCACAGTTTGGCACCTAAATATCTTACATATGTAAATAATTAAATTATAGAAAAATATTAATCTAAAATACTTATAGTATTTTTCTTCCGACTTATAATATACAACAAAAATTTTATTAATTAACTAGGTGAATTTAAAATTCGGAGCAACAAAAAAAGGTTGGCTTCATTTTTAATGAAGATGATACTACTTGAAAATAATACTTTTTTAAAATGAAACTAAATCCGTTTGGTAGCTTGAGTCACGAGCTTTGAACTACTATTTTGTTTTTTGTTTAAAACTTATTATAAACAATTTGAATAATGTTTAAAAATTATTATAATATGGGGCACGGGTGGCACGGGATGCGGGGCACGGGTGGCGCTGGGCGCACATCAACAGAGCGGCGCGCGGTGGCGGCGTCTGCGCTGTTCGTCGATTGTTAACCTTCAAAATAGCCAAAGATGGGTTGACTCCGTAACCTGTTTAATTAGGTTTAATTAGTATTATTTCATTTAGTATTAATTAAATTAGCATTAATCAAAAGTTTGTGTAATAACATATACACACAGATTAAAAACATAAGTGAGGAAAAGTTTAATATAAGGGGCAAGGTACATACAAGTAATAATAGTAGATAATGGTTAGAGTTTACAAAAGAAAAACCGATAGATATTATTCTTAAAAAATAAAATTGCATGTTTCCAAGTTTAATGATAACCATTTTGCATCATATTATTTGAAAACCATTCATCTGATTATCAGGTATACATTTAAATTCTTCTTAAAATATATATAAGTATACATTACGACGTTACGATGACAGTGCCACTCATGCCCCTCGCTGTGCCACTTTCCACCCGCTAGTGGGGCACGGAGAGAATTTTTCAAGGTTTATATTTATGGCTTATTAGAATAAATTATAGTTTAAAATAAAATTTTTTTATCATCAATTGAGTTTCTAGATATATTCATTTATTTATTTATTTTTTAAATTATTGAAAATTGTCCACATTTAATTGCAATCTTTAATTAAAGTTAGGTTGCCACTACCGTCCCACCTTCCCCTACTTAGTATGCGAACGTAGCCTAGCCGAGGTAGCCGTTAGGACTGCTGCAATAGTACTCATAAGAAAATGTAAGTAATCGTATATTTATATTGCATTTCGGACGTTTTTTACACTTTCTTACATTTTCTTTACATATTTTTACAGTTTCTTACATTTTCTTACCGTTTTTAACTATTTTAAAATTTTACATTTTTTCATTTATTTTAACGTAACGTAAAAAAGTGTAAAAAAATGTAAAAAAGGAATGAAAAGATATAATAAAATGTAAGAAAGTGTAACACTTTACAGTTTCTTACAGAAACTTATATTTTTTTACATAATTTTACAGTTCTCTACAATTTATTACATTTTTTCACATTTTATTACATATTATATTATTTATTTCGTTACAACAAAAATATGAAAAAATGTAAAAAAAATGTCAAAAAAGAACAAAAAATGTAATAAAATGTAACAAAGTGTAACACTTTACAGTTTTTTACAGAAACTTACATTTTTTTACTTAATTTTACATTTCTATACAATTATTACATTTTTTCACATTTTATTACATATTTTATTTTTTATTTCGTTAGAACCAAAATATGAAAAACTGTACATAAGTCTCAAAAGAGAACGAAAAAATGTAATCAAACGTGAGAAAGTGTAACACTTTATAGTTTTGTACAGGAACTTACATTTTTTTACATAATTTTACATTTCTACACAATTTATTACACTTTTTCCGCCTTTTATTATATATTATATTTTTTATCACCTTCGAACCAAAACATAAAAAAACGTGAAAAAAAATAATACAAGAAAATTTAAGAACGTGGATCACTTCATAGTTTGTTACAGAAACTTACATTTTTTTACATCATTTTACATTTCTATACAAATTATTACATTTTTTGCCTTTTATTATATATTTAATTTTTTACTCCGTTAGAACTAACATATTTAACTAGGGGAGCTGCGTCCCCCTATATAGATATATACAATCTCAATTAAAAAAAAATACTCGCGGTACATATGCACATATACACTAATATCGCGAAAAGGAGAAAAACAGAAGGAGAAAGCTCAATACTGATCTGGCTTAGCCCTGCGACCTGCGTGCATGAGTACTATTGCAGCAGTCGTAACGGCTACCTCGGCTAGGCTATGTCCCGCATAGCACGTTACGTTTTGGAAACGTTTTTGAAACGTTTCTTTAAGAACCTAGAAACGTTTCCCTAAAAATATAGAAACGTAACAGAAACGTTTCAGAAACGTAGAAATGTCCTAAATCTGAAAAAATTTAGATAAAAATCGTAAACGTGTTTAAATCGTCTCAGAAACGTTTCTGAAACAGAACTCAAACGTTTGTACAAAGTTTTGGAAACGTCTCTGAAACGTATATAATCGATTCGACAAAAAACTTACTGGACAATTATTCACGTTCCAGATTCATCTAAAAATGTTTCCAAAACTAATTGGAAACGTTTCAGAAAACTTTCAAAAAGGTTTCTGAAACGTTTCTAAAACATAGCACGAAACGTTTGAGAAATGTTTCTACAACGAAATTAAAATAATTTACATTGTAAGTTATTAACACTGATATTACTTCAAACAGTATTCGGTACGCTTTGCTAGAGTAGACGTTCCTTATATATCCTGGAAATGTCTTTTCTTTTATGGACTGAACTACGCCATCTATCGGCGGGTCGGATATCGAATACTTTACAATCTTAGTGGTTTGTATATGGTTCACAAACGTTTCTAAGACGTTCTTACAATGTAACCTTGCACTTCTGAAACGGAAAAGAAACGTTTCCGGCTCAAGCAGAAACGTCGCTGAAACGAATCTGGAACGTGAATAATTGTCCAGTAAGTTTTTTGTCGAATCGATTACGTACGTTTCAGAGACGTTTCCAAAACTTTCTACAAACGTTTGAGTTCTGTTTCAGAAACGTTTCTGAGACGATTTAAACACGTTTACGATTTTTATCAACATTTTTTCAGATTTAGGACATTTCTACGTTTCTGAAACGTTTCTGTTACGTTTCTATATTTTTAGGGAAACGTTTATAGGTTCCTAAAGAAACGTTTAAAAGACGTTTCCAAAACGTAACGTGCTATGTGGGGTTTGCACACTAAGTACCTACAGCGGAAAAACACATGCGACTCGCGCGACCGCGAGTGCTCCCTGTGTATAAGATATATCTATAGGATAAGATATGGATCCCGCGCACTTTCTGCTACTCTATAGCGAGTAGTGCTAGTGCGACATGCCGTTGAGCGCATGTGTCCATGGTGTACTGCTATGTGTGATGTCAACAACTGCATCCGTGGTGAATGTCATCCCTTTCATTGTGTCCGCACGATTAACGATGATTCGTCGGAGATGGGAAGGCAGTGTTTCCACGTCGAGAGCAGATTTAGTAAGCTCTTTCTCGTTCCTAACCTCTCTGATGGGTGAGCTGATGGTACTTTCTCTTGTTGCAGGTATCTGTGGCAGGGAGAGTAGTATAGACGACGGGCACTGCTGCAGACTGTTTCTTTGGTGTGGAAATGTTGTCTGGGTCATCTATTTATTAATTAATGTGTGGTTTCTAGGTGCTCAACTTTCCTTGTTTGGCTCTGATACTAGTGACTATGTGTACAGTTAATCTGTTGCTTGTATCTTCAGCGACTCTCAGGGAGGAGCTGTTTCCAGCAGTGCAACAACGGTTGAAGGTCTCCACCAGTCCTTCCCCTTTAGTGGTTACAGGTAGCTGGTACAGCGAGTGAACAACATCCATTGCTGAAGACTTTTCATTTGCATGGTATGTTTTTTGTGTCCTCTATTTATTAGTCATATGTGATTTTTAGGAGCTCAACTCTCCTCGGTTGTCCTTCAGAATAGAGACTGATCTGCTGCTCATGTGTTTTGTTGATCCCTAGGCTGAGGCAGTCCCTGATATTGATACACAATTGACAGTCTCTGTCAGTATCTTCCTCCCAGGTAGCGTGGTTACTGACGTACAGCAGACTGGCATCCATGGAATAGTGCTAGCCCAGACCATCCAGCCTTATTTTGCTGCTTCTGTAGCTCTAAGTGATCTTTGAGTGTTAGTGCTTTAGAGTGTGACGGGATAGGTAATAGGAACTGGGGGATATAAAAGTGCCGTGTGTATGGTTCAATGCAATATGGGTAGCTAGTTGTTCCTGGTAATATTGGCTCGTCTAGTTAATTTCTAAGTTTAGTCAGGGTGTAAGATCTCGTTTCAGGATATCTGTTGTATTAAAATACATCACTATGTATTTCGCAGACTTCTACCGAGTGAGACTTACCTATTTAATAGTTTCCTAGACAGTGTAGACTGACAGAGTCAGCTAGAGCATTGCATATTTTATGCATTGAAATTTACCATATTACAAAATTTATATAGCACATACATTACACAGAAGTTTTTTTTGTAATTATGATTGTAAAATTTATAATAAAAAATGCGATAGATAAAAATATCATGTTTAAAAATATAAAAATGTAAGAAAACTTAAAAAATAATTGATAATACATAATAAAATGTAAAAAATTGTAAATAAATGAAAAAATACGTAATAGAACGTATAAAAATGTAAATAAACCAAAAATACGGAATAAAATATAAAAGAAAGTAGAAATACGTGAGAAAGTGTAATAAAATATAATAAAGCGTAGGAATATGTAAAATAATATAATAAAATATAATAAAGCGTAGGAATATGTAAAAAAATATAAAAAGACGTGAAAAAGTATAACAAAATATAAAAATCCGTAAAAAAGTATAATAAAGTGTAGGAATATGTAATAAAACGTAAAAAAATGTAAAAAAAATGTAAAAAGACGTCAAAAAGTATAAAAAAGTATAATTATGTGTAGGAATATGTAATAAAAAATAAAAAACCGCTGCCAATTGATTGGCACGTAGCTTCCTCAACCGTAATTTGTTGATTCCTTTAATTAATTTTTATAACAATATTTATAATTTTTTAAAAAATTTATTGCATAATTATAATTAAATTCATTTATGAATATTAAAAATGGTTAATTTTTAAATTTATTTATTTATTTATTATTTATTTATATCAAATTTATATAAATTTTGAGCTGATAAATAAAATTATCATTTGAAATAGAAGTAAAATATCTATATTTTATAATAAAACAAATAGCTATCACGGTTGTTTTGTTATTAACAAAAACGTTTTTTTTTTATATTTCATTATTCATATTTTTTAAGAAAAAAAAATTTATAGCTATCATTGTTCTTTTGTTATTAACAAAAACGTGTTTTTTTTTTTTAATTTCATAACTCACAAATAAATTATAATAATGCAGAATATAATGCATTCATAATTATAACAGATTATAATAGATATAATTTTTAAACATTTTAATTCATTTTGTTGGTTGGTTTTTAAAAATTAAAAAAAATCATCGAATGCCTACTCAATGACGTTTCCTCATTCCACACCACCTAGCGGTAGATATCACTGCGCGTTTTTTAAAAATAAAATATAAATCTTTTTTAATTTAGAGATTAAATTATTTTTTGTAACACATGAATGATTTTCTGCGTTCTCCTACATAAAAATATGTTCTAAAAAGTGACTTTTTTTACCTATCGTGTAAAGAAATTCATTCTCTCCCTCTGCTCTAAAATTATGTACAATCGCGAAAATGAATTTAACCTTGCTTTTTAGGTTCAAAAACGCATAAAATGGAGTTATGAGTTTTTAAAAAAAAACACGTTTTTGTTTTTGATGATAACTAAAGAACCGTGATAGATAGAAAATTAATTTTTTTTAGAAAATATAGGTACTTTAATTCTCTTTCGAATGCCACCAACCCCATTCACATACATAGAGCCGTTCACGAGAAATTACGATTTTAAGAATATGTCAAAAAATTTTTAACCTCAAATATCTCTGAAATTTATGGACCAATCATTTTGCCCAAAGAACTCGACCGAGAACTATAAAAAATCTACCTCTAAAAGGAATTTTGAAGCCATTAAGTCAATATTACTCTTGTAATCGTTGGAATTTTCCAATTTTTTACTCAAAATCTAGCCTACAGAATGTATTCAAATTTTAACAGATTATAGCTATTTATATTCTGTATTATCACGATTTTTCTCAAAAAAATTGACCGTTAAGTTTAGGAGTTATAAGCTTCTAAATAAAAAACACGTTTTTGTTAATAACAAAAGAACCGTGATAGCTAGAAACTTTTTTTTTTTTAGAAAATATAGGTATTTTAAGGCGATGTGAACCTCAAAATCAACCCAATTTCATTATTTAATTAATAAACATTCGAACGTTTATTTGGAAAAACAATTCTGTCAGGCGCTCCGTGTATGTAAATACTATGCTCAGATTTTTTTTTGTGCGATTCTATCAGCATTTCCATGAGATACGCTCGTTTTAAAACTGGCAAAATTCGAAGTATTACAGATCCCTACTTATCGACATTGCGGCTTTTATTTAATTAAATAAATTCTGAGTAGATTTTTGGAAAAACAGCTCTGTCAGGCGCTCCGTATATATAAATACTATACTCAATTTTTTTTTTAGTAATTCTATTATTATTTGCAAAAGATATATATGTTCTAAAATTTGTCGGTAAGTACACATTACCTTAATTCTCTTTCGAACGCTACCCATCAGATTCGAATAACTCGATCCTATCATTAAAAAATAAAAAAACAGTTTTGAGAAAATCGAAAATTTGAAAAAAAAAAACAAAAACGGATCGCCCCAATCAAAAAACGGATTTTTGACCCGCCATCACGCAAAAAAAAACAAAAAAAATGAGACCTGTCCGGTAAAAAACGACCGAGTAGAAGCTGAGATCCAGGCGTATACACACACACACACACACACACACACGCGCGCACACACACACACACACACACACACACACACACACACACACACACACACCACACACACACACACACACACACATACATACACACACACACACACACATACGAGGGTCATTTGACAAGTACCTAGCCTCACCGCCAGATGGTGCCACTATCGCACCAGAAATACACTACAGTGCAGTATCTTCCTGTAAACGGTTACAGACGAAATTTCAGCCGGATCGGAGTTGTAGTTTATTTTTGAGAGCGTGTGAAAGCAAATGTGTCCGTTGATTTTTGAAAAAAATGGAGAAAGAACAATATCGGTCGGTGATTCGATTCTTGTTTTTGGAAGGGAAATCGCGCAGTGAAATTAAAGAACGCTTGGATGCAGTGTATGGGGATGCTTCTCCTTCGATGGCGACCGTTAAATTTTGGTATAACGAGTTTCAACGTGGTCGTACGTCGGTTTTTGATGATCCACGCCCAGGTGCTCCGAAAACAGCCACTACGGAGGAAAATGTGACAAAAATACACGATATCGTTCTGTCAGACCGCCGATTAAAGGTGCACGAGATAGCTGCCATAGTAGGCATCTCAGAAGAACGCGTGTGGCATATCCTACATGAGATTTTAGGCATGAGGAAGCTGTCAGCAAGGTGGGTGCCGCGTTTGCTGTCTGCAGACAACAAGCGCATCCGTGTGACCAGTTCAGAGCAGTGTTTGGAGCTGTTTAATCGCAATCCAAAAGAGTTTTTGCGTCGTTACGTGACCGTCGACGAAACATGGATTCACTACTACACTCCAGAGATCAAGGAGCAGTCAAAACAGTGGACCTTACCCGGTGAACCTGCTCCGAAGAAGGCGAAGACGGTCCCGTCGGCCGGAAAGGTGATGGCCACTGTTTTCTGGGATTCTCAAGGTGTGATTTTTATTGACTATCTGGAAAAGGGCAAACCGGTCACAGGACAGTACTACGCCGAACTATTGAGCCGATTTGACGCCGTGTTAGAAGAAAAACGACCCCATTTGTTTAAAAAGAAAGTGCTTTTCCACCACGATAATGCACCGGCTCACACTTCTGCACTCGCCACGGCTAAATTGGTCGAATTACGCTACGAACTGCTGCCCCATCCACCGTATTCTCCAGATTTGGCTCCATGCGACTTTTTTTTTGTTTCCGAACCTAAAAAATTCGCTCGCCGGGAAGAGATTCTACTCCAATAACGAAATAATCGCCGCCACGGAGGCCTATTTTGCAAACCAAGAGAAAACATTTTTTTCAACGGGGTTAAAAAAATTGGAACACCGCTGGACCAAGTTTATTCAACTAAAAGGAGACTACATTGAAAAATAAATTTTATTTTTTGTAAAATTTTGGTGTTTTCATTTGTAGGCTAGGTACTTATCAAATGACCCTCGTACATCCATACAGACATTTTTAAAAACCATGTATTTTGATTCTTAACACCTCGGAACACAATTATAACATGTTCTTACAACAACTCAAAATTTACTATCACAAAGCTTCTTCTAGGAGGAAGCAAAAATATAAAACGACGTGAAAAAATTGTAACAAAATATAATAATGTATAAGAATTTGTAAAAAGTTGTAAAAAACTGTAAAGTAATTTTATAATTAAGGATAAAAATGAAAAAGTAATAAAATGTAAATAAATTTAAGGAAACGTAAGATACTAAAAAAAAAGTTAAGAATTGGAATAAAATGTAAGAAAGTGTACGAAAACGTAAAAAGTGTCCGAAATCCAACAAAAAAGTACACTTACTTAGGTTTGTTTACATTTTCTTACATTTTCTTACACTAATTTACATTTTCTTACTTTTTCTTATATTTACTTACGGTTTTTTACATTTTATAATTTCCGCCAGGGTATGTGAGCTATTGGGCCTCTTGGGTGCTAAGTAGTATTTTATGCCCGCTGGCTGAATAATTTTGAAGTTACAACGTGGGCGTAAAATGTAATTTTACACGCTAGATACGAAAAGTTCTATTATGTCAGTCAAGTCAACTTATGGCCGGTACTTGACTACAATAAATTGATTTCAGTACTTTCTTGTGTTTACATTAAAGGATAGGACGCTAATGGTTCTACTAGGTTATAAAAAAACAATAATCTTTAAATCCAACGTTTCGGACGATTTATTTCCGTCCCTTATCAAGGTCTAAAAGTACACAAATTTTAAACAAGTTTTTTTAAAAAGAAAAATAACAATTAAATCGAATAAATCTTGTTTTACAAATCCTACCAAAAACTATAGTCTTAGAATATAGTTAAGTGGACACTAGCTGTGTGCACTAGTCAATGTGAAACGTTACCAGCGTTATCGTCGTATTTATACTAGGGTATGTGCATGTATGAGTAAGAGTGTGAGCAAATAATACGCGCTATTTAGTAGCACAAACAAAACCGCATATTTATAACACAGACAAAACTATATGTGTATAACAAAGAGAAGTAATTATTCTCTTAGTACGTAGGTGAACATTATTTATAGCAACTTGTTATTTTTAATAAAACTTTTATAATCAGACTTCAAAAAATTAGTGTCAAACTGTCTATTTAAACTATTGTTTTGTGAATGGATATGAAACATTTCTGATAACAATCTTTTCTGTAAATTTTGCTCTTGATCTAGAATTTTTATATTTTTGAAATCAATGTGATGGTTTGAATTGGCTATGTGTTCATGTAGAACTGATCTATCTCTCTTAAATTTACAGTCGCTCGCATGTTCTTTACTTCGTACAATTAATCTACGGGATGTTTGTCCTACGTAAGACACATCACAATCGCAACAGTTAATCTTGTATACAACATTAGATTTTTCAAAACTTTGATACTTGTCTTTTACTAATCTAATTATGTGATTAAATTTATTGGAGATTGAATTGATCATGATAAGGTTGTAACTATTACAGATATTTTTTAATTCAGGGTTAATATATTTAATGTAAGGCAAAACTAAAATACTATTGAAATTGATATTCTTCGGATTACAAGTATTTTTATTATTATCTTTAATATGTAGTAAACGTTTATTTATGTGTTTATTTATAAAATCATACAGATAATCATTCTCCAATAATAAACCTCTAATTAGATTAAGATTATTGTCATGGAAGTGTATATATCAGCTAATTTAATACATTTATCAACTAAAGAACAAATTATACCAATTTTATTACTAATAGGATGGTGAGAATTGAAATTAAGAAATCTACCTGAAAAAGTTGGTTTCCTGTACCAGTCCATAGAGATTTTTTGTTCATTTTGTATAATAAGAATGTCAAGAAAACTTATTTTTTTATTATTCGGTATCTCAACTGTAAATTGCAATTTTTATCAAAACTATTAAACAAATTAACAGTATAGTCTATCATCCGTTCAGGAACACATACTATGATATCGTCAACATATCTATAATAAAACGGAACAGGAAAGCAAATTTTCGATAAGGCTTGATTTTCTAAATCCTCCATGACAATATCAGCTAAGATTGGACTTAAGGGGTTGCCCATAGCAGCTCCAAATATTTGTTTATAAAACGTGTCATCAAATATAAAATAATTATTGTGTAAGATAAAACTAATAACATTGATAAATTCGCTACAATTGAGTTCGCAAAAGTTATAAAGCTGATTCCATCGTTTTTTTAATGAGTTAACAATTAAATAATCCGCAATATATGTAAACAAGCTAATAACATCTAAACTAATAATAGTGTATCCAGCAGGTATAGATACATTCAATTTTTTGTTTTAAATCTAGACTATTATTCACGTGTGAAATAGGTCTTTTTAAATTATTAAAGAGAAACTTTGCTAGCATTTTGGATAAATAATATGTGGGACTGTTAATCGCCGAAATTATCGGTCTAACTGGAAAGTTTATCTTGTGCATTTTTACAAGGCCATAAGCTCTAGCTATTGTACATTTGTTTGTAATAGGTTGCAATTTTTGGAAACTTTTTTTTAGTCTTAGGTTTTTTATAAGTGCGTCCGTGTTTTTTTCTAATGAAGGAAGGAGGTTCTTTTTAATGACACTATAATATTTTGAGTCAGAAAATAAGTTTGTCATTTTTTCAACATATTTTTGTTTTTCAATCACAACAGTACTATTACCTTTATCAGCTCGTGTTACTAAAAGGTTATTGTTATTATTTAGAAATACCGTAGTGTTTATTAAATCAATCTTGAGCTTTCTATCAAAGAAATTTAAACTAAATTTTGTATTAAGTTGCTTACTCAAAATATTAATTAGCTTATTTCTAATATTTTTGGAGAATTCAGAATCTACCGCCTTTTCGTTCAAAAAGTATTCTAAGCTTTTTATAATTTCTAAAACATTCTTTTTTTCTAAGCTACAGGTAAAATTGAATTTATCCCCAAGCCGTAATATTGATATGGGACGGAAATAAATCGTCCGAAACGTTGGATTTAAAGATTATTGTTTTTTTATAACCTGGGCAGTAGAACCATTACCGTCATATCCTTTAATGTATTCAACCATGACTGCCATTGGCTGCACAAAACCATATTTCTTATGTTTAATTTGTATAGCTCAGAAAGATGAACAAATTTGGATATATTTCTGAGAACAGTCATACAGTAGTTTCCGAGAATTGTTTGCATTACTTGACTATCGATAATTGATTTCACAACTTTGGTTTGTTTGATTTGCAGTGAACAATTTGAATGTAATTACTTACTGTAACGGCCTGCGCGTGTACGTGCGCGAGTGTGCATGTATCGGTGTGCGCGAACGAGACATGAGGCGAGTCTCAGCACACCGCGTCGGCACGCACTAACACCCGAAATGCAAACACCTCTCAACCTTGCACGAAGGACAAAGCCGAGAGATGCTTGGGCGTGCCGACGAAGCAGCAAGCAGACAGTATCGTTTCGGCCATCGCCGCGAGCAATAGCCCTCACTGAGAGAGAGAGAGAGAAAAGTGATAACCAGCGAACGCGAGAGGAAAGTGCAGCCGAGAGAGTGAGCGAGAGCGCGGCACAGTAGCGTAGCTTGCGAAGCAGGGAGAGAGAGAGAGACGCCGTCATTAGCTACCGCGGCCGAGTGAGAGGGAGAGAGAGAGACACCGGCCGATCCTCTGCGACAGCCGGACTGCTCGCGTAGGAGAGAGAGAGAGAGAGAGAGAGAGAGAGAGAGAGAGAGAGAGAGATACGACGCGCGAGGCTTCCGGCACCACTCGGCCTGACTCCCTGCATCAGCCGAGTCTTCGCGAGGTAAGTCCTGGCCAGGCGCTAGCGCGCTCTCCCCGCGGACGACGTGCGTCCGGAGAGCGACTCCCGCGCGAGCGAGCGAGGCTCACCGGCGCGGGCCGCTTTTACGAGTGCGTGTGTGCGACCGCGCGCACACGTAACTAGAGCGCGGGCGCACCACCAGAATCGGCGCGTACACTGCGTACGCGCCCCTTGTATATTAATCCTTACGCCCGAGGGGAAATAAACTTCTTTTATTTTTCATACGCGTTCGTACATTATTTGGCGTGTATTCCCGGATCCCTTTTCCTAGTCGGTGGTGCGGCGGTATAGAATACCACCGGCCTCCGCGGGCGCGAGTACGCAATACTCGCGCGTATCTGAGCAGCTGAGGAAGCACGCACGAGAGAGAGAGAGAGTGCGACAGCGAAGTCGCGCGTTGTAACGCCGGCAGGTACGGCTGCCGAGGAAGGCAGCCGACGGCAAGCGACGGTGCGCAGGCGAGAAGGAGGAGATTTCGCCGAGGGTTGGCACGAGCAAGTGCTCGCACTTGCATTGTTGCGCCGTTCATCGGCAAATCCGCTTAGAAGAAGCGAATAATTGTGCGACGCCTGCCCCGTTACATTACATATAATTTGTTCAGCATATAATGACTCAAAGAATTAAAAGACTTTTTCATTCGTATTTATTTGATTTCTTTTACAAAATCATAAATATATTATTATTTTATAGATTATTTCTACAGTCATGAAAAAAATTATTACCATTTGTAGAGAGTGCTTATTGAATAGAAGATAGTAGAAGAATTAAAAGGACTAGACAAATTATGTTGTTATAGAATGTACTTAAAAAATAGCTTTTAAAAAACGTGTTGGTTCTTTTAAAAAAATATTTAAGCTCTCATTAAAGTTTTTGGTACTCAGCTTCACGAAGTTCAGTGAGAGGGAGTGAGAGGGGAGGAAGAGAGAGAGAGAGAGAGGGGAGAGAGAGAGAGAGAGAGAGAGAGAGAGAGAGAGAGAGAGAGAGAGAGAGAGAGAGAGAGAGAGAGAGAGAGAGAGAGAGAGAGAGATAAAGGGTGGGAGGGCGAGAGAGACTAATACTTGTCTTACAAGGAAACCGATCGAGGTATCCGCCTCCGATTTTCCTGAATTGTTGATATGTGTAGAGGACCGAAAAATAAGAGACTCGCAATTTTTTTTATCGGCCCAATCCCTTATTAAAGGGGTGAAAACCGCCCTTAAAGTTTACCCCCGAAAACGGTTTTTTTAATATCTTAAGTTCTAATCGATATTTTGAAATGAAACAAAAGGGAAAATATTTCTCCTTGAATTATGTAACCATCAAATATAGTTTGGTCCTCGAGGGTGGCAACCCTTACTTTTTATTTAGAAAAACCTGATTTTTTAAACTATTTCTGCATATAATATTTGCAATAAAATTAATTAATTATTATAAAAATCATTTTTTGACTTAAAATAAAAAATAAAGTTTACGTGTTTCAGGGTTTTTGCAAATAAACACGTCATCAGGGGGAAACAACCCTTTAGGCACAAAATACTTTCAAACTATTAAAATTAATATTTTAAGTTATATATAATGCATAATTTATTTTTATTTGGACTATTTTTTCTATGGTCCCAATTTCCTATTAAAGGGGTAAAACGCACCCCTAAAAATCACCCCTAAATATGTTTTATCTGAATATCCCAAGTTCAGATTCAAATTTAAAATGAAACAAAATGAAAAATATTTCTCTTTGAAATGCCAAATTAGCTACCCTTATATTTTATTTCGGAAAAAATTTTTTTTTTAATTTTTTTTTGTATACAATATTTGCAATAAAATTAAATAATTATTATTAAAATTCAAAATCAAAGTTGACTTATTTTAGTATTTTTTCTAATAAAAGGATTATCGGAGTTTAGCAGCCCTTTGGACTTACTTATTGAAATACTTACAATTGAACCATTGAAATAAATATTTTGAGGTGTATAATGCAGATTTAGTTTATTTTTGTGTCAGTTTTTTTATCGAGATAGCGTAATTAATGAAGTCACTTATAAACTCTTTTACTTATTGTGCATTTTATATTCAAATATTTTGTTCGTATTTATAGGTAAATAAAAAGGATGGAACTGGGAAAACAATAGGTGAGTTAAATGATTGACTAATCTAACGAATAGAAAAATATAAATAAAAATAAAAAAATTAAAATATAAATAGAAAAATATAATATAAAATATTAATTGTTATTATGTAATTAATTTTTATTAAAAGTAAAATATAGGTATATTTTCACAAATAGTCAAAAAATATTCAAAGAAACTCTATACAAATGAGCTTATAATTTAGTTCTTATCGCAATTAATTTTGTTTAAGGATTATAGGTTGAACAATAATGAAAATCTTCAAAAAAATGTTTTAAGCAGAGTGATTTCTGACACCATGAACATTTTATAATAGCAGTATTTTTACATCCTGGTACCTCACAATGAACTTGCGATCCACCAAAGCTAAAGTCCACCGGATTTAAAAATTCATTTGGTTTATTATCGATATAACCGCTTTTATACCAAGAGTATTTAAAAAGATGTACGTATCGAGGAGAAGATAACTGATTGTGCACCAGAGAGTGCAATTTAATTACACTATTTCGTACGTGCAAACTTATATCCTTATCCAACAAAATGACACTATCGGAAAAGTGTCTCACAAAATTTTTCCATGTACGAAAACCAAACATATCCAGCGGTTGTATTTTTCCAGTTGTACCTTTAGGAATTTTAAAAAGTTCGATGTTTTTATCATCAGGTTTTTCTCTTTCAACTGCTTCTGTGCAATGTCCACTCCAAGAATCTAGCAATAATTTACTATTTTTTCCAACATTTGGAAAAAATACATCCCTTAACCATTTCCGAAAATGATCTAAAAATAAATTGTAAACAAATAAATTTTGCAGGTCATTATAGTAAACTAAATTCATTGATAATTTACAAGAACTTTTTTATAATTTTCGGAGTTTACGTTAAAATACCTTATTTTAAAAATAATTTACTAATTATTGTAAATCTTTTTTAATATGAGTCTACTGAAATTAAAAGTTTACAAGTAAAATCTTTAAAATAGATATAAGCTACAAGTTTACGAATACAAGTACACTTTATTTAATTTCACTCTCATGAGGTCATTTTGCCAGATTTAGATGCCATCAAACATACGTTATCTGGCTGAAATAAATTTTTTTGTATTATTGGTCCAAATTCATCTTTAGTCTCTTTTAAAACTATAAATAATGGAGAGAGCAATTTTCCAGCAGCATTAATTGTAGGTAATATTGTATAACTATGTGTTGTTGATGAAACAGATTGCACAACACATTCAACAGTCTTTGTTCCTTCTTCTGCTAATATACGACCAGTATGTAATTCTAATTGAAATCCACTTTGATCAGCATTGTAGGTATTTTCAGTTCCAACTTCTGAAATCAGTAGTTTGATGTCGGCTAAAAATTTACTGGCTTCTTGATTTACAGTTTCTTTGTCCTCAAGAGTTTTTTTTTGTTATAAATTTGTTGATTTTTCTACTGACAATTCTGTGAGCTTTCTTAAATTTTCGCAGCCAGAAATCACTTGCTTTGAATCTAACATCATTAAATTCTAAATTATTTTTAGCTTCTAAGGCCCACCTACGTATATCAATATCGTCAATAATATGGCCAGCTTCGAGAGATTCTTTGAGATTTTTTAAAACAAATTCAGAAATTTGATATAATTTTTCTTTGTAAGTTCCACCTTTGTTGATTTGACTAGCCCATCGACGCAGTTGCCGTTCTGAATTAACTAATTTAAATCGATGTTTAACACTTTCTATACTGCGATTTTTTTTAGTTTTACCTGATCTCCAATATTCAACTGCTCTTTTTTTATAATCGAAGCTCAACTCTTCATCATCGTATGAACATACATCATAATCTTTTTTTTCATTGAAAATTGCGTCATCTTCAATGGCTTGTACTTCATAATTTTTAAATTGCTCTTGAAAATCTAATGTTTCTTCTTCCATTGTTTCAATCGCATAAATTATTCATACTGTCGTATAAAATATTTTCGAATTTTTCAGCTAAATCCATTTCAACAAGATTAACAGGACTTTCTGGTATCTGAAGCCCTGAGAATGCTGCCAATAATAAATTTATGACGTTGATAGGATTTACCTTCATTTCTTCTATTCTTTGATTTTTATGAAATAATAAGTTCTATTGTAGGAAAAAAACAAATAGCGGACTCTCGAAAATTTGTACCTCGCAACAGAACCGATAAAAATATACTGACTAACTAATCTGTTTTTAGGCAGCCGTGGACTCCAAGCTCACTTGCGTCATCTTTGCTTATGCATGTTTACAAGATGGGCTTACAAAAAATCGCTTATTCATATATATAAATAGAAATCAGGAAAATATTTACTTAAAAATAAGTATTTATGAAAAAGTACAAATGAAATATAATGTGATATGGCTAAATACGCAAACATAAATATTCTAAAATTATAAGTAAACTATAATTATCAAGCAGTGATATATAAAAAAAAACTAATTGCAAAATATACCATGAAAATAATTTTAATCCTGGCTCAGCTTTTAAAAGCTTTTCTGCATACAAATATTTATGCAGAAATAATAAAAATATAGTCTTGTAATTATTTATTCCTCTATTTATCTTATGCTATTATATTTTGAACATTAAAATAACGAAATTGTCAAATGCTTTGTCAGTGATTTTTATTCATTAAATAGAAAATTGAGCCTATAGACAAATCAATCTGCAATAAATAAAATATCCATGATTATTTATTCTGATTATATGCACCATACACCTCAATATTTATTTCAAAGGCACTAATTGTAAGTATACGTACCCAAGGGGCTCCTAAACCCAAATAATGTTGTTATTAGAAAAAATCCTAAAACAAGTCAACTTTGATTTTGAATTTTAATAATAATTATTTAATTTTATTGCAAATATTGTATACAAAAATAATTAAAGAAAAAATTTCCGAAATAAAATATAAGGGTAGCTAATTTGGCATTTCAAAGAGAAATATTTTTCATTTTGTTTCATTTTAAATTTGAATCTGAACTTGGGATATTCAGATAAAACCTATTTTAGGGGTGATTTTTAGGGGTGCGTTTTATCCCTTTAATAGGAAATTGGGCCCATAGAAAAAATAGCCCAAATAAAAATAAATTATGCATTATATATAACTTAAAATATTAATTTTAATAGTTTGAAAGTATTTTGTGCCTAAAGGGTTGTTTACCCCTGATGACGTGTTTATTTGCAAAAACCCTGAAACACGTAAACTTTATTTTTTATTTTAAGCCAAAAAATGATTTTTATAATAATTAATTCATTTTATTGCAAATATTATATGCAGAAATAGTTTAAAAAATAAGGTTTTTCTAAAATAAAAAGTAAGGGTTGCCACCCTCGAGGATCAAACTATACTTCATGGTTACATAATTCAAGGAGAAATATTTTCCATTTTGTTTCATTTCAAAATATCGATTAGAACTTAAGATATTAAAAAGAACCGTTTTCGGGGGTAAACTTTACGGGCGGTTTTCACCCCTTTATAAGGGATTGGGCCGATAAAAAAAATTGCGAGTCTCTTATTTTTCGGTCCTCTACAACATATCAAAAATTCAGGAAAATCGAAGGCGGACACCTCGATCGGTTTCCTTGTTAGTTTAAACTTTTGTAAAATGTTTTTTAGATATATTTCACAACTTTTTAAGAGAAAATAATAATTACACAGTGTGATAACATTATGAGGGTTTATTATAGTACAGTATATTTTTAATATCATTAGTAAATGATAGTATTGTTATTCACAAAAGTTTTAAATTTGAATGTTTCTTCAAGGAGCTCGAAAAATCATTACATTAGTCAAATTTTTTGAAATAATATAATCAAACGCGTATATTCTTAGGTATGATGATAATTTAACAATACTATTAATTATTGTAAAGTCATATGAAAATATCATTCTTTTTATGTTTTCAGTTTGCAGGAAAAACTTATATACATACCTTATTTTATACTTACAAAGATTATTATTAAGAAGACAAATTACATAAATACTAAAGCGATCGATATTTTTTTGAACAAATTAGATCTTAAAAAAAAGCTTTTAGTACATATTTTTATAATTGTTTTTCAGAGCATATTATAAGTATTTTCATTTTTTGGTACTAGAAATTGATTATTAAAGCCTTAAATTAGTTCTAATATAAGACTGCTATATGATAATATCATTAATTATTTTTGAAGCTTCGCAATTAATTATTGGCACCATGAGCCAATAATTAATTATATTATTCTCAACACTTGGATTTGTTGAAATTATCACTAGAACCCGGTCAAAAATATCCAGCTAGGAAACCCAGCTGGATCTATGTCACATGGGAAATCCAGCTGGATCCGGGTGGATTTACACAGATATCAGTAGATTAGATTAGACCACTTGTATTAATAACCCATCATTACTACACGACTTGTAAAATGTAAGAAAAAAAGCTTTCTCGATATTCTTTTATAGTAGAGATATAAGTTCTTGAAATTATTATTGAAACTACTTAAATTAATAACCCATCATTGCCACACATAATTTTGTAAAATTAAAAATGCAACCAGTTTATGAACTAAGAATCACTGAGAATAAAAGCTTTCTTGACATTCTTGTATAGATAAAACTTTTTGAAATTATTATCTGAATCTTGTCTAGAAAAATATTTACTAAGAACTCTGAAACATTGTGACGTCTCCCATGGTGAGAAATCATATATTAGATTAACTGAGCACTTTTATTCGTTGAAATTTTCACAATAACATATCATTTTTAATTTTTTCAGTATTCACATGTTCATTAGGTATAATCTTTTTATTGGCACTTGAATAAATATGTACAGCAGCACAGCACTGATATCGACTAAGTTTTTTGAAGATGACAGATGCTTTTTAAACCAAGGCTCAGACCAATATTTCAAATCTGCATCATAAATTATATTGTATATTTATAACCTCACATGTCACTCAGCAATATTTTCTTCTATGCAAAAACTTGTTATGAAAATTATGAGCCTCATAACACATAATTATTCAATAAACACTTGTTCTATTCTCAAAACATTTGAAACTGATTTTTCATAGAAGTTTTAAAATTTGATTATAAACACTTCATGTAACACGGCATACTATATTTTATTTATTATTACACAAAACACTGAAATTTATATTCTATATTTATAACCTCGTGTATCACTCAACAATATTTTCTTCTATGCATAAGCGTATTATGAAGTTTATGAACCTCATAACACGTAATTACTTATTAATACATACTTGAGCTATTTTCAAAACATTTCAAACTGATTTTAAGTAGAAATTTTAAAATTTGATACAACACTTCATGCAACACATTTTACTGGTATTTTATTTTTTTATATTACGCAAAACACTGATTACATGTGTCGGCGGTATACGGCTTCATGCCGCCTTCTCTGTGAACGCGAAAGAGAGGCGCCACCTCTTGGGCGCGGAGCCGATCTCACGCTCGAGTGCGCCGCGGAGCCGCTCACCCCTTCACTCTCGCTTGAGAGCTTTTATAGAGCAGAGTGCACAGCGTTTTTACTTTTGTATCAGTCATTATATACCTTGTGTGTTTTGTATTGGATTAGTTCAGAGATTCAGAGAATGATTCAGAGTACATCATTAAATTGAATAAACTAAATTAGTGCAAACAAAAGAGTACGATCTGGAACTGGCACTGCGGTGTCTCACAGGTGCTATAAAAGATAACACCGAGGCAGTGACCAAAATGAGTCAACACCAAGAGAGGACATCAGAGCTGCTAAAAAGCCTAACTGACGATCTCAAAAAGAGGGGAGAAGAGCAGCTCCGGGTCAGTAAGACCTGCTTAGCCGAGATCAAAACCCTTTCAGAGCAAATTAAAGAGATAAACACTCAGAGAACGGTAAACCCTCTATCTAACTCTATCTTACTTGAGACAAACCAGAGTAATAATTCAGAGAACTCAAATCTATTGAATAAAACAATGGAAAAACTTAACAGAACTTTAGAGACAAATAGTGGAAAAATTCGCATTAAGAGAAACTTTACATTAAGCAACAAAAGTGATCTAAACGTTTGGCTAGATCAGCTAAATTCAGAGTTATCAGAGTACGAATTAACAGAGTACATAAACAATCCAGAGAAATTCAGAGATAATGAGTCAGAAAATACAATTAAAATGAAAATAAAATCAGAGGTATCATCTTAAGTCATGTTGACACAAATTACTATAAAAAGCTGTTAAACGTTAAAGATCCTAATGAAATTTTAAGTAAAATCAAAGAAATAAGACGTATTGAAACGAACACGACTGACATAACTGTCAGACAAAAACTATACAAAATCAAAACAAAACAACAAAGAGAAAGTATCAGAGTTTTGTGATCATTTCAACGACATTATTAAAGAGTATGACACCTGTAATACAAAAATACCACTATCAGAAACAGAGATAAGAGCCGCTTTTTACAATGCAGTGTGTGACACTAGCCATGAGCTAAGATCCACTTATCTAATAAAAAGCCAATCGGGTTCAGAAATGACGAAAGAAGATATGATCAATTGTCTATTACAGGTAGAAGCACAGAGGCAATCATCAAATTCAGAGGTCAAAGCCAATCAGAGCACCCAGAGCCTTCAGAGTCAGCAAAGCCATCAGAGTTGCCAAAGTCAACAGGGTCATCAGAGTACCAGAGGGAAAGATCTGTCAAAGAAATGCCATAGATGCAACAAGTTTGCAGGGCACTGGGCAACCGAGTGTCCCCTGGCCAAGTACAATTCGTGGTTCTGATACGTTTGTAACGAGGTAAGGGGACACATGGGAGACCAGTGCCCCAACAAAGTTCAGAGGTATGCTGATCAGAGTAATATAAATAATAATAGAGGCAGAGGTAGAGGTAAAGGTAGAGGTTCGTTCAGAGCCAATAACGGTCATAGGGGTAAAAATAACAGAAATATTCCATATGACAAAAGCAAGAGATCAGAGAAATCAGAAAATCAAGCTAATGCAAATTTAGCAGGTAAGAGTTCAGAGTTAAATAATAAAAATAATAATGTCAGTTTTATAGCCGACTCCGGTGCTACAGAGCACTTAACAAATAAAGGCTTTTTACTCAAAGATTTTGTTAGCATAGAAGGAGAAATTAAAACTGCTAATAAAAGTAAGAAAGCAAATATTAAAATTGATGGGAAAGGTAACTTATATTTCAAAAATTCAGAGAACAAATCCATAAAGTTATCAAATGTTATAGCAGCCCACAATTTAACAGACAATTTGCTCTCTCTTAGAAAATTTGCAGATGCAGGGTATGGCATATACCTAGATGACAAAGAATTAACAATTTTCAATAAAGAAACAAATGAAAATTGTATTACAGGAGTATATCAAAAACCTAATTGGATAATTAATATAAACGTTCAGAGTAATTCAGAGTCTGAGGAGGTCAGTGATACATACACAGCCACAGCACACCTGATTATCTTGGAAGATTTCCTGGCACAAGCTCAAGGTGAATCAGAGGAGATTAATAGCATACACAGAGGACTTGAGCTTGGGAGGGAGGAAGATCAGGAAATCACACGAGGAAAACCAGTAATTATTAGCGAAGATACAGAGTTTGGCCTAAGTGAAAACAACCTGGACAGAAAGATACTAGATTTAAATCTAATAGTATCACAAACAGACAGAGAGAAGTTAGAGAAAGTCTGATCCAAAGGAAAATGTAAAAAGAATAAGTGAAGGCATGTTATGGCATACAAGACTAGGACATGCTTCACTAGAGTATCTCAAATAACTCCAGAAGTCAGAGGAGAAACTGGAGAAAGTGAAATTCGACAGAAAAGTTTCAGAGTGTGAGATATGCGTACTAGCTAAAATGGAAAATCTTTCATTCAGAGATAAGAGATCTAGAGCGACCGAGCATTACATACCATACATACGGACACAATGGGTCCTATTAAACCAGTATCATTTCCAGGGGAAAATAAGTTCATCATTGTGTTCATTGACGATTACTCCAGTTACACCAGAGCATATTGTGTTAAACACAAAAACGAAGCTGGAAAATGCTTAGAGGAATTCCTGATTCATATGAGAAATCTACTAGGAAAACAAGAGAAAGTATGCTTTATCAGAGCTGACAACGGAACAGAATTTACTGGAGGAGAGTTTTTAGAGATTATGAAAAAGGAAGGGATAAGTAAAGACTTCGCCCCACCTTACACACCAGAGTTGAACGGAACAGCTGAACGGTTCAACAAAACCATTCAGAAGAAAATCAGAGCCTTGATGTTGGATTCGGCTATACCATCAACAATGTGGATAACAGCCACAGAAGCAGCGATTCACGTATACAACCTTACTCCGCATAAGAGCAACGAGTTCAAAACTCCACTTTCAAAAATATGTCCAGAGAAAAAGAGTCACTTAGAGAATATAAGGAGATTTGGATGTATAGCGTATATGAAAATACCTATTTCAGAGAATAAATTTACAGAGAGGGCCATAAGAACTATTCTAGTCGAGTAGACTCCCACAGGATATCTTCTGTGGCACCCACAAACAAACAGATTTATAAACTCGAGACATGTAAGATGTAACGAGAAGATGTTATATAAAAATCTAAACGAATCGTCAGAAAAACCAGAGTTTCAAATTTCAGAGAACAAAGAAAAACCAGAGTTTCAAATTTCAGAGAACAAAGAAAAACCAGAGTGTCAAATTTCAGAGAACACAGAAAAACTAGAGACATTCCAAGAGGAAAATACTGACGCTAATCAGAGGTCAGAGATCTCAGAGATACCAGAGCTTCCCAAGCCCAAAAGAGGAAAACCGCTAAAGCGAAAAGGAGCAGATAAAATGGAAACAGAGCCTGCTCACAAGATCAGAAAATTGCCTAACAGAGAATCAAAAACAAACCCAAAAAGAGATCCAGAGTTTGTATACAGAGTTAAGAGTGTCAACGGAGATAAGGTAACTGAATCAGAGGAAGATGAAACGATTTTTGCGGGACTGGTCGAAATTAACCAGGATCCGTCGAACTACAGACAAGCAATAGAATCTCCAGAGAAGGAGAATTGGAAAAGAGTCATAGAGGAAGAACTGCAGTCGATGAAAGAAAATGATGTCTGGAAAATAGTAGATAGACCTACTTCTACTCAGAGGAACAGAAAACCAAACATTATAGATTCAAAATGGGTCTTCAAGAGAAAAATGGACGAGAATGGACTAGAAAAGTTCAAGGCCAGATTGGTCATCAGAGGATTTAAGGACAAGAACGTCTATGAACTCAGAGAAACCTATGCACCAGTATCAAGACTGCCAGTAATCAGAGCTTCCTTGGCCATCATAAATAAATACGATCTGGATGCAGTACAACTTGACGTTAAAACTGCTTTCCTGAATGGAATCTTAGAAGATGACATATACATGGAAATTCCAGAAGGCGTAAGTACCAGAGATTCAGAGAAGTCCAGAGTTTGTAAATTAAAGAAGACATTGTCCGGTTTGAGGGTCAGCCCAAAAAGATGGAATCAGAGATTTACAGAGGAAGTAAATAAACTTGGATTACAGAGAAATATACACGACCCATGCTTATTTACTTGGAGGAAAGAAGGATCTATGGCATTCTTAGTATTGTATGTCGACGACATTATACTTGCCAGTAATTGTACATCTAAGAAATAAGAGATCATTGCAAGACTGTGTGAAGTGTTCAAAATGAGAAATTTAGGAGAACCAAAGATATTCCTAGGAATGCAAATAATCAGAGACAGAGAAAATAAAATCATGAAGAATCAACTATCAGAGTATACAGAGAAGATCCTAAAGAGATTTAATATGCATGAAAGCAAACCACAGAGTACGCCGATGGGAACGAGACAGGTGAAAAATAGAGAAAGCAAAATTACAGAGGAAATTGTGGAAGAGTATGCCTGCAGAGCCCCATACAGAGAAGCAATAGGTAGTCTGCTATATTTTGCTGGCGCCACAAGACCAGACATACCATGTGCAGTCATCTTTCTTTCCAGAAAACAGAGGTCACCTACAGAGAATGATTGGAAAGACGTTAAAAGAATACTGAGGTATTTAAGAGGAACGTCAGACTTAGGCTTAACTTTCAGAGCAAAGGGAGACAAACTCGAAGCATTCATGGATGCTAGTTTCAGAGACTGTGAAGACTCAACGACCACAAGTGGTTACATCATAAAGTTGTACGGAGACACAATAGCCTGGAGAAGCCACAAACAGAGCTACGTAACCTTCTCAACCTGTCAGGCCGAATATCTAGCAATGAGCGAATCATGCCAAGAGATGATTTCGCTAGATAAAGCAATCAGAGATGTTACAGGAAAAACGTCATACCCCGTAACTGTGTGGTGCGACAACATGTCCGCAGGCAAATGCACCCAGATGGACGGAGCACACAAGCTAAAGAGTTTTGATGATAGTGTCCCAGAGATTCAGAGAAAACTCAGAGAAAGAGAAACCAGTGGTATCAAGAGTCACATAGCTGATACCCATGGAGACTTTGTTAAAAGATGTGTATTGGAAAATAGAGTCATTGTAAAATGGATAGAGTCTAAAGAGAACCAGGCTGACATATTGACCAAACCTCTGCCGACGCAATCTTACTCATACCTCAGAGAACAAATATTGCAAATTATATTTGAAATATTCAGAGTCGGAGAAATCTTCTTTCTATCCGTTTCAGGCTCCCAGACTAGTATTATGAAGGCAACATGAAGGGAGGGAGCGTCGGCGGTATGCGGCTTCATGCCGCCTTCTCTGCGAACGCAAGAGAGAGGCGCCACCTCTTGGGCGCGGAGCCGATCTCACGCTCGAGAGTGCCGCGGAGCCGCTGCTCGCCGCTCACCCCTTCACTCTCGCTTGAGAGCTTTTATAGAGCAGAGTGCGCAGCGTTTTTACATTTGTATCAGTCATTATATACCTTGTGTGTTTTGTATTGGATTAGTTCAGAGATACAGAGAAAGATTCAGAGTTCATCATTAAATTGAATAAACAAAATCAGTGCAGTTAAGAGTGTTCTATTAATTATTGCCACCATCCAACTTCCCAAAGGCGCTCTGCCCAACAACATGCCATTTTTTAATCACTATGTTATTTGTTATCAATAAAATTTGATTATATATGCACTTCATGCAGCACATCATATTGGTATTTTATTTTATTTATTACACAAAACACTGATTAGATGTCATTTTCTAATAATCACAACATTTTTATTATCAATATAATTTTCAACTAGATAGACGATCTATGAAAATCACAATTTTCTTTTCTTATTTTGAAAAACTTACTTCAAAACATAATACTTCTTTCGTACTTTGAGTCCAATACTGTCTAAATAAACATCTTAGTTGTTGTTTGTTTTATGTGTGATTCATTGGAAGCAATGAAACTGTCATTTTCTTTATTGACATCCACGTACTCTATTTGCCCTGTCAAATATGAAGACAAATTTTTAACATTCTTCTAAAATTATATCTCATATGAAAAATTTTCATGTTAAGAATATATAGATACATCTTGAAAAATATTGTGTCGTAAATAGAATATGCCTGCTCTTCCATAATAATATTGGTTTCGTTTTTCTTTCTTGAGTAGTACTATATTCTTACTATCTTCTTTAATATAAATTATTGTATTCTTCAGCGTCTGTTCTTGTATTAAAATAACTTTTTCTTGTCAATTAATAATAAAATAATCACCAGGGTCATGAGGGCACTCGTTCATTTTTGCTAATTCAAAATTAGATTTTTCAGACAGTACACAATTAGAACTCAACATTATTGGCTATATGACGTATATCTCCATATTTCCAAAATGAGTCGAAAAAATCTTCTTGTATAATATCTGTAAGATAATAATTAATGAATTCTTCTTTGTTAAAAAATATTTTTCAACAGTTATCTATTTACTTGGTAATATCCTTATATTTTCTGATATACTCTGTAAAAATAAAAACAAGATTTCACAAAGTAATAATACTTATTATAAACTTTATTGATTTATAACTTGATAATAAAAGTTTGCTACTTATCTGATTATAATATATTGCTATTGCCCATTGATATTCACAGCTGCTTATATAGGTTATATTTTTCCAATCAAATCCATTCCAATTCATCCAAAATGAAATAATCTGTATATGTATCTGTATGTATATATATAAAATAAGTACTTATCTAACTAATAAAAGTCATTTTCCCCGTTGATTTATACACATAATTCTTCTCATAATTAGTTGATTTCTTGAGATCTTTGAAATATATTATTATGTACTAACTCACTAAATGATAAAATTTGTATATAAAAATACTGACATGTTATATGTAAGGTTAGGCGTCGACCAGATACGGGTGTGCATATGTCATATATATATATTAATATGTATAGATATACAAGCGTAAAATAGACGACAACCGGAAGTGTTGTAAGAGCTGCAAACCGGATATCTGAACAAGGAGAAGAAAAGTTCGGAAAGGAAACAGCACATAAAAAAATTCAGCTCTCTATATCTTTTGAACGAGATAATATTTTTAAATAAAATCTTTTGATTTCAGTAGAGTAATAAAATGGCTTTCGATTAAGAGTGATATGTTATATAGTAAAAACTAACGCAATATACGCAAAAGCGCATTGAATTTTTCGTACACCCATTTCAATGTATATGCAGCACGGGTCGCTCCTTTAGACTTCTTCTATACTTGCCTTCGGAGCGCTCCCGCGCTCCTTGATCTCGGTTCTCCGTATTCTATCGAACTTGTTTGACTCTCGTTCCCGCGAATTCGTGCATCTCGAGCGTTTGTTGACATCGCTCGAACGATGTATTCGCGAGCTGCGCGCGGGGACTGCGCGACTTTGGCGGTTGCAAAGTCGCGCTCGATTCATTTTTTAATCAGATTCTCTCGGGCCGTCGAACCGCGCGGACGTGAACGTAAATCGTCTAGTCCGGAGAAAACGGTCACCGTGCGATACATCGGTACAGCGCAGCAGACCGCTCATGGATTTCGGACAGCTGTGCCGCAACTTTACCATCGCCAGCAATTTCAGCGTCCATCCACGAAATCGACGTCGGAGTAAGCACAGCCTGGGGGAGGGGAGATCCTCCAACCTTCCCTCTGTTCCGGAAGTCTGATACTCCATGTCGATTGGCGTATACAGACTGCCTGTAGCTTTTTGGGATCTTCCCCCAGAAGCCATCCCATTACAAAGTTAATTATGTGATTATATGCAGATCCAGGGCAAATTTTTTATTTTCTGAAAATAAATGAGCGATGGGTAACTGGAATTATGTAAATATATATTAAAAATTGCTAGATTCAATTAAAATCACTCATCGTTTAAGGTAGTTGTATCAAAAAACGAGTTTCTTAGGATCCTTTTGAAACTCCGAGCACACATTCGTCTTGCCGATGCCCATGCGTGTGCAAAATTTCCAAGAGATGACACGTGCCGATGTTCAGGTATTCAATATCAAAGTTGGGCATTTTAGCATGGGAAGCATAGGAACAACCACCGGAAAAACAGCATTTAAATTCATTGTTGGAAAACGTTTCTTAAGATCATATCAAAAAACTAACCTATTATTTATCATAATGGTTAAAAGCTTGTCACCAAAATTCGGAGATATGGCACGTATAGTTTCCGAGAAAAGCTTTTGTAAATGTCGTATAAGTATGGAATATTTGAGCTAAGACATATTCGAGAGAGGAAAACATACAAAAAAATGCGTTTTTCAAGTAACTGTATGTTGCGTATTATTTATAAGCATACTTTACACTCACATCCTTCTATACACACATGTGCTACTCTGATTTTTTTAGACTATGATGTAGTAACTATTGTAGTGAGCACCCTGCGTCATTGTAGACCTTACCATAAAGACACAACTACCTTAATTAATAAATAGGATATGGTCATCTCTTAAGGTCTAGTTGCATCGTAATAGCAAAAAATGGCTTTTTTTTATAAAAAAACATCAGTTTTCAATTAAAAAAAAAAAAAAAACCAAGGTCCTTAATCATTAAGGGGGAGGCAGGGGCATTTTGAACATAAAATGACCTACTTTCAGGAATTTTTTGGCAGTCGAAAGCCTGATCGGACTTGCTTTTTTTCTCAATTTAAGGTTTTAAAAGAAATATTATGATACTCGCATGAAATATAAAATATTAATGATTGTTCATTCTTTTTAGTGAGAAAATTTCCTACCTTTTCTAAAAAAAATTGTTAATTTATATAAAATCTTCAAAGAGTAATTATCAACTTAAATTGCAAGAAAAATGCAAAAAATCATGAAAATTCAATTTTTGACCTCTGATATGTCCATAACTACGTCTCTGAAGTTGGCATAACACTTTTGCAGAAATGAGAATCTAAGTATTGGATATTTTGCCGTAAATTATCAGTAAATTATCCGTGAAAGCCGCAATTTTGCCGCGGCAATTTTTATTAAAAAATTCGAATGTCCTGCCAACTTCAGATGAAGTTAGAAGAAACCACCCCTCCAAAACCTAAGTTTACATTAGTCCTACCAAAACCAAACGCACATAGGAATTTGCCGCTTTTTTGCCACAAAAGAACAGTGCTATATAGAAAATGAAATAACAATTAATATTATAATTATAAACAATAATTAAGATGTTAAGAAACACTAAGAAGAGAGCAAACCACGGCTCAGAAACTAACTTTAGACCCCTTATACCGCCGCCATACTAGCACAGGAATTTGCCACTTTTTTGCCGTGAGACAGTGGTGTTATGTAGAAAACGAAAAACTACTTTTTACTATTGTTATAAATGAAAATAGCAAACCACTGCCATGAAACTAACTTTAGATGACTCATACCGCCAACATACTGGCACAGAAATTTGCCGCTTTTTGCCGTGACACAACGGTGTTATATAGAAGTAGAAGAAATAATTTTTAACATTTGTTATAAATAATAGTTGCGTAAATTCATATGAAGGTAGCAAACCACGGCGATGAAACGAACTTTAGGCAACTCATAACGCCAACATACTGGCACAAGAATTTGCCGCTTTTTTGCCGTGAGGCAACGGTGTTATGTAGACAAAAAAAAATTGATTTATTATTATAAACAATAATAAGGTCAAACAATAAGAAGATAGCAGACCTCGACCCAGAAACTAACTTTAGACGACACTTAAAGCCACTATACTAGCAGATTATTTTGCCGCTTTTTTGCCGTGACACAAAGGTGTTATATAGAAGATGAAAAAATAGTTTTTACTATTTGTTATAAATAACAGTTGCGTAAATTCACACGAAGTCAGCAGACCTCGGTAATGAAACTAACTTTATACTACTCATATCGGCGCAATAGAAGCTCAGGAATTGGCCGCTTTTTTACCGTGAGACAGTGTTGTTTTGTAGAAGATGAAAAAATAATTTTTACTATTGCTATAAATAATAGTTGCGTCAATTCACATGAAAATAGCAGAACACGGCCATGAAACTAACTTTAGACGACCCATACCGCCGCCATACTAGCACAGGAATTTGCCGCTTTTTTGCCATGAGGCAACGGTATTATGTAGAAAACGAAAAAATATTTTTTACTATTGTTCTAAATAATAGTTGCATCAAACAATAAGAAGATAGCAGACGTCGACCTGGAAACTAACTTTAGATGACAGTTAACGCCACTATACTGGCACACGTATTTGCCGCTTTTATGCCGTGAGGCAACGGTGTTATATAGAGGATGAAAAAATATTTTTTAATATTTGTTATAAATAATATTTCGTGAATTCATATGAAGGTAGCAAACCACGGCCATGAAACTAACTTTAGACGACTCATACCGCCAACATACTGGCACATAAATTTGCCGCTTCTTTGCCGTGAGGCAACGGTGTTATGTAGACAAAAAAAAATTGATTTATTATTATAAACAATAATAAGGTCAAACAATAAGAAGATAGCAGACCTCGACCCAGAAACTAACTTTAGACGACACTTAAAGCCACTATACTAGCAGATTATTTTGCCGCTTTTTTGCCGTGACACAAAGGTGTTATATAGAAGATGAAAAAATAGTTTTTACTATTTATTATAAATAACAGTTGCGTAAATTCACACGAAGTCAGCAGACCTCGGTAATGAAACTAACTTTATACTACTCATATCGGTGCAATAGAAGCTCAGGAATTGGCCGCTTTTTTACCGTGAGACAGTGTTGTTTTGTAGAAGATGAAAAAATAATTTTTACTATTGCTATAAATAATAGTTGCATCAATTCACATGAAAATAGCAGAACACGGCCATGAAACTAACTTTAGACGACCCATACCGCCGCCATACTAGCACAGGAATTTGCCGCTTTTTTGCCATGAGGCAACGGTATTATGTAGAAAACGAAAAAATATTTTTTACTATTGTTCTAAATAATAGTTGCATCAAACAATAAGAAGATAGCAGACGTCGACCTGGAAACTAACTTTAGATGACAGTTAACGCCACTATACTGGCACACGTATTTGCCGCTTTTATGCCGTGAGGCAACGGTGTTATATAGAGGATGAAAAAATATTTTTTAATATTTGTTATAAATAATATTTCGTGAATTCATATGAAGGTAGCAAACCACGGCCATGAAACTAACTTTAGACGACTCATACCGCCAACATACTGGCACATAAATTTGCCGCTTCTTTGCCGTGACACAACGGTGTTATATAGAAGTAGAAAAAATAATTTTTAATATTTGTTATAAATAATAGTTGCGCAAATTCATATGAAGGTAGCAAACCACAGCCATGAAACTAACTTTAGACGACTCATACCGCCAACATACTGGCACAGGAATTTGCCGCTTTTTTGCCGTGAGGCAACGGTGTTATGTAGAAAAAGAAAAAAATTTGATTTATTATTATAAACAATAATAATGTCAAACAATAAGAAGATAGCAGACCTCGACCCAGACACTAACTTTAGACGACACTTAAGGCCACTATACTAGCAGATGATTTTGCCGCTTTTTTGCCGTGACACAAAGGTGTTATATAGAAGATGAAAAAATAGTTTTTACTATTTGTTATATTTATAACTATTATTTAATAGTTGCGTAAATTCACACGAAGTCAGCAGACCCCGGTAATGAAACTAACTTTAGTTTACTCATATCGGCACAATAGAAGCCCAGGAATTGGCCGCTTTTTTGCCGTGGGACAGTGGTGTTATGTAGGAGATGAACAAATAGTTTATATTATTGTTATAAATAATATTTTTCGTGAATTCATATGAAGGTAGCAAACCACGGCCATGAAACTAACTTTAGACGACTCATACCGCCAGCATACTGGCACAGAAATTTGCCGCTTCTTTGCCGTGACACAACGGTGTTATATAGAAGTAGAAAAAATAATTTTTAATATTTGTTATAAATAATAGTTGCGTAAATTCATATGAAGGTAGCAAACCACGGCCATGAAACTAACTTTAGACGACTCATACCGCCAACATACTGGCACAGGAATTTGCCGCTTTTTTGCCGTGAGGCAACGGTGTTATGTAGAAAAAGAAAAAAAGTTGATTTATTATTATAAACAATAATAATGTCAAACAATAAGAAGATAGCATACCTCGACCCAGAAACTAACTTTAGACGACACTTAATGCCACTATACTAGCAGATGATTTTGCCGCTTTTTTGCCGTGACGCAAAGGTGTTATACAGAAGATGAAAAAATAGTTTTTACTATTTGTTATAAATAATAGTTGCGTAAATTCACACGAAGTCAGCAGATCACGGTAATGAAACTAACTGTATACTACTCATATCGCCGCAATAGAAGCTCAGGAATTGGCCGCTTTTTTGCTGTGAGACAGTGTTGTTATGTAAAAAATGAAAAAATAATTTTTACTATTGTTATAAATAATTGTTGCGTAAATTCACACGAAGTCAGCAGACCACGGTAATGAAACTAACTGTATATTACTCATATCGCCGCAATAGAAGCTCAGGAATTGGCCGCTTTTTTGCTGTGAGACAGTGTTGTTATGTAGAAAATGAAAAAATAATTTTTACTATTATTATAAATAATAGTTGCGTCAATTCACATGAAAATAGCAGAACGCGGCCATGAAACTAACTTTAGACGAGCCATACCGCCGCCATACTAGCACAGGATTTTGCCGCTATTTTGCCGTGACACAACGGTGTAATATAGAAGATGAAAAATAATTTTTAATATTTGTTATAGATAATAGTTCCGTGAATTCATATTAAGGTAGCAAACCACGGCCATGAAACTAACTTTAGACGACTCATGCCGCCAACATACTGGCACAGAAATTTGTCGATTTTTTGCCGTGACACAACGGTGTTATATAGAAGTAGAAAAAATAATTTTTCTTGATGCCCTGGTGGAAAGTACGTGGTTTCGCCATTGTTTTCGATAGCGAAAGAAGGACATTTATCCATTACTAGGGCTGACAGCAGCTTTCGCCACGCATGCTTCTGAGTTGGTAACTAGGCAACTGCTTTTAGAGGGTTTGTCAACATATTCAAAGTCATTAACCTATATGTACAACAAAAACAATCACTTCTGATCATCAATCAACAAGCAATTTATATTGCTTTAATTTGTGAAATGGATAAACAGTCCATTAGGATACTAGTGGCATTATTGTTGCACTTTACGCTCATAGATATAAGAGAGATAGACTGCGGGTGTAGGTTAGCGAGAGTGGCACCCGTTGAGAGAGAGAGAGACTGATGCATAGAAGGTATATGTCATAGAAGGTATGCTGTCTTTCTCTAACGCATGTGCGCGAACATGGTTAGAGGTGCCACTCTTGCTAACCTACACCCGCAGTCTATCTCTCTTCCCCTACAGCACTGAATATTTGAGGAATATTCCCTCAATATTCATTTCCCATTTTCGCAATTTTCGCTAATATTCCCTCAACATTAATAAACATGGAAGAAACCCATAGGGAATATTCCTGCAAACCTTGATGACCGTTTTTCCATTCCTTTTCTAAAATGATCAGGTAAGCTATCTATTATTGTAATATTGCAGCAATATTCGTACAAGATTAATTAATACTAGACGAATATGTAATTAAGTTTCATCAATATTTCCTGGATTAAGCAGTATTGCAGCAATATTCGTACAAGATTCATCGACACGAGAGGAGCATTCAATATATTCCCCTATAACAAACAATATTGGAGCAATATTGCTTCAATGTTGCTTCGACATACTCGCCATAGTTCCCTTAACGTTACTATACAGGTAACGTTAGATAGTATTTAAGTAATTTATTTCACATAGATAAGGCGTAAAATTTTGGTCCCCATTCCCCCATTGTAAACGGGATGTCAAAAACAAGACAAGCCTGTAATTCGGACTCTTTGTAAAGAGTCATTTGAATTGTAATTCGGACTCTTTGTAAAGAGTCATTTGAACGGTTGAATTACAGGGCTTATATACTCTCGGTCATTCAGTGTCTCTACAGAAAGCGCTATCAGCGCGCCGCATAGCGGTGATAAAGTGGAACTTGTGGTGGGCGGCTCTCGATAAGCAAGCTTCGGCTATTTATCCGCCATGTGGCGCGCCGGTATCGCTTTCTGTGGTTACACTGGATGGCCGAGAGTACATAAGCCGTTTAATTCAACCGTTAAAATGACTCTTTTCGAAGAGTCCGAATTACAAGGCTTGCCTTGTTTTTGATATCCCGTTTACAATGGGGGAGTGCGGACTTAAAATTTTACACCTTATCTATGTGAAATAAATTACTTAAATACTAACATTATCTGTATATTAAAGTTAAGGGAACATTGTCGAATATGGCGAATATGTCGAAGCAACATTGAAGCAATATTGCTCCAATATTGTTTGTTACAGGGGAATATATTGAATGCTCCTCTCGTGTCGATGAATCTTGTACGAATATTGCTGTAATACTACTTAATCCAGGAAATATTCATGAAACTTAATTATATATTCGTCTAGTATTAATTAATCTTGTACGAATATTGCTGCAATATTACAATAATAGATAGCCTACCTGATCATTTTAGAAAAGGAATGGAAAAACGGTTATCAAGGTTTGCAGGAATATTCCCTATGGGTTTCTTCCACATTTATTAACGTTGAGGGAATATTAGCGAAAATTGCGAAAATGGGAAATGAATATTGAGGGAATATTCCTCAAATATTCAGTGCTATAGGGGTTATGTCTATGTTTACGCTATACGCTCGGGCGCTTATACACGCCATGCCATAAATAGCGACTTATGACACGTGTATCGTACATTATTTTATAGCAGAGTGCTATAAACGTACTTTCCACTGGGCATCAAGAAAAATAGTATACGGTACACAAGACGAAAGATCAAGGCCCACCACTGCGTGATATGGCGCCCGAGGCGAAGCCAACTTCACGCGGTGGCGGAACTTCAACTTTCGTCATTTGTACCGTAATGTACTATTTAATATTTGTTATAAATAATAGTTGTGTAAATTCATATGAAGGTAGCAAACCACGGCCATGAAACTAACTTTAGACGACTCATACTGCCAATATACTGGCACAGGAATTTTCCGCTTTTTTGCCGTGAGACAGTGGTGTTATGTAGAAGATGAAAACATAATTTTTACTATTGTTATAAATAATAGTTCCGTCAATTCACATGAAAATAGCAGACCACGGCCATGAAACTAACTTTAGACGACTCATACCGCTGCCATACTAGCACATTAGTGAACGTACTCGCCATGTCAAGATAGCGGGACACCAGTACGATAATAGTACATTTCGATAATAGAGTGTAAAAGTGATTTTATCCTCGTGTGGACGTTTACGCCCGAACGAAGCGAGGGTGAAAAGCTCACACAAGGTGAAAATCACCTTCTCGCTCGCGTATCGAACCATATATTTTTTATATGGCGTGCACATATCTGGATTGAGCGCATGCTTTTTTATTCGAGCGTGTGCGAAAACGAGCTTTGTGCACGGATTGTCAAAAAAATTTATCCCACTCGCTAATGCAGGCTTTTAAACTTCACGGCTAAAAAAACTATATTACGGCAAAATATTTCAGCAAAACCGGCAATTAACTGTATTTTTAGAATGGCCAGTTTTCATATTGTATACCTACTTGCTATGTCAAGATAGCGGACCACAAGCACGAGAAAAATTTATTCCACCCGCTAATCGACGCTTTAAAAGTTCCTGGGGAAAAAGGAATATTACGGCAAAATAGTAGAGCAAACGGCAATTAACTGTATTGTTCAGAGTGTCTAGTCTTCATATTCGTTTACGTACTCCCCATGTCAAGATACTGGGCTACTATAGTTGGACAAAAATTTCAACAACCCTGTTCTAAAATTAGTATAATGTAAGCCGGACTTGCTTTCGAGTCGGCACATACAATCAAAAGCCTACAGTTAATTTTGAAAGACTAGGTACCGTAGCGCCGGAAAATTGCTTATAGTTGGATTCGGCTGATTGTGCAATATTGAGAAAACAATTGCAGATGTTTTGGACGCATGCAAATTAGTATAAACGTCTTTTTGTTAGCATTAGAAAATTTTTAGTGCATCCCCCCATGCATCCGTTTTATCCCTGGAAGCGGGTACTCGTGGAGGGGCTAGTTTCAGCTTCATTAATTTAACGTAACATTTTAAGGAATGAATATCTTTTAATTTTCAAAAAAGTAAATGTTTAGTTGCAGTTTAAATTTCTTTTTCTAATATATTTGTTAATTTTTTCCTGTCAAAATAGCTGACGTTTGCAATTAAAAAGTACCATTTTTTAATTGCTAAAAGTTATTAACAATGGAATTTTTAGCTAAACCTTTGTTATAAAGTTAGTTTATAGTAGAAAACACTAAATCCACTCATCAGATTATTATTAATTGGCATAAACTTAAAGTAACATGAATTATTTTTTTATTTCGTTGCGCCCCAACGTTGAACTTCAGATCCATAAAAATTCAGTAATTTTACGAAAACTCAAATATTTTAGATGTAATTGCATGAGAAATTTTTTTTGTTACATTTACATCAATCAGCAATTCTTTCAAAATAACAATATTTTATAACAATCGTTTATAGAAATTTCATTTTCGGCTTTACGAATCTCCATTTATAGTGAAATTAATCTCGGATTCTTTATTTTGATTATAAGTATTGAAACTACGATGAAAATTCAAAACATAATTGTTATAATTATTATTATATTTCATTAGAAACATAATGAATATTAGAAATAAATACTAACTACACTGCAGCACTGTATCAGTAACAATACCTAAATTGCAGCATAGCACACCGCAAAGCGCGCGCACGACCCCTCGACGCTATCTTTTTAATTTTATTACTTTTGAACCTTTTATTTCTCCAACTTGAACCCTTCAGAGTTTTGTAGTTAGACTTATATTTTCGAATAGTGTGTTTTACGTGGGAAAAAAGGACAGTCAGAATAAAGATGAATTGGTCTCATAAAAAATTATGCGACGAGCGGAATTCGAACACGCGATCTCGGCGTTTCTAGGCCCGCGCTCTATACCACACGGAAAAAAATTCCTTATGAAAAATTAGTGGAATATCCACTAAAAATTACTAGAGTGTTAATTAAAAGTGGGACATACTTGCATTCTATCAAGTTTTATAATATATTATAGTAATTTTGACGAGAGGATGAAATTCGTGAGAAAAAAAAACTCCGGAGAAGGAGATTCGAATCCTCGACCCTCCGATTACGAAGCTGCGCTCTTATCCACTCGGCCACTGCCGCACTTATAAGTAAGGTTTCGACTTGTCTACATATGGTACACCCTGTTTTACCGACAGCCCTCGCGCCAACAAAATTACTATACTGTCTATTAAATTTTCAGTATAACTTAGACTAAAAATTAAACTAATTCTATTAATTTTTAGTAGATAATATGGTAAAAATTATTTTATATTCTGTTAAAATTTAGATTTAAAATTTTTACCATATTATCTACTAAAAATTAATCGTAATTATAATAAATTTTAAAACTTTTTCTATTAATTTTTAATAGAACTATGCTAATAATTAGTAGAAGTATACTAAATTGCTCAAGAGTGTGAGTATGTCCCATCTTTACCTGAGATTCTAGTAATTTTTCATAGGGTATTTCTTTCCGTGTACTGAGCCAACGTCGCGATGCTTGCTCGAGAGCATCGCGAATGTCTTAGTCCTTATCATGAGGCGTAGGCGTGAGGGCTTGGATGACGATCGAGCTGAGTCCGTGACAAATGTATAATGTATTTTGAAAAAAACGTATACTTCGAGAAAAATGATTCCGAAAATTTGACTTGAATTTTCTATGAAAAGAAAGCCTTTTAGAGAAAAAAGCAATAATATTATTAGAAAGAGAACGGAATAATCTATGAATATGTGTATTTTTTTCGAAAGACTCAGCGAATGTTTATGAACGAATTGAAAATAGTATTTTACGCGAAAACGGTGTATCGCGTGCCCCCTAGCCGAGATACGTCGTTCTTCACCCGCGCGCCGAGATACGTCGTTCTTCATCCGCACGCCGACATACCTTCTTCTTTCTCTCAGCCGTCGATATTGTATTATAATTTTAAAATTTGGTATACATAAAAATACATCAAGGAGCGCGGGAGCGCTCCGAAGGCAAGTATAGAAGAGCCTTAGGAGTGACCGCGCGATGATATACATTGAAATGGATGTACGAGAAAATCAATGCACTTATATACCTATTGCGTTAGTTTCAACTATATAACATATCCCTCTTAATCGAAAGCCATTTCATTACTCTACACAAATCAAAAGATTTTATTTAAAAAGTTTATCTCGTTTAAAAGATATAGAGAGCTGAATTTTTTTATGTCCACTTTCCGATTCTAAATTTTCTCCATAGTTTCAGACTCTCATCCGGTGTTGCGACTTCCTGTCACGTGACCTACACACACACACACACACACACACATTATAGATATACTGATATACATCCCTATAGTATTTCGGTGTCGTATCGGTGTCAGGCATACCGTAGAGAATGACTCTATAGTAATAGGTGTGTGTGTGTGTGTGTGTGTGTGTGTGTGTGTGTGTGTGTGTGTGTGTGTGTGTGTGTGTGTGTGTGTGTGTGTGTGTGTGTGTGTGTGTGTGTGTGTGTGTGTGTGTGTGTGTGTGTGTCTGTGTGTATATATATATATATATATATATATATATATATATTCGTTTCAATAATCATCAAAGATCTGAGGAAGTCGACTGACAAAAAGAATAAAAGATTTATTTACGAGCATCAATGAGGCAACAACATTTTTTAGATAAGTATTAAAATGACTAAATGTTAAATAGTAATTTTTTTAAAGAATTGATACTTTGTGCAAATTTTTATTTACAGATAAGTAGCCAAGAAAATTTTTTCGGAGTCATTAAAATTTGATGAGCAGCTGATGTATCAAACTATGAGGAGAAAAATTTAATCTTATAAGGTAAGATAAAACAGCATTATGTCAACAATTTTTTTTGTTAAATTAAAATTATAAAGTTAATTTTATTTTTTTTATTCTAGGTTAGGTTGTGTTATTTATATAAATCTAAGTGAAATAGAATAGGACTGTGCCATTAATATTACTATACCAATTACAGAAACAGTGATTTTATTGAAATACAAAGAGCAAGAGTTATTGAAGAACAGAAGTACTGGTTATAGAAAAAAGAATAGTAAATGCGAAAGATGAATTATGGCGTATTTAAATTTCTAAATGAAATATATAAAAATACAGTTTTCAATGGAGTAGAAGTATAGTAGATATATATTTTTTATATATACTACAATATAATTTATGATGCCGATTTGAAATTATATACTACAATATAATTTATGATGCCGATTTGAAATATTGGTCTGAGCGTTGGTTTAGAAAGCATCGTGTCATCTTTAAAAAACTTAGCCGATATCAGTGTTGTGCATATTTATTCAAGTGCCAATGAAAAAATTATGTCTAATGAACATGGAAATACGAAAAAGGGTAAAAATGATGTGTTATTGTGAAAATTTCAAGGAATGAAAGTGCTCAGTTAATCTGTTTTATGATTTTCTCACGGTAGGAGATGTCAAAATGTTTCAGAGACGTTTTAGTATATATTTATTTTTTCTATACAAGATTCAGATAATAATAATGCTTAATTCATCAACTGGTTGTGTTTGTTTTTAATTTTACAAGATTATGTTAAAATATAGTAGCGGTATGATGTGTTAAATGAAGTGTGTAATTTAGAACCTCTACTTAAAATCAGAATTTAAAATATTGGTCAAAGCCTTGGTTAAAAAAACAGGATTTTTGTCTATACTTCAAGAAACTTAGTCGATATTAGTGCTGTTCTGTTGCAAATATTTACTTAAACACCAATTAAAAGATTATGCCAAATGAACATTAAAATACAAAAAAAGAAAAAATAATAGGTTATTGTTGTGAAAATTTCAACAAATAAAAATGCTCAGTTAATCTAATGTTATAATTTTCTCACGATGGGAGACGTCAAAATGTTTCAGAGAAGTTCTCAGCAATTCTTAGTTCATAAACTGATTGTTTTTAATTTTACAAGATGTGTGGCAATCATGGATAATTCAATGAATAATTATATTAAGATGTTTTACATTTTCTACTATAAAAGAATGTCGAGAAACCTTTTTTGGCTCAATGATTCTTAGTTCATAAACTTTTGTTTTTAATTTTGTAAGATGTGTCTGATCGGTTCTTAATTCAAGTGGTTTATATTGAAAACTTCAACGAATCCAAGTTTTGAAAATTATTATTTTATAACTAATGATTGGCTTATGGTGAGGGGCGCCAAATGTTTCAGTGGAGCCATCTGTTCTGTGAATATATGAGCAAGATATTGTTATTGAAGAACAGAAGTACTGGTTATGGAAAAAAAAAAAAGTGAATTGTACAATGCTAAAGATGAATTATGGCGTATGAAATTCATTTCTAATACAGTTGTCAAAGTCGAATAGAAGTCTAGATATTTTATATTAACTTTATGTCACAAGTGCACGTAGTGTATTTAGAACGGCTGATCAGAGGAACATAATATTAAATAGAATTAGAATATATGATATATGCCATTATTATCATATTTGAATAAAACATGAGAAGAATAATGATTTAAAAATGTGTTAAAAGTTTGAAATCAGTCTGATCAGTTGAAAATAATCTCAAATATGAAATAAGACTGCCATATATTTTATTTTATCATGATAATTTTTTAAAAGATTTGAAACAGATGATTGAAAATAATAAAGATAAATACAATAAGATTGCTCGTCAAAGTGAAATAGAAGTTTAAATATTTTTTAAAATACATATTCCGAACAACATTTTTATTGATATTTTTATGTTTATGGGTTATTTTCATGAATTTGTCAAAATTAAATCGAACAAGTATGCTACATTAGAAAGTTTTATTAAATATAATTATAATTAACTACGAAATTCATAACTTATAGGCAAGTGTACATTATCATTCATTGCAAATTCTTTAATTTATTAATCATATAACTTTACAATTAATAGTATTGTTAATTAATCATCATACCTAAGAAAATACACGTTTGATTATATTATTTCAAAAAATTTTACAATGTAATCACTTTATCGAGCTCCTTGAAGAAACATTCAAATTTAAAACTTTTGTGAATAACAATACTACCATTTAATAATGATATTAAAAATATCCTATAATAAACTCTCGTAACGTTATCACACTATGTAATTATTATTTTCTCTCCAAAAGTTGTGAAATCTATCTAAAAAACTTTTTACAAAATTTTAAACTAAGGCAAGTATTAGTCTCTCTCTCCCTCACCTCTCTCTCCCTCTCCCTCTCTCAACATCTGTTAAACTAAGTACCAAAAACTTTAATGAGAGCTTAAATATTTTTTTAAAACAATCAACACGTTTTTTAAAAGCTAACTTTTTAAGTACATTATAACAACAATTTGTCTAGTCCTTCTAATTCTTCTAGTCTCATCTATTCAATAAGCACTCTGTACAAATGGTCATAATTTTTTTCATGACTGTACAAATAAATAATACCATTTAAAATAATGATATTAAAAATATACTATAATAAACTCTCGTAACGTTATCACACTATGTAATTATTATTTTCTCTTCAAAAATTGTGAAATCTATCTAAAAAAGCTTTTTACAAAAGTTTAAACTAAGGCAAGTATTAGTCTCTCTCTCCCCCCCTCTCTCCCTCCTTTTCTCTCTCTCCCTCCCTCTCTTTCTCCCCTGTCTCTCTCGACCTCTCTCTTTTCCCTCCCTCTCTCTCTCCCTCGCGCCCATAACATCTGTCAAACTGAGTAACAAAAACTTTAATGAGAGCTTAAATATTTTGTTAAAACAATGAACACGTTTTTTAAAAGCTATTTTTTTAAGTACGTTTTAATAACAATTTGTCTAGTCCTTTTAATTCTTCTAGTCTCATCTATTCAATAAGCACTCTCTACAAATGGTAATAATTTTTTCATGACTGTACAAATAATCTTAATAACTGAAAACTTTCTTTTCGAAAAAATTAATTACAAAAAAAAAACAAGAAGAAAAATGAAAAGTTCATGCAAAACTTATATGCTAACAAAACTAAATTATTTTTACTATTTCTCTAAACCACTGTTAAGTTGCTTTGTAAAAAAATCCCACCCCTATCTCTCTCGTCTATTTTTACTTAACAACTATGTATAATAACTCCATGAAAAATGTTGAATATTTTTTTAAAACAGCCCTCAAGACATTCTGTACAAGAATAATACAATAACAAACTTTATTTTGAAATATCTACGGAATCTTCGAAAAATGTTTTCTTTAAAAAGAAAGCATTAGTATTTTTCCTCGAAAGTATTTAATTTATAAATTTCTTTAAATTAAAGTAGAAATAACTTTAATGAGAGCTTAAATATTTTTTTAAAACAATCAACACGTTTTTTAAAATCTAATTTCTTAAGTACGTTTTAACAATACAATTTTTCTAGTCCTTTTAATTCTTCTAGTCTAATCTATTCAATAAGCTCTCTATACAAATGATAATAATTTTTTTCATGACTACAAATAATAATTTTTGTTAGTATAAAACTTTCTGCGAAAGTATAAAATAAGGCAAGTATAAACATTTTTCCTTTATAATCTACTCTCCTTCCCACTCTTCGCCCGCCCTCTCTCGCCCTCTACCCCCCCCGCTCTCTCTCTCTCTCTCTCTCTCTCTCTCTCTCTCTCTCTCTCTCTCTCTCTCTCTCTCTCTCTCTCTCTCTCTCTCTCTCGACGGTAAGTGTCAACATCTTTGAATTTTGCTCCCGACTTTTTCGTGCATTTCTGAATTATTCTTTCACTCCTTGGAGTGCTTTGTTGACAGAAAAGTGGCTCCACCGGCTCTCAAGCTCCTCGCCTAAGGGCCCATGTTTTACACGGTGTCCTATGAGCCAGGAGTTACTTTTCTATTAAAGACACTTGCCCTAACCTCCAAGGCTGGCAATCATAGCTACCATCAACGAGCAAATCCCGGCTTTCACCATCGGTGAGTGTTAACTCCATCACCAGCACCAACACCACGTATCAGCATTTGCTGGCCACCACTCCTCCACTGCACTGCACCACACTGCAAGTCGGCGCACGGTTCCTACTGCGGCAGCTTTCTAATCATCCCAACGGCGAATTTTGAATTCAGCGGGCCAACCGACAGCAGACGGAAAGCTGTCAACAATCACAGAGGCGATCGTGTGTTATTGTAGTGGAACATGGAGAAGAGGTGTGCTGTATGCGGTGAGTCATCGATGAGAGTGCTGGGATTATGCCCGATATGTGGCCAGCCGTGTCATGCCAAATGCTCCGGCAAGAAAAAGAGTGCCCCGTGTGACCTATGCCGCATTGCGGAGCAGAGACCAACGTCAGCAGAGGCGTCATCCTTCATCAAGCCGAAGAGTGCGCAGGTGAGCAAGCGTGCATCGTTGTCGCAACGACGCACGCCTAATACATCTAATATTGCCGCCTCTCACCATCATACGCCTCTCGGCTCATCGACGCCGGCTGCCAAGCTCTCCGCGCGTAATAGTAGCGCCCATGGGTCGTGCGCGCTACTCGCTACCAGTGTGGCTAAGTCTGCCGGGCAGGTAGCTGGAGCGCAGGGGCCAGGAGCGCCAGAGAGAGGTGCCGAGCGGGCCAACTGCCCACAGGCGCAGTCTGCTCTGAGTGAGAGTACCGGACGGGTCACCGACACTCAGGCGCCAAAAGACGCATCACAAATCTGCGAAGTTACGGGAGATATTTCATCGGCAGTGGCGAGCTCAAGTATTGCGCAATCTTCCGCCACCAACCAGGTACTACCCCGCCGCTGGGGGATGTAAACCTGGTTGGTGTGACAAATGTTTTAATTCCTGTAAGCACGCTGGAGCTCTTTTTCAGCGTTTCGACATGCTCGAGAGGCAGTTGGACGAACTCAAGCTCCTTGGCAGCCGGAGCCCCGCGTCGTGCAGCGCCGACACCACTCACTGCGATGAGGGTCAAATCAACAATGCGGAGCTGCCCACGCGGGTCTCTGTTGTCGAGGAGCAGGTGAGCAACCAAAATTGCTTACTTGAGTCCCTTGATTCCAAGTGCCAGCTGCTTCTCGAGGCCAACTCTTCACTAAAAGATAAATTAGACAAAGCGTTTAGCAGCTTCGAAAAGCTCCAGCGTGCTCACATGGAGCCAGCGAATTTAAATAGCTTAATTTTTAATAGTCGTGAAGTAGGTGACATTGGCAGCTCTACTTCCGCTGCCAGCACAAATTCAGTGCTATTATGCCCGTCCTCTCAGCCGGGCCCTGGGGCCTCTTCCGCGTGTTCTGGGATTGATGGTTCTGAGTCCTGCGAGGTGGTACTTAATGGTATTTTAAAGAAGGATTTTGTATATACGGAGGTATTAACCAACCAAATCGCCTTCGCGGTACTCGGAACCATTTATCCCCCATTAAACAGCGATAATATTCTTGGGACGCGTGTCTTGGTGGTCCGGAACCCGTCTGAGAGAAATGGAGGTGAGGCGGCGGGAGGCTTGGGGTCGCGAGCAGGCGCATTGCCCTCCTGCATAGTAAGGCTCAGCAGCCCGAGCCTGGTCAGGGATGTGATGCGAGCTAAGCGCTCGCTCGCCAATTCTTACTTTACCACAAGTAACATCGATCCCGAAATGCTTGGCCCGGTTTTAGCTGCTTGTGTGCCTCACCATAAAATATTCATAAATGAGATGTTGCCCCATGATAAGTTCCAGGAATTTAAGAGCCTGAGGTCCATCGCCCAGGGGCTGGGCTTTAAATATGTGTGGCACTCGGGTGGTAGATTCCTGGCTAGGCATAAGGGGGCGAGCGTGCGCATATCTTCGCCACAGCATCCGACCTACAAGTCATTCAAACGACGTGCCAGTCTGCTAAAAAAACATCTGCCCAAAAGCAACCCGTCAAATGCTGCAGCCACTAACAACGACATAGTTGTTGCGAGGCTGGGAGCAGAAGAGGTTGTTGGGTCGGCGCCTACATCATGACTGGGATCGACTGCTTGCAAGGGGACGGGGGGTGGATGTCCTCTCAAGGCTGGGTTTCTTAATATTAACTCAATCAGACCTCGTATAAATAAGCTCCGTCTGTACCTGGTTGAAGATCCCTCCTACCACCTCTTTGGCATAGCTGAATCTTGGCTTGGACCTGACGTTGATGACAGTCTCATTCAGATCGATGGCTACTCAGTGCTTAGGTAGGATCGTAATATAAATGGGGGCGGAGTTGCTCTGTATGCACGAAACGACTTCACCATCACGAAACTGGCGTCATCTATGACTCAGGGACTGGGAAAACCCTCAATCCCTGAGTACTTATTCTGTCGTGTGCAGCAGGGTTCCTTTCCTCCCATTTTGGTCGGTGTCATTTATAGACCTCCACACATTGCCATGCAAAAGGACACCGACCTTTTCGATGTTTGGCGCGACCTGAGTAGTGAGTATAGTCACAAGTTTATCATGGGGGATCTGAATGGTGACTTGTCATCGGCGTCCGATGCTGATGCATATTCCATCAGAAACCTTGCCACAGAGTTATCATTACATATTGTGCAGCATGGCCCAACACATCACACGCCCACGTCTCACAAATGGATTGACTTAATCCTCACGGACGAAAACGACGAGGTGCTTGACTATGCGAATGAACACCTGCCCAGTTTCGGTAAGCATGCTATCATTGATGTTACCATCAACTATTTTGTGCCAGCGCGAGTAGGGAAGTCTTTCTCCTACAGAGATTATAAAAACGTATGCCCTTCATCTCTCAATGAATTGCTTGCGCGCTGCGATTGGGTAGGCATGAATTCGATTGAATCCGATTTGGAGGGAGCACTAGATTCCTTAAACGCAAACCTTAACTCTGTCATAAACGATTTAGCGCCTTTAAAAACTGTGAAACCCAGTCGAAATAATGCTCCTTGGATTGGTCCTGAGCTGAGGGAACTAATCAACAAACGTAATGCGGCCCATAGGCGTTACAAACGCACTGGGCGAGCGGCGGTGTTCGATGAGTTTCTTCGGCTCAGCAATGAGGTCGACTCACGCTTTGCTCAAGAGCGTAACTCCTTCCTTCACAAACATCTCTCAGACGCTCTTGATGCTAACAAGGATATATGGAAGGAAATGCGTAAACTCGGCCTTATTCCAAAGCGAAAAGAGGAGGACCTTTGCGGCTTCACGCCGGGAGAGTTAAACGCTCACTTCGCTGGAATCTCCGTGTCCCCCTTGAAAACATAGAAGAAGCTATGGACACTATTTTACTAACAAGTGAGGAGGGCTTTTCCTTTAAACAGGTTACACTGAGTGATGTAATTCTTGCAATTTCTCACTTCTCCTCACAGGCAAAAGGGGTGGACGGAATTCCTCGGGAGGTGGTCGTGAAGGCTCTCCCTGTCATTGGTGACTACTTGGTCAGAATTTTCAAGTCCTCCTTCGCTCAGGGAATTTTTCCGGGCTCCTGGAAGCAGGCACAGGTAATTGCACTCAAGAAAATTGCATCGCCGTCTACAGTCTCGGACTTTCGTCCTATAGCACTACTCTGCTTTCTTTCTAAGGTGCTTGAAAAAATTGCCCACAACCAAATCACGGAGTATCTTAATAGCAATAACTTACTTGACCCCCAAGTCGGATTTCGCAAGCACCCCAGAACGCAGACGGCACTTCTCAAGCTAACCGACGATATACGTATAGGCATCGACAACAGACAACTGACGTTACTGCTACTGTTCGACTTCAGCAAAGCCTTCGACACCATCTCACCAACAGCGCTTCTGCGTAAGCTCTGTCGGCTGGGGTTCTCCAGGGCAGCTCTCCTGTGGATTCAATCATATCTGAAAGGACGTACCCAGATAGTCACCTCAAATAGCAAAGGTAACTCTGACTGGTTAGAAACCAATCTGGGAGTTCCACAGGGATCTGTCCTGGGTCCACTGCTTTTTTGTCTCTACGTTAACGACTTACGTGACGTACTTGACGGTAATACTATCAGACATATATTTTACGCAGATGACCTTCAAATCTACTTACACACGACAAAAGACGAAATTCTGGAGGGTATTGGTCGGCTGTCCCATGCGGCGCAAATGGTGGCTGAATGGGCGGCGAACTCGGGCCTGCACCTCAATGCTGGTAAGACCAAAGCCATTGTATTCGGCTCCAGGGTAGGAGTTAATCATATAAACTCATTAGATCTGCCAGGTATTGGTGTGCGGCCTGGAGAACGCATCCCGTTCAGTAGCGAAGTTGCGAGTCTCGGTGTTACACTGGATAGTAAATTAACATGGAAACCGCACATTGACCAACTCACAAAGAAAGTCAATAAAGCCCTATACAGTTTGCGGTTTATTAGGGCGTGTACCACCGAGATTCTCCGCAAAAGATTAGTCGAGTCCCTAGTTCAACCCCACCTTGACTACTGTACGGTGGTCTACTTGGACGCGTCTGACGAACAGCGAGCGAGAGTGCAAAGATTGAGCAATTCATGTGTGAGGTACGTTACTAGGGCTAGGAGGGATGAGCATATCACCCCCTGCTTGAGACGTCTGGGCTGGCTCCGTATGGACTCACGCAGATTCTACTTCGCAGCCCTGCTACTATATAAAATAATTCGGATGCGTGAGCCCAGTTACTTGGCTGCCTTTTTTACGGTGCACAAGCCTAGGCCAACAAGCAGGGGAGTGCAGCCGGAGCTTGCTTTCCTGCCTTGAACTATAAGACGGGTGATAGAGCGTTTCTGGCTCAGGGTGCCCGCTTTTGGAACTCCTCCCCCCTCCCTGCGCTACCTTCCATCACTTTCATCATTCAAGAGGGCTGTGCGCCAACACCTGCTTGATCTCGACGCCTAGCCTCTCTATAAGGATGCTTAGAGCTGCCAGTGCGGGGACCTTTATCTAGTTTAGTATTAGACTGCGGATTAACTTTGATCTGTGATTTTTTGACTAAGCGGCTGTGATACCTTACTGTGATATTTTATGAAATGGTTAATGTATAACTGTAATATTTTCCTTTTAGCGTATAGTACCAGCTGTGATATTTTCTCTAGTTTTATTTATTTATTTTGTCTTAATGAAGGGTCCTCGTGATTTTTAATGATTTTTATGTATTTTATTTTTATTTTATCATATGGTTCTTTTTTATTATTTTTTTTATCGTAATTGAAGGTCTTCGTAGACAAACATATTTTTATGTATAATTTATATATTTGTATCAGGTTGTATTACTTTTATTTTTATATATTTTTATTATATCTTATTTTACTGTATTTTATTTTAAGTTATACACTGTATAAATTCTGTATTAATTATTTTGCCGCGAAGGCAAATAAATCGTATCTATCTATCTATCTATCTCTCTCTCTCTCTCTCTCTCTCTCTCTCTCTCTCCCCCCCTCTCTCTCAATATCCGTCAAACTCTGTATCAAAAACTTTAATGAGAGCTTAAATATTTTTTTAATACAATTAACACGTTTAAAAAAAAATTCTTTTTTAAGTACGTTTTAACAACACAATTTTTGTCTAGTCTTTTTATTTCTTCCAATCTCATCTATTCAATAAGCACTCTCTGCAAATGATAATAATTTTTTTCATGACTGTACAAATAATAATATTGTTAATATAAAACTTTCTACGAAAGTATAAAATAAGGCAAGTATAGACGTTTTTTCTGTATAATATCTATTAAATAATAATATTTATGATTTTGTAAAACAAATCAAAAAAATACCAGTGAAAAAGTCTTTTACTTCTTTGAGTCATTGTATAATGAACAAATTATATGTAAGTAAGTACATTCAAATTGTTCACTGCAAATCAGACAAATGAAAGTTGTGAAATCAATTATCGATAGTCAAGTAATGCAAACCACTCTCGGAAACTACTGTATGACTGTTCTCAGAAATGTATTCAAATTTGTTAATCTTTCTGTACAAATTAAACACAAGAAAGTACTGAAATCAATTTATTGTAGTCAAGTACCCATAAGTTAACTTGACTGACATAATACAACTTTTCGTACCTACTCATCAAACATATTCAGCCAGCGAGCATAAATTACTACTTAACGCCCAAGGGGCGTAATAGCTCATATATACAGCTCTTACAAAACTTTATAGAACCTACGCACTTTACGTCCATGTGGGAAAAATTATTTGAATTGTATAATATTATATATAAGTACATTCAAATTATTCATTGTAAATCAAACAAACGAAAGTTGTGAAATCAATTACCGATAGTCAAGTAATGCAAACAACTCTGCGAAACAATTGTATAACTGTTCTCAGAAATGTATTCAAATTTGTTCATTCTTCTATACAAATTAAACACAAGGAAGTTCTGGAATCAGTTTATTGTAGTCAAGTACCCATAGGTTAACTTGACTGACATAATACAACTTTTAGTACCTACTCATCAAACATATTCAGCCAGCGAGGATAAAGTACTACTTAACGCTTAACAGGCGAAATAGCTCACATACTCCTACAAAACTTTATAGAACCTACGCACTTTACGCCCATATGGGCGAAAATTATTTTAATCATATAACTACTATGCCTTCTTTTTATTTCTAAAATTCATAAGAATTCAGATATTTACGAAAAGTCAAAGCCTATATAAAAAATTACATAGTTACCACCATATCACCATTTTTCATTATTCTTTCTCAATTTTGAAATTTCTATAATATTACGCATCTTGGGAGGGCAATAGAAGTCTATAGAGCTGCTCTAGCAGGGGTGGTCTTCCAATCTCCCATACATACTTGGCGGGCCCGACGGTTTGCAGTTTACCGGTGGGCTTTGTAAATGTAGAATACTATATTATTGCATAAATTCATTAACAATGTTTATACTTATAAGTCCACTATAAATAATTACATTGGCTCTAATTTTGAATTGATACCGTTTAAATATAATATCCCTACATGTGCAAAATCTCATGATGTACTTCCATTACCCAAAATATTTTTCCTTGTGTCCGTTTTTTTTAAGCGGGAATCTGATATAAAAAATACATCAAATTTATAGTCTACTCAAAAGTGCTTTAGATTTTACTAACCATTGTATAAGCCACTAATTTTTTATCCTTTTCCAACGTGTAAATATCATGTGAGATTTTATATGAGTATTTCAGACATCAGATCTCATATGAGGTATGATATATGTGATGTCATCTGCAATTTTACATATTATGGGATCTCATGAGATCTTATATGAGATCTCATATGATATTTTCATGCGGGTTTGCACTTTCTATTTAAAAACAGAGTAATACATTCAATACGTATTAGTATTTAATATGTAGAAGCAATCTATTTATTCATTTTATCTGATCTGTAAACATATGAATATTTATATGAAAATGATCATGTCTACACCTTAAACTGCAAACCGTCGGGCCCGCCAAGTATGTATGGGAGATTGGAAGACCACCCCTGCTAGAGCAGCTCTATAGACTTCTATTGCCCTCCCAAGATGCGTAATATTATAGAAATTTCAAAATTGAGAAAGAATAATGAAAAATGGTGATATGGTGGTAACTATGTAATTTTTTTATATAGGCTTTGACTTTTCGTAAATATCTGAATTCTTATGAATTTTAGAAATAAAAAGAAGGCATAGTAGTTATATGATTAAAATAATTTTCGCCCATATGGGCGTAAAGTGCGTAGGTTCTATAAAGTTTTGTAGGAGTATGTGAGCTATTGCGCCTGTTAAGCGTTAAGTAGTACTTTATCCTCGCTGGCTGAATATGTTTGATGAGTAGGTACTAAAAGTTGTATTATGTCAGTCAAGTTAACCTATGGGTACTTGACTACAATAAACTGATTCCAGAACTTCCTTGTGTTTAATTTGTATAGAAGAATGAACAAATTTGAATACATTTCTGAGAACAGTTATACAATTGTTTCGCAGAGTTGTTTGCATTACTTGACTATCGGTAATTGATTTCACAACTTTCGTTTGTTTGATTTACAATGAATAATTTGAATGTACTTATATATAATATTATACAATTCAAATAATTTTTCCCACATGGACGTAAAGTGCGTAGGTTCTATAAAGTTTTGTAAGAGCTGTATATATGAGCTATTACGCCCCTTGGGCGTTAAGTAGTAATTTATGCTCGCTGGCTGAATATGTTTGATGAGTAGGTACGAAAAGTTGTATTATGTCAGTCAAGTTAACTTATGGGTACTTGACTACAATAAATTGATTTCAGTACTTTCTTGTGTTTAATTTGTACAGAAAGATTAACAAATTTGAATACATTTCTGAGAACAGTCATACAGTAGTTTCCGAGAGTGGTTTGCATTACTTGACTATCGATAATTGATTTCACAACTTTCATTTGTCTGATTTGCAGTGAACAATTTGAATGTACTTACTTACATATAATTTGTTCATTATACAATGACTCAAAGAAGTAAAAGACTTTTTCACTGGTATTTTTTTGATTTCTTTTACAAAATCATAAATATTATTATTTAATAGATATTATACAGAAAAAACGTCTATACTTGCCTTATTTTATACTTTCGTAGAAAGTTTTATATTAACAATATTATTATTTGTACAGTCATGAAAAAAAATTATTATCATTTGCAGAGAGTGCTTATTGAATAGATGAGATTGGAAGAAATAAAAAGACTAGACAAAAATTGTGTTGTTAAAACGTACTTAAAAAAGAATTTTTTTTAAACGTGTTAATTGTATTAAAAAATATTTAAGCTCTCATTAAAGTTTTTGATACAGATTTTGACGGATATTGAGAGAGAGGGGGAGAAAGAGAGAGAGAGGGAGAGAGAGAGAGAGCGAGAGACAGAGGAAGAGAAAGGAAGAGAGAGAGAGAGAGAGAGAGACACAGAGAGAGAGAGAGAGAGCAGGGGGGGTAGAGGGCGAGAGAGGGCGGGCGAAGAGTGGGAGGGAGAGTAGATTATAAAGGAACAATGTTTATACTTGCCTTATTTTATACTTTCGTAGAAAGTTTTATACTAACAAAAATTATTATTTGTAGTCATGAAAAAAATTATTATCATTTGTATAGAGAGCTTATTGAATAGATTAGACTAGAAGAATTAAAAGGACTAGAAAAATTGTATTGTTAAAACGTACTTAAGAAATTAGATTTTAAAAAACGTGTTGATTGTTTTAAAAAAATATTTAAGCTCTCATTAAAGTTATTTCTACTTTAATTTAAAGAAATTTATAAATTAAATACTTTCGAGGAAAAATATTAATGCTTTCTTTTTAAAGAAAACATTTTTCGAAGATTCCGTAGATATTTCAAAATAAAGTTTGTTATTGTATTATTCTTGTACAGAATGTCTTGAGGGCTGTTTTAAAAAAATATTCAACATTTTTCATGAAGTTATTATACATAGTTGTTAAGTAAAAATAGACGAGAGAGATAGGGGGTGGGGATTTTTTTTACAAAGCAACTTAACAGTGGTTTAGAGAAATAGTAAAAATAATTTAGTTTTGTTAGCATATAAGTTTTGCATGAACTTTTCATTTTTCTTCTTGTTTTTTTTTGTAATTAATTTTTTCGAAAAGAAAGTTTTCAGTTATTAAGATTATTTGTACAGTTGTCACGTCCTAAGACACAACACGACTGGGATTGTTAACTCGATTAAGAGTTACGCTCTTTTTAGGCCGTAGCTGCGTTAGCTAATTAACCTTGGTTGAGCTTTGAGTTGGAAGTACAAGGCGCTTGTAGTAGTGATTTTAGATATTTGTTGGTAGGGAATTTTGGAACGTTAATCAGGACCAACAGGTACGGCACACTTGTCCCTTTAGAACAATTTTGTTGCACTACGTCCCTTGTATGGATAGGATGTAGGTCACGAGCCCAGGAGTTTAAGGTTTTAGGAAAAAAAAACTAATTTTACCCAATCTCAGGTTATTCTCAGGTTCACCCTTCCCTCTCGAGAGCTGGTGCTCATAAGCCACTGTGTATTAATTTAATTTACAAGATAGAGAGTAAACACTTGGGCTCCGAGTTAATAAACTAGGTATCATGAATAATTTTCTTTAATTTCTTATATATGAATAAATAAATATTTACTTTGTCAAAGTCAAATTGCATTAGACTCCTTAAGATGTCTCACTAAATGATTTGTAATTTCGAATAAAGATGTCACTTAAAATCCTTAAGACCAAGGCCAAGCTTTTATTCAAAATCCAAAGTTAATTATAGATTTATTTTTATTAGTGAATTCGATTATAATTTTCAATAAATTTTCTCAATAATTTCTTATATATAAATAAATAAATATTTACTTTGTCAAGTCAAATTGCATTAGACTCCTTAAGATGTCTCACTAAATGACTTGTAATTTCGAATAAAGATGTCACTTAAAATCCTTAAGACCAAGGCCAAGCTTTTATTCAAAATCCAAAGTTAATTATAGATTTATTTTTATTAGTGAATTCGATTATAATTTTCAATAAATTTTCTCAATAATTTCTTATATATAAATAAATAAATATTTACTTTGTCAAGTCAAATTGCATTAGACTCCTTAAGATGTCTCACTAAATGACTTGTAATTTCGAATAAAGATGTCACTTAATATCCTTAAGACCAAGGCCAAGCTTTTATTCGAAATCCAAAGTTAATTATAGATTTATTTTTATTTTTATTTTCTTTATCTTATTCACCTTTTTTTTCTTTTGGTTTTTTTTTTTAAAGATTTTTGAATAAATGTAAAATTCCGAAATTTTGATTTGAATATATTTTTTTTTTATTTTTGAAAATAATTCTCTCAATAAGTGTACAGTATCAATAAAGCTTGTGAATGCTTGTGGTTGTACTGCACGTACAATCAACAAAGCTTGTGAGGCTCTTGCTGACTGCACTGCAGCAGTGCGCGCTCGGCATATTTAAATGCATTGCTCCTCCTCTTCTTTTGCTGGAAAAGCTGCGGTGTCAAATCGGGTAGTTGCGTCATTTTGGTGAACGAATCATACGTGATAAGTTCGGCGGCGAGGGATGCTTTGCATATCTCGTAATGTTGTGGTGTGGAAAAGCGGTGTCCAATGATGTGGGGGCGTCATCCCTTCCAAACGTCGATTTCTGTGATAGTGGGGAAGATCCTATGTTTTAACACAGAGAGCGGTAGAGAGCGGTCCCTTATCCCTTCTCTAGGGTATTTTCCGGCGGCTCGTATCTTCTTTAAAGAGCGAGAGAGAACGCTATATGAGTGACAGAGAAAGAGAGATGAGAGAGACAGAAGATATTCCTATCTCCCTCACTCTTCAATTTTGTCACTCTATTTTTGACAGTTTTCTACAGATTGTGTAGAATCATTACAAATCGCAATTTTACAAATTAGCTATAATTTTAATTCAGTAGATATTTCCGTGACAAGGTATTACAAATTTGAGCGGTGGTTATACGTTGATTAGAAGTGGAGTTATAGTGAATATAAAAAATCGAAAAATATAACTTTAGTTTTACAGAAAAATAATTAATATAATTTTACAATAATATGAAGTTTCATAAGAAATGGTAAAACTAGACAGTCAAGCTAAATATTATAAACATGGTTACAAAATTGTCGTAAATATCGCTATTATTTATTTAATTATAATGTTTTACTTAATATTAACGCAGTGACATAAATGATTCTCTTAGGGGTTACATAGAATGTGTTTTTAGATTATTTCCAATCATAAAATTTATTATTTTTATATTTATTCATCGATTAATTAAGTAATCAGTCTTTCAAGCTTTGGGTGTAAATGTTTGTAATTGCTAGAAAATGCAATTATTATAAGAATATAAAACTACTAAGTTTCCACAAGAAAAATAATAATAAATCATTGAAATTATGAACAAACAGTTATTTTTAAAGTGTTGTTTGGAGATGGACTTTATATAAAAATGTAAGAAAAATTATTGCAGCTGAATTGTGTTGTTAGAAATTAAAAATGTAAAATAGTTAAGTAAATATAAGTCTTATAAGTTTCAAGATTGGAAAATAATATTTGTCGCAGGGTAAAGAAACGCAAGGTTTTCTTGAGAAAAAATTGTACTTTCGCTGTTTGTATATGCTACGCAGCATCTTAGGGGAAGATAAGAGTTTCCAGATGTGCGAGACTTCCTGTGTAGGACCTTAGTAATGGTTTTCACATAAAATGTATTATTTTATTCAACTAATGAAATTTCCTATGCAGACTTTATAAAATATTAATTTGTTCATTCTAATTAGAACTCCAATAATTTCGTTAAATTATTTTACTGGTTTTATACCCTTTTGTGGACTTTTTATTCATTTGAAATATTTGAATTTTAACCAATTACTTATTGCAATGTTACATGAAAAAAAAAATAATAAACATGTTACTGTTTATTTAGAATATTTCTATATATATATTTTATAAGGTTTGCATGAACAAAATAGAAATTCTTCATTAATAATATATATATATATATATATATATATATATATATATATATATATATATATATATATATATATATATATATATATATATATATATATATATATATATATATATATATATATATAATACATATAGGTTATAGTATAATTTTAACCTTGTTATAATTTCATTATTTGATTCCAAAAGAGAGTTTTAGTTACACTAACGAGGTAATCATTACATAATACAAACAAGAGTAGTGTTTATTAATTTTCATCTTTATTCTAAATCTATCGTTCGCTATAAAATAATTTTCCTACTTATAATTATTGAGGTATTCAAAGTTATTTTAAAATGATTTCCTCGTGCTATTGTATGTTGAGGCCCGAAAAGTCGTTGGAAAATGCGTCTCCACGAGAAAGTTGGGGTGAGCTATTTTTAGTATGGGCCATGTATACTGTAGCATCGAGATAGCGCATCCGCTCGGAAAAGTGTCCCTTAAAGCTAATTCACTCTGTGAAAGAGTATTTTCAATTTTGTGTATAGTAATTTTAAACTGAAAAGCATTCATTTATTTATTTATTATGTTGTTAAAAATTTATTTATAACACGAAAAAATTTTTAATAGTGGCCGAATGCCTTGCTATTTAGTGGGCTTTCTTTTATAGAGGTACAAAGACAAAGATTGAAATGAGTTTTATTACTCGGGTAGAGAAAATAATCCTTCTGGAGTGTGGCTTAAAGTATTACTTATAAACTTAAATCTATTTTACAACGTTATATTTTATACACTTTTCATCCCACGCCTGAACGGTTGTTAGTTAATATGTATTGTACTTATTTAACTTAACTTATATATAAAAATACAAAATATTAAGTCAACGTATAAAAGTAAAATTATAATTAACAACTCATACTTAAGCTATTATTTAACATATCTTTGTAGGAAATTTACCATAGTTTATAACTAGCGCGTTAATACAACTGAGGTGGTTTTAATAAAAATCATAATGCTGAATTATTGTAATTTTAACTAAGGGTACTATTACTTATGTAAATATCATTTTCTTATTCGGATTGCTTCATAATTATGTTATGTTAATAATTAATTAGTGATGAACAGTTCTCTAGAGTGATTTACTTATTTTGTAATATTTTTCGATAAATGATTTAATACTATATTTTATTACACTCGTGGTCGTAGGTATAGTTGATTACAATATTTTATTTATTGGAAATAATGTTTGTTCTTCATCAAGAAGAAAAGAAAGTTTACAGTCCGTTTAATATAAAGTCTAAATATAGCCTTTTAAGGAAAAGGAAATTACAAGATTAAAAATTCAGAAATTTTAAAGCATGCGCCGCGTCGGTGTTTTATGACAGCTTGAGACTCCGAGAAGCGCAGGTTACATCTACAACCCTTGGTGCAATAGTGTCGGTAGGGTAATAGGTGTTCAGGGTTATGACTATGGTTCATCGCATAAAAATATATACAAAAAAAAATTTTCCCATCGTAGACGGTTCCGTTACACAGTCATGAAAAAATTATTACCATTTGTAGAGAGTGCTTATTGAATAGATGAGACTAGAAGAATTAAAAGGACTAGACAAATTGTTATTAAAACGTACTTAAAAAAATAGCTTTTAAAAAACGTGTTCATTGTTTTAACAAAATATTTAAGCTCTCATTAAAGTTTTTGTTACTCAGTTTGACAGATGTTATGGGCGCGAGTGAGAGAGAGGGGAGGGAAAGAGAGAGAGGTCGAGAGAGACAGGGGAGAAAGAGAGGGAGGGAGAGAGAGAAAAGGAGGGAGAGAGGGGGAGGGAGAGAGAGACTAATACTTGCCTTAGTTTAAACTTTTGTAAAAAGCTTTTTTAGATAGATTTCACAATTTTTGAAGAGAAAATAATAATTACATAGTGTGATAACGTTACGAGAGTTTATTATAGTATATTTTTAATATCATTATTTTAAATGGTATTATTTATTTGTACAGTCATGAAAAAAATTATGACCATTTGTACAGAGTGCTTATTGAATAGATGAGACTAGAAGAATTAGAAGGACTAGACAAATTGTTGTTATAATGTACTTAAAAAGTTAGCTTTTAAAAAACGTGTTGATTGTTTTAAAAAAATATTTAAGCTCTCATTAAAGTTTTTGGTACTTAGTTTAACAGATGTTGAGAGAGGGAGAGGGAGAGAGAGGTGAGGGAGAGAGAGACTAATACTTGCCTTAGTTTAAAATTTTGTAAAAAGTTTTTTTAGATAGATTTCACAACTTTTGGAGAGAAAATAATAATTACATAGTGTGATAACGTTACGAGAGTTTATTATAGGATATTTTTAATATCATTATTAAATGGTAGTATTGTTATTCACAAAAGTTTTAAATTTGAATGTTTCTTCAAGGAGCTCGATAAAGTGATTACATTGTAAAATTTTTTGAAATAATATAATCAAACGTGTATTTTCTTAGGTATGATGATTAATTAACAATACTATTAATTGTAAAGTTATATGATTAATAAATTAAAGAATTTGCAATGAATGATAATGTACACTTGCCTATAAGTTATGAATTTCGTAGTTAATTATAATTATATTTAATAAAACTTTCTAATGTAGCATACTTGTTCGATTTAATTTTGACAAATTCATGAAAATAACCCATAAACATAAAAATATCAATAAAAATGTTGTTCGAATATGTATTTTAAAAAATATTTAAACTTCTATTTCACTTTGACGAGCAATCTTATTGTATTTATCTTTATTATTTTCAATCATCTGTTTCAAATCTTTTAAAAAATTATCATGATAAAATAAAATATATGGCAGTCTTATTTCATATTTGAGATTATTTTCAACTGATCAGACTGATTTCAAACTTTTAACACATTTTTAAATCATTATTCTTCTCATGTTTTATTCAAATATTATAATAATGGCATATATCATATATTCTAATTCTATTTAATATTATGTTCCTCTGATCAGCCGTTCTAAATACACTACGTGCACTTGTGACATAAAGTTAATATAAAATATCTAGACTTCTATTCGACTTTGACAACTGTATTAGAAATGAATTTCATACGCCATAATTCATCTTTAGCATTGTACAATTCACTTTTTTTTTCCATAACCAGTACTTCTGTTCTTCAATAACAATATCTTGCTCATATATTCACAGAACAGATGGCTCCACTGAAACATTTGGCGCCCCTCACCATAAGCCAATCATTAGTTATAAAATAATAATTTTCAAAACTTGGATTCGTTGAAGTTTTCAATATAAACCACTTGAATTAAGAACCGATCAGACACATCTTACAAAATTAAAAACAAAAGTTTATGAACTAAGAATCATTGAGCCAAAAAAGGTTTCTCGACATTCTTTTATAGTAGAAAATGTAAAACATCTTAATATAATTATTCATTGAATTATCCATGATTGCCACACATCTTGTAAAATTAAAAACAATCAGTTTATGAACTAAGAATTGCTGAGAACTTCTCTGAAACATTTTGACGTCTCCCATCGTGAGAAAATTATAACATTAGATTAACTGAGCATTTTTATTTGTTGAAATTTTCACAACAATAACCTATTATTTTTTCTTTTTTTTGTATTTTAATGTTCATTTGGCATAATCTTTTAATTGGTGTTTAAGTAAATATTTGCAACAGAACAGCACTAATATCGACTAAGTTTCTTGAAGTATAGACAAAAATCCTGTTTTTTAACCAAGGCTTTGACCAATATTTTAAATTCTGATTTTAAGTAGAGGTTCTAAATTACACACTTCATTTAACACATCATACCGCTACTATATTTTAACATAATCTTGTAAAATTAAAAACAAACACAACCAGTTGATGAATTAAGCATTATTATTATCTGAATCTTGTATAGAAAAAATAAATATATACTAAAACGTCTCTGAAACATTTTGACAACTCCTACCGTGAGAAAATCATAAAACAGATTAACTGAGCACTTTCATTCCTTGAAATTTTCACAATAACACATCATTTTTACCCTTTTTCGTATTTCCATGTTCATTAGACATAATTTTTTCATTGGCACTTGAATAAATATGCACAACACTGATATCGGCTAAGTTTTTTAAAGATGACACGATGCTTTCTAAACCAACGCTCAGACCAATATTTCAAATCGGCATCATAAATTATATTGTAGTATATAATTTCAAATCGGCATCATAAATTATATTGTAGTATATATAAAAAATATATATCTACTATACTTCTACTCCATTGTAAACTGTAATTTTTATATATTTCAATTAGAAATTTCAGATGCGCCATAATTCATCTTTCGCATTTACTATTCTTTTTTCTATAACCAGTACTTCTGTTCTTCAATAACTCTTGCTCTTTGTATTTCAATAAAATCACTGTTTCTGTAATTGGTATAGTAATATTAATGGCACAGTCCTATTCTATTTCACTTAGACTTATATAAATAACACAACCTAACCTAGAATAAAAAAAATAAAATTAACTTTATAATTTTAATTTAACAAAAAAAATTGTTGACATAATGCTGTTTTACCTTACCTTATAAGATTAAATTTTTCTCCTCATAGTTTGATACATCAGCTGCTCATCAAATTTTAATGACTCCGAAAAAATTTTCTTGACTACTTATCTGTAAATAAAAATTTTCACAAAGTATCAATTCTTTAAAAAAATTACTATTTAACATTTAGTCATTTTAATACTTATCTAAAAAATGTTGTTGCCTCATTGATGCTCGTAAATAAATCTTTTATTCTTTTCGTCAGTCGACTTCCTCAGATCTTTGATGATTATTGAAACGAATATATATATATATATATATATATATATATATATATACACACACACACACCTATTACTATAGAGTCATTCTCTACGGTATGCCTGACACCGATACGACACCGAAATACTATAGGGATGTATATCTATAATGTGTGTGTGTGTGTGTGTGTAGGTCACGTGACAGGAAGTCGCAACACCGGATGAGAGTCTGAAACTATGGAGAAAATTTAGAATCGGAAAGTGGACATAAAAAAATTCAGCTCTCTATATCTTTTAAACGAGATAAACTTTTTAAATAAAATCTTTTGATTTGTGTAGAGTAATGAAATGGCTTTCGATTAAGAGGGATATGTTATATAGTTGAAACTAACGCAATAGGTATATAAGTGCATTGATTTTCTCGTACATCCATTTCAATGTATATCATCGCGCGGTGACTCCTAAGGCTCTTCTATACTTGCCTTCGGAGCGCTCCCGCGCTCCTTGATAACAAACCTTCGGAGCGCTCCCGCGCTCCTTGATAACAAATATTAAAAATTATTTTTTCATCTTCTATATTACACCGTTGTGTCACGGCAAAAAAGCGGCAAATTTCTGTTCCAGTATGTTGGCGGTATGAGTCGTCTAAAGTTAGTGTCATGGACGTGGTTCGCTACCTTCATATGAATTCACGCAAATATTATTTATAACAATAATATAAACTATTTTTTCATCTCCTACATAACACCACTGTCCCACGGCAAAAAACCGGCAAATTCCTGTGCTAGTATGGCGGCGGTATAAGTCGTTTAATGTTAGTTTCATGGCCGTGGTTTGCTACCTTCATATGAATTAACGCAACTATTATCTATAACAAATAATAAAAATTATTTTTTCATCATCTGCATAACAACACTGTCTCACGGCAAAAAAAGCGGTCAATTCCTGAGCTCCTATTTCGCCGATATGAGTATTATAAAGTTAGTTTCATTACCGTGGTCTGCTGACTTCGTGTGAATTTACGCAACTATTATTTATAACAAATAGTAAAAACTATTTTTTCATCTTCTATATAACACCTTTGTGTCGCGGCAAAATCATCTGCTAGTATAGTGGCCTTAAGTGTCGTCTAAAGTTAGTTTCTGGGTCGAGGTCTACTATCTTCTTATTGTTTGACAATATTATTGTTTATAAATAATAAATCATTTTTTTTTTCTTTTTCTCCATAACACCGTTGCCTCACGGCAAAAAAGCGGTAAATTTCTGTGCCAGTATGTTGGCGGTATGAGTCGTCTAAAGTTAGTTTCATCGCCGTGGTTTGCTACCTTCATATGAATTTACGCAACTATTATTTATAACAAATATTAAAAATTATTTCTTCTACTTCTATATAACACCGTTGTGTTATGGCAAAAAAGCGGCAAATTTCTGTGCCAGTATGTTGGCGGTATGAGTCGTCTAAAGTTAGTTTCATGGCCGTGGTTTTCTATTTTCATGTGAATTAACGCTGCTATTATTTATAACAATAGTAAAAAATAGTTTTTCGTTTTCTACATAACACCACTGTCTTAAGGCAAAAAAGCGGCAAATTCCTGTGCTAGTATGGCGGCGGTATAAGGGGTCTAAAGTTAGTTTCTGAGTCGTGGTTTGCTATCATCTTTGTGTTTGACATAATTATTGTTTATAATTATAATATTAATTGTTATTTCATTCTCTATTTAGCACTGTTCTTTTGCGGCAAAAAAGCGGCAAATTTCTATGTGCGTTTAGTTTTGGTAGGACTAATGTAAACTTAGGTTTTGGAGTGGTGGTTTGCTAACTTCATCTGAAGTTGGCAGGACATTCGAATTTTTTAATAAAAATTGCCGCGGCAAAATTGCGGCTTTCACGGATAATTTCCGGATAATTTACGGCAAAATATCCATTACTTAGATTCTCATTTCTACAAAAGTGTTATGCCAACTTCAGAGACGTTCCATAACTATCGGTTTAAAAAATCTGAAAAAATTCAGGGGTATCAAAAATAAGTTGTAGAACATTTTCTGAGAGTTTTAAGAAGATTTATTTTTTGAGCTCTCGATTTGCAGTTGGCCATATATATATATATATAATTATCCCCCCATCCGTTTAATGGAGCCCATCCCTGTATATTAGTACCTACAGCCCAGAGATCCCTATGGCAAGTGACTAAAGAAATAATGGACCCTGGGGTTATAGGCTCTAGATCGGGCTCCATAAATGCCCGAGAAAAATATTTTATGGGACCCGGGCTCCATAAAAGAAAACGGGCTCCATAAATATGCTCATGTGTATAAAAGGGCTCCATAAATCTGTTAAAACAAATGTATATATAAAAATATATATATATATATATATATATATATATATATATATATATATATATATATATATATATATGATATGTTTGTAAATTGGTACTTTTGAGGAGATGTGAACCTTTCGCTCAGAGTTCGGACAATGTGACTAAAGAAATAATGACCCTCAGGTTACCGACTCTGGGAAAAGGGGGTATAGATTTCTCCTCAAAAGTCGCGATTCTTGCTTTGAGAAATTTGAGGAGTCTCTTCAAAATGCTGACATCTCTTCAAAAGTACCGATCTATACGTTGATATCTCTTCAAATATGCCAATTCCCATAGTTATGATATATATATATATATATATATACAGCGTGTCCAAAAAGTCTGGAAACACCCAAATAATTTCTCAGCTGAATTACTATTGGAAAATGTTAAGGTCGCCTTTGTAGTAATTTTTTACGAGGAATCCAATGGTGACCTTGGATTCGACCTTGGACCTCATTTTTGAGGTTATTTCAAGGTCAACCTCATTTTTTTAAATGGTAACCCCTATTTTTTATAGCGGAATCTGAAAGAGCGGAAAATTTTACGTCCGGATATGTATTAAGGTATGAGGTTGAGGTTGCCCCCAGAGGTCAAATTGAGGTCAAAGTATGATTTCTTAAAAATTTCGCGAGTTCAGTGGTAAAACAAAACAAATAAAGGTAAGGTTTGGTAAGTTCGAACAAAGACTTGAAGGTGACCTCTGATTCGACCTTGAACCTCATTTTGAGCCTCATTTTTGAGGTTATTTCGAGGTCAACCTCATTTTTATAAATGGTAACCCCTATTTTTTTAGCGGAATCGGAAAGAGTGTGAAACTTTACGTCCAAACATGTACTCAGAACATAGTTCAAGAAGGACCTTGACGTTCATTTGAAGGTCATTTAAACTTAATGACGGTCTGATCTTGTGTAAACTTTTTAATTTTTTTAAACAGTCTAACATCTTATTTCAAGTGCTCGAATTATTTTCCATCCACTTTTTGATAGTAACCTAATCGATGATCGAAAACACCAACAGTATTTTTGATCATTTCAGTAGGAATGAGAGCTGATTCATTGTAAAATTTTTTGAAGCGTTTAAATATTGAACATTGTTACTTGTTATTTTTCGTATGGTTAGAGTGACAATAAACTATTATTCATTCCATAACCACCACAGAAAAGGGTTGGTCATCTTTCAAACATATTTTTTGAAAATTAAAAGTTCTTTTTATTTTCAACTCAAAAAGTATTTTTGGATAAGGTCTACTACGAAGAGTAATAAAAATGAACAAACTCACTGATAGAGAAAGAATAACGATTCTCATGATGAGAGGTTGGGGACACATGCAGCGATCTTATAGGGCCGTAAGAGATATTTTTAATGCTTCATTTAGGGTTGGTGGAACTCCACTATCATTTTCAACAGTTCAAAAACTGTTAGAAGGTTTGAAAATACCGGCACTATCAGCGATTTACCTCGATCAGGCAGACCAATGTCAGCAGGTAACGAAGAGAAATCTTTAGATGTTGTGTTAACATTCACCGAAGATCCGCATACTTCCGTTCGTAGAGCTGCTCAAGTGCACGAAATAAGTAAATCATCTATTCATAGCATACTAAAGAGAGAGAAGTTCCATCCATTTAAAGTAACGCTAATACACAAGTTAAATGAAGATGATTTCGATCGTCGCGTTGAATTCTGTGATGATATGATGGCACGCATCGTACAAAATCCAAATTTTCCATCAAATATAGTCTTCTCAGATGAAGCTACATTTCAACTTGACTCAAGCGTAAATAGGCATAACTGTAGATATTGGGTAGTTGAAAACCCTCATTGGGCAAGAGAAGCCAAGTCACAATATCCACAAAAATTAAATGTCTGGGCTGGAATATTAAATAATAGGATTATAGGACCATTTTTTATTGATGGCAATTTAAATGCAGAAACGTATGAAACTATGTTGCGGAATCAAATTGTTCCTGCTATAAGAGAAATAGCTGGAGAGGACTTTAATAACACATGGTATCAACAGGACGGTGCAGCAGCTCATTATGCACGAAACGTTCGCACATACTTAGATACAGTATTCATTAATCGATGGATAGGACGAAGAGGTGCAATTGAATGGCCAGCTAGGTCCCCCGATTTAACGCCTCTAGATTATTTCTATTGGGGTTATCTGAAGGATCGTGTATTCAAAACAAAACCCTTAAACTTAGATGAATTACGTGAAAGGATCATTGATGAATCAGCTCTCATTCCTACTGAAATGATTGAAAATGCTGTTGGTGCTTTCTATCATCGATTAGGTTACTGTCAAGAAATGAATGGAGAACAGTTCGAGCACTTGAAATAAGATGTTATACTGTTTAAAAAAATCAAATGTGAGAGGCAAGGGGACTCACGTAAATCAAGCGCCCCATCGTGAGAGGCAAGGGGACACACGTAAATCAAGCACCCCATCGTGAGAGGCAAGGGGACTCACGTAAATCAAGCGCCCCATCGTGAGAGGCAAGGGGACTCACGTAAATCAAGCACCCCATCGTGAGAGGCAAGGGGACTCACGTAAATCAAGCACCCCAAAGGGAACAGATTTTACTACGTCCACGTCGTTGTTCCTGGGTAACGCTAAATGTAAAAAATTGAACTTGACATGACTTTTAAGGACAATGTCAAGGTCACCATTAGATTTCTCGTTGAAAACTACTAAAGAATTAACCTCGCTCAGTGTGATAAAAAGTTTACACAAGATCAGACCGTCATTAAGTTTAAATGACCTTCAAATGAACGTCAAGGTCCTTCTTGAACTATGTTCTGAGTACATGTTTGGACGTAAAGTTTCACACTCTTTCCGATTCCACTAAAAAATAGGGGTTACCATTTAAAAAAATGAGGTTGACCTCGAAATAACCTCAAAAATGAGGCTCAAAATGAGGTTCAAGGTCGAATCAGAGGTCACCTTCAAGTCTTCGTTCGAACTTACCAAACCTTACCTTTGTTTGTTTTGTTTTACCACTGAACTCGCGAAATTTTTAAGAAATCATACTTTGACCTCAATTTGACCTCTGGGGGTAACCTCAACCTCATACCTTAATACATATCCGGACGTAAAATTTTCCGCTCTTTCAGATTCCGCTATAAAAATAGGGGTTACCATTTAAAAAATGAGGTTGACCTTGAAATAACCTCAAAAATGAGGTCCAAGGTCGAATCCAAGGTCACCATTGGATTCCTCGTAAAAAATTACTACAAAGGCGACCTTAACATTTTCCAATAGTAATTCAGCTGAGAAATTATTTGGGTGTTTCCAGACTTTTTGGACACGCTGTATATATATATATATATATATATATATATATATATAGATATATATATATATATATATATATATATATATATATATATATATATATATATATATATATATATATATATATATATATATATATATATATATATATATACACAAGGGGGTGTTCGCGCCTTTTTCGCGTATTCGAGAAGGTTAAGCGAACCTTCTACTTTCGTATTCCGCGCCGCTAATTAGTTTAAACTATAGCGCGTAAGACAGCCGCGCCCTTATCGATACGCGCGCCACCGATATATTTGCGGGAGTGCTCGGCAGCCCGCGCGCGCTCAGACATGCGCTCCACCACTCTTCACGGGATCGGCTAGCTGCTCGCACGTGCAAGTTTTCCGCGCAGGTTCGTTTTTCGCGTCTTTATTCGTTGTGTTGGCGTACTTATAACTTGAGACTTCCGCTCTTCTCAGAGCGAATATCTTAGCTTTCGTGCGGATAATCGGATAATCGGATAATCGGGTTTTCTCGCGGCTTACAGCGTGCGAATCGCGGCGATCGCGTGATCGCGTGTGTTGTGTGTGTGAGCCTTGAGGCGAGTGAATTGTGGGGAAGGTGTCCACGTGTTGGACGTGGCCCTTCCAGGGCGTGCATATCGCGACAACAAGCATTCTTGTCCAGCGCCAAGCGTTTGGCTGCCCGAGACGTCGGGATACGCTTTGCGGATTTTCGTGGTCCCCACGTGCAGCCACTTCTTTGGCGGGGAGCTGCTGGTTGGACTCATCATCCTCCAAGACGGTGCGGTGATCGAGCTGGTGCGTAATTTTAGGTAAGAGCTCTCTGCGTGCGAATTGAGGTACCTCGCGGGGTGCGTTTGTTTTGGTATATACAGGGTGTGTCAAAAGTTCCGGGACGGCAAGTTATCTCAGCGGGAATGCATTTTCGGAAAAAATGTTTCATACAAAAGATGTAGGATTTTTCCCTGGCTATCTGATGGTGACCTTGAATTTGACCTTGGGCTTGACCTTCAAGATCATTTGAAGGTCAAGTCGAATTTTTTAAATGGGAACCCTCCTTTTTTATTGCGCAAACCGAAAGAGGGAAAAATTCTCTTTCCAACGATATAAGATACATACGCGGTCAAATGTGATCTAGAGGTCGTTTCAAGGTCAAGTCGGTAAAATGAGGTCAAATTGATCTTGGGCAGTCCAAAGCATGGAAACTAAGGGCGTTGGGAAAAAACTTTCCATACGAAAGTTTCCGCAAATCGAATGGAGCATCTGATGGTGACCATGAATTTGACCTTGGGCTTGACTTTCAAGGTCATTTAAAGGTCAAGTCGAATTTTTTGAATGGGAACCCTCTTTTTGTTGCAGAAATGCGGGAAAACTTACCTTTCTAGGGGTGTAAGATACATACGGGGTTAAAAGTGAGCTGAAGGTCATTTGAAGGTCAACGTTCTTATACTCCGATCATCTGGACACCCCATCGAATTTCGTGTATCAGGGCGTTAAAAAACATTTTTTGTGCAAACGTTTCTGGATCAAAACCCAGATCTGGGACCTGGCTAATCACCGCTGACCTTGGAACGACCTTGGGTCGACCCAACGGGGCAAACCGACCCCAGACACGGGTTCAGCGACCCCGAAAACCCATGGGTCCGTGGTTTCAAGCACCTTCTGCAATTCCTTCTGGTTTGACCTTGGAACGACCTTGGGTCGACCCAACGGGGCAAACCGACCCCAGATACGGGTTCAGCGACCCCGAAAACCCATGGGTCCGTGGTTTTAAGCACCTTCTGCAATTCCTTCTAGTTTGACCTTGGAACGACCTTGGGTCGATCCAGCGGGGCAAACCGACCCCGGATACGGGTTCAGCGACCCCGAAAACCCATGGGTCCGTGGTTTCAAGCACCTTCTGCAATTCCTTCTGGTTTGACCTTGGAACGACCTTGGGTCGACCCAACGGGGCAAACCGAGCCCAGATACGGGTTCAGCGACTCCGAAAACCCATGGGTCCGTGGTTTTAAGCACCTTCTGCAATTCCTTCTAGTTTGACCTTGGAACGACCTTGGGTCGATCCAGCGGGGCAAACCGACCCCAGATACGGGTTCAGCGACCCCGAAAACCCATGGGTCCGTGGCCCGCATTTCTGCAACAAAAAGAGGGTTCCCATTCAAAAAATTCGACTTGACATTCAAATGACCTTGAAGGTCAAGCCCAAGGTCAAATTCAAGGTCACCATCAGATGCTCCATTCGATTTGCGGAAACTTTCGTATGGAAAGTTTTTTCCCAACGCCCTTAGTTTCCATGCTATGGACTGCCAAAGATCAATTTGACCTCATTTTACCGACTTGACCTTGAAACGACCTCTAGATCACATTTGACACCCTATGTATCTTATATCGGTGGAAAGAGAATTTTTCCCTCTTTCGGTTTCCGCAATAAAAAAGGGGGCTTCCCATTTAAAAAATTCGACTTGACCTTCAAATGACCTTGAAGGTCAAGCCCAAGGTCAAATTCAAGGTCACCATCAGATAGCCAGGGAAAAATCCTACATCTTTTGTATGAAACATTTTTTCCGAAAATGCATTCCCGCTGAGATAACTGGCCGTCCCGGAACTTGACACACCCTGTATAACTACCACCTTCTCTCTCTCTCTCTCTCTCTCTCTCTCTCTCTCTCTCTCTCTCTCTCTCTCTCTCTCTCTCTCTCTCTCTCTCTCTCTCTATCTCTTTGTGCTCTGATTAGAATCACTTTCCTATTCTTTTTTGATTTGTAAAATTTCCTTTCACCTTTGAATAAAGTTTACGCTTGCCAGAGCTTTTCTCTCTACGTCGTGAAAGTTTTTACGCCGAGGCAAGTCGTTATTATTTACGCGAATAAATTGTGTTATTCATTTTCGAACCCAATCGCTCACTCTTCCATTCCTTCTCCTTTATTTAGACTCCCCTTGGGATATTAGTTTATAAAACAACAGGGGGGTACCCCCTTCTACTCGCTCCGCTCGCCAACCCCCCATTAGTAAGTGGACTTTTTATTTATCAGTTTTTATTCTAAAATAAAAAGAAATAGTAGAGATTATTATATAGATTTTATTAAAAAAAAGTAAGGATCACAAGTCTTTATCTAAAAAATATTTAACGTACGAGCATAAGCATCACAGTTTCTAGGAGTGAGGTTATGTGACGTTTTCGACCCTGAAATCAAAGATTAAGTACAAATAACTTCCTGTACAGTATGTGGCAAAATTGTATATTGCCTTCGGTAGCAATGAGGACCACGAACGCACGCGAGTTGTGCCTTCGCTTCGCTTGATCCTGAAATTATGGATAAGCACAAATAATTTTCTGTACGACATATGAGGAAATTGTATATCTCTAGGTAAAGGTAATATATGGGCTGAACAGTGACGGAGACTCTATATAATATATAAAAGATGTAAAAAGTCTATCTTTTCCACGCCACCCAAGAGGTAGATAGGTAGGCGCCCTTTTTTACAGAGGTTTTTGTAATAAAAAGTTAATAAAAAAGGCCTATTCCTCTGTTAAAAACTAAGTATTACTTTTATTCTATTAAATAAACATATGTTATTTATTTATTTATTTATTTATTTCCAGAAAATATTTACATTACATTATTATATACGAAATATACATAAGTAAGTAAATCCTACTGAGGCAAATATTATTGCCTGTGTGTAGATCTGGTACACAGAAAACTTACAAACTAAAAAAATATTACAAACTACAAAATTCTTAAAAAAACTATATAATGTTATGTGCGTAGTGTTAGTTAACATCGATAAAATCCATTGTAGTACATAAATAACAGTTAAATAATTTGTTAGATATATTGGTTAAGATTTAATTATTATTTTGAAATTATATTGCATCTTTTACTATAAACATTTTTAATTTTTTCTTCATTAATTGTCTACTTAAATTCATAACTTTGAGATCCTTAGATAGCCCATTAAAGACCCTTATAGCTTCATTGTAGCTATTTTTATCACTAATTCTTTTATCACATTTAGGTAATTGAATTGTTTTGTTTCTGGTCTTGCTCGCACTGTTTATATATTTATTTCTTAATGTAGAATAATGTAAGGATATTGACTCTAACTGGAATAATTTTTTTATTTCAAGAGGTGGATTAGTTTGAGAGAATTTATTTTTATTTATGATTTTCAATATTTTGTTTTGTGTTGATTGTATTAGTTTCATATTATTATCGTACGCACCACCCCAGGCAATTACCCCATAATTGATTAGACTATGAAAGAAAGCATAATATATTATCATTAATGTTTTTGTATCCATCATATTTTTTATCTTGGCAAAGACAAAAATTAGGTATTTGGTTTTTTTAATGATATATCTTATATGCTTATCCCATTTCATATTGTAGTCGAAATACAGCCCTAAGTATTTATGACTTTCAACTCTTTTTATTAATTGCGTTCCTATTTTGATGTTTAGTGTGCCAGGTACACTATCACAGTAGTTTCCGAGAGTCATATAGACCGTTTTATCTATATTTAGCGACAGTTTATTTTGTGCAAGCCACTTGGCCACATGATTAAGGTAAGCACACATTTTTTCTTGAGCTGAGGACCACATGTTATCACTTGATATGATAACCGTGTCATCAGCATAGGACATGATTGTGTCATTTTGCATACTTCCTAGTAAGTCATTGACATAAAGTATAAAAAGTAATGGTCCTAATATAGTTCCTTGGGGAACACCCGTGGTAAATTCTTTATATTCACTTTTACAGTCTTGAATTTTTACTCTTTGCCGCCTATCTGTGAGATAGCTAGTCATCAGTTTTAAGGCACTACCCCTTACTCCATATCGTTCAAGCTTATCTAATAGAACTCTATGATTAACAGTGTCAAATGCTTTGGCTAAGTCTAGAAAAGCAACAATTATTGGTTTACTTTTATCTAAGTTTTCGTATATGATATTTGATATATAATTTAATGCGTCAGTAGTTCCCCTATTTTTAACGAAGCCGTATTATTTTCTGATATTATGTTATGTTTTTCAAAAAAGTGGTATAATCTATTATAAATTATTTTTTCAAAAATTTTTGCAATGTTCGATATTAAAGAGATTGGTCTGTAATTATTGATATTAGATTTTTCACCAGCCTTGTAGATAGGGACTACCTCAGCATTTTTGAGCGCATCAGGCCAGATTGATTTCACAATACATAAATTGAAGATATATTCTAAGGGCACACATATATATTCAGAGAGAATTTTCAATGATTTAGCGTTAATATTGTCTACACCTCCAGATTTATTTTTCAATGTATTGATTATTTTGTATATCTCAGCAAAATCTGTCGGACGAAAGAAAATAGATTCAGGATTCCTATCTGGAAGTTTCAGGTTATTATTATTTATATTAGCAAATTGAGCACTCAAATTTGGTCCTATTTTACAAAAATAGGTGTTCATAGCATTTGCTATATCAGTTTTATTTTCGATTTTTTGATTGTTATCGTATATATAATTTATTGGATTATCATGCACACTATTTCTCCCTAATTTAGTTTTAATTATGTTCCATAATTCCTTAGAGTTTCCGCTATTTCGTTTTACCATTTCCTTTTCATATTTAAATTTTGCTTCTTTAATAACTTTGTTCAATATCTTAGTGTAATTTGTATACTCTTTTTTAGGGCTTCAGAAGTGGGATTGTTTTTCCATAAGATATACAGTGTCTCTTTAGTAGTACACGAGACTATAATAGCACTAGTAATCCAATTTTTTCTCGGAAGTTTATTTTTAAATTGTTTTTTGGTAGTGGACGCATCAATACAATTGTTTATCATGTCTATTAATGCGTTAACTGCAAGATTAGGATCCTGCATAGACAATATTGAGTACCAGTTTGAATTATTTGCAACATGTTTTAACTTGTTGTAATTAATTGATTTCATATTGAATTTCTTCGGCTGATTTATTTCTAATTTATCTATAGTTATAAATAATGGGTAGTGATCATTAAATGGATTCGTTATTTTAAATGAATTAATATTTATATTTTTAGTTTTTATATAGAAATTGTCGATGCAGGTACCTCTTTTATTATCAGATGAAGGCCTTGTTATTCCAGTAAAGCATGGCGTAAATTTATATTCCAAGAGATCATTTAAAAATTCTTGTGTTATAAGGTTATCTGTTGAGTCAGTCTTACTAAAATTTTCGTCTAATATATCAATGTTAAAATCCCCGATTATACAATGGTTCTTAGTATTTAATTGATCTCTTAGGAATTTTTTCAGGCTATGTACAAATTCATACTTTTTTATATTGTGTGATCTATAGATCGCTGAGATTCTTACAGTTTCGGTGCCAATTAATTTTATAACCGAGCTTAAGATACGTATGTTGTCGACCACTATAATTTCTGTGTGTTCAGATAGTTCATCCTTTATATACATCATAACTCCATCTGCTTTATTCATTTTACTCTCACTATAGTAACTTTTGTAACCTGATATGTTGTACAATGGAGTATATTGCACATTCCAAGATTCAGTACATATAATGACACTTGGTATTACGGCTAAACATTCAATAAAAGTTTCAAGTTTTTCAAAGTTTTGTTTTACACTTCTAATATTTACACATAAAATCAAATTTTTACCTTTATCGATACTTTTATTGAGTGTTTGTACATTACCAAAAGCTTGTTCTTTTTGTGAGATAATTTCAAAATTTAGTTGTTGTTGTTGTTGATCCATGTTCAAATTCAGAAAGTTCAGAAGTTGCTGAGTCTGTTGGGTAATAAAATTGTGATATGGTTCTGTTTAAATTTATTGGTGAGGTTGTGGCCGATAAATTACCAGCTGATGTTGCCGGACTGATAAAAATTCTACTTTGTCTTCTTGGTGTCGTTACGTCCGGTGATTTACCGGCAGCTGTATCAGTGTTTTGTGACTGTGATTGAAACTTTACTTTACCTACATATTTTGGAATGTGCGGTCTCACTGGATAATCTGTTTCAGCAATTAACTTCTTTATCTTGTGCAACATAACCTCGCATTTTTCGGTATCATTTACCACGTGTTTAGTATTATAATTTGTTTTATATTGATGATTACTGTACATACAATTAACACAATTGTGTTCGTTTGGGGTAGTACAGTTGATTGTGTTATGTTTTCCAGCACAATGTAGGCAGATCTTCGTATTCTTACACTTTTTACCACTATGACCAAATCGACCACAGTTAAAACACGGGGTTAAATTCAAGTCATCGAATGCTCTGCAATTTTGATAACCAATATGAACTCTATATTTATTACTCACAATTTGATTATATACTTCCGCTGGTGTTTCAATTAATATAGTGTTAATTTTTGTTTTAATGTTTTCAAATATATGTAACACTTTGCATTTGCTGTTTAGGTGTTTGAAGTTCCTTTTGTTAATATCTTGCTCTATTTCTTTAATCTCCATGTCTTCAAAATTGTCGAAGCCTGTTATTTTCATCTTGGGATTTTTAATAGATTCTCTTGTTATTTTGTAGTAGGCAGAATACTTTTGTTTTAGGATATTCTCAGTTTGTATCAAACTCTCCTCATTTATAAAGCTTATTATTGCTTCATCTTTATTCTTGATTTTTATACTTTTTGCTTGTATAGATGAATTTTTATTTATATAGTGAGCTATATATGGTTTTATATCTGGCACATATATTCCTTTATTATCATTCTGTACTCTTTTCACTATTAGTTTTTGTATCTTCTTTTCTAATTTCTTATCACTTACTACCACTTCTGCAAATGTTTTTTTGTTTTTGGTATAGTTTTCTTTGTCTAAAATTTGGTTTAGCATGAGATTATTATTGTGTACTTCTGTACTTATTTGTTTTAATAGATTTTTTTCTTCTTCAGGAAAACTTGTCAATTCTTGATTTCCTTTGATTTCCTTAGCTTTTATTAGTAGCAATTCTTCTTCAGCTTGTTTTAATTTTTGTTCTGTCTGTGCATTGGTTTTTATTAGTATTTCGTTCCTTGTCATTATCAGATCATTTTGGTTTCTCAGATTTTCTAGTTCCCTCCGTAGTAGCACTACTGCAACACGTGGGTCTTTAGAGGTTATGTCCTCTATATTATGTTCTTCACATATTATTTCTATGGCAGATAAGTAGTTTTGTGTTCTTTTTCTGTTATAATCACTTTTATGGTAGACATTGTTACACACTACACATATCACAACTCCCACTGGCGTCCCGGGATGACATTTGTAATAAATTTCTGGCGGAGGGGTCTGCTTAAGCAGCACACCCTCGTCCGCCATCTTGACTCTGATGTTATATTTTTAAACATTTTTATAGTTATTTAAATAACATAAATTTTAAACTTGAAAGTCATTCAAAGCTTTTGAACTTCATATTGATTTCAAAGATCGCTCAAAGTATGACGCTAAAAGTATTAATTATGAAGGTCGCTGAAAGCAGACCGAAACTTAAATCGAAACCGTTGTTGAATTTTAAAAGTAGATCGATTTTGAAGGTTAAGCAAAAGATCTGTTTGTAAGTCATTGAAAATATATTAATTTTAAAGGTTGTTGAAAGCTAATCTATTTTGGAGGTCTGAATACGGACATATATATGTCATGCCTATTTTGAAGGTCGCTGATAGCAGACCGATTTTGAAGGACGCTGATAGCAGACCGAATTTTGAAAGCTAATCAATTTTGGAGGTCTGATAGCAGACCGATTTTGAAGGTCATTGATAGCAGACCGATTTTGAAAGTCGCTGATAGCAGACCGATCTTAAAGGTCGCTGATAACAGACTCGTTTTGAAGATCGTTGATAGGAGACTAATTTTAAAGGTCGCTGATAGCAGACCGATTTTAAAAACATTTTTTAATAATGTTGTTGATAGCAGACCAATTAAGACATTTTTTAATACATTTTTTTTTATTTAAAAGTCAAGAAAAGTAGACCAATTTTGAAGGTCGCTGAAAGCAGACCAATTATCTACTAAGATTTTCAATTAGATTTTTTATATAATTTAAATTATATTCTTTCAATGACTCCTCTAAATATTCATTATACTTATTTGTTTCTTCTATATTTTCTTCTATTTTTGTATTTAATTCGGACAGTCGATTTTCTTCTTCCAATGTATACACGTCTACATATTTTTTTTCTGGATCCCATAATACTGGAAATTCTGTTTTATTTTGGTTTAAATGATTATTGTATTCATCTATTAAATTGTTCATATAATTATTGTCCTCGTGGTCATGTTCTAACAACTGTTTATTTAAATCGTCTAAAATTTGAGCTTGTTCAATGGTGTGAAATTCTATAAATTTTTTTTCTTTTGGATCCTAACGTAATGGTATTGGTTTTACATCACCTTGGTCTGCCATGTTTTTTAATTTAATATACTTTGAATTAATATAAATATTATAAAAAATAATTTGTAATTTTATTACATAATAAATATAAGAATAATTATAATTGTTCAGCAAAAATTTCTTTCCACACAATATTGATAATTTCCTCTGTTTTTTCCGAATCATTTTGAATAAATATATTATTAGGATTCCTACATCTAGATAGTGCAACATATAATTGTCCATGTCAAAACAATGGTTTTCTAATATAAATACCTATAGCATCAAAACTTTGTCCTTATGATTTATTTATTGTCATACAAAAAGCTAAGAGGATAGGAAATTGTTTTCTATTAACTATAAATGGTAATGAAGACGATTCTGCAGTAGTTAATGTTATTCTCGGTATAAAAACTTTATTTACTGATTTTTCACCTGTTATTATTTCAGCTTCTACATTGTATTTAAATAGTCTAATTATTTTTAATCGCGTTCCATTGCATAAACCATCGTTTATACTTAAGTCTCTTATTAACATTACTATCGCATTAATTTTCAGATTTAATTTATGTGGAGGTAAACCTTCACGAATATTATGCAAATATTCAATAGGAAAATTTATGTAAATATTATCATCTGATAGATCAACACCTTTATATGTAGCAGTATCTATACTATAATAAGTAATTTCATCATTATCGATCAATTTTAATATTTTATTATTCAGAATAGTTGAATCTTCATTATGAGACGGTAAAATGACATTATTCATAGATAAATTATAATTTATATCTTTATATATTTTCAAACAAACATCGTCAGTTTTCCAACTGTTTGGTACTTTGAATGGATTAATTGTTCCCTCTCCAATATCTAATAAAAATTAAGCGAATTCTTCATTGTTAGAACGAATATTTTTTTTAACTTCAATATATTGAAAAGTGGCCAAATATCTGAATATTTTATTGTTTCTTGTTTAATTGTGTTTCTTCAACCGTTTTTAATAACTGGAAGAATTTGCCGAAAATCTCCTCCTAATACAATTAATTTCCCCCCAAATGGTAAATTATTATTACAAACATCTCTTAATGTTTTATCTACAATGTCTAAAGCTTTTTTTGGTATCAGTGATGCTTCGTCCCAAATTATTGCATCTACTTCCCGTAATTTTTTCTTATCAGAGTCTAATTTTAGAAATGCACTTTCTATACTTTCTAAATCTAAAGGGACCTCTGAAGATCTGGCCGCTTCATGAGGAACAACACGCGTATCGCACGGGCAGGTCAGTGGAAACAGCGCTCCTTTCGGTAGTCAACTTCGTTGAAGACCAGCTTGAGCTGAAAGGAGTATGCATAGGAGCCTTTCTGGACGTCGAAGGAGCGTTCAATCAGACCTCTAGAGAGGCGATCCGGAAGGGAGCGGAAGAACATGGGATCGCTAAGAGCATCATTGACTGGATCATGAGCTCCTTGGAGGGAAGAGAGCTGACGACCTCCTGGATGGGATACTCAATTGGTGGGCGCGTATCCGAAGGCTGTCCCCAGGGTGCGGTGTTGTCCCCCCTGCTGTGGAGCCTGGTGGTAGACAGCCTACTACGAGTACTAAACGGGATGGGAGTCAAGGCGGTAGGATATGCGGACGATATAGCTATCCTAGCGAGGGGGGCTTATGAAGAAGTCCTTAGGGACGTAGTACAAGGAGCCCTCAAGGCAACGGAGGAGTGGTGCAGTAGCAAAGCATTGCGAATCCAAGGGGATAAATCGGCAGCCCTTATCTTCACAAAGCGCTATAAAACTAGGAAGCTGAGGAAGATGAAGGCGGGGAAGTTAGAGATACCGTTCGCGGAGGAAACCAAATATCTGGGAGTTATCCTTGATAGTAAGTTACTCTGGCGTAGGCACCTCGAGGAGAACTGTAGAAAAGCCATTTCTACTTTCTGGCAATGCAGAGGAGCGTTGGGTGCAAGGTGGGGAGTGGGTCCACGGCAAATGTACTGGATCTACTCCGCCATCATTGTGCCGAGGATAACATTTGCCTCTATAGTTTGGTGGAGCAGAACACTGCTGAGTACGGCTTGTGGGAAGCTGGACCGGGTACAGGCGCTTTTCCTAAGGGGCATAACTGCCACTAGGAGGAGTACGCCCTGTGCCGCCATGAGGACCATGCTGAACCTGCCGTCTCTGGCACTGCGCATCAAATCTGTGGCAATGAATACGCCATACCGGCTTGGATGCATCGGTATGTGGAAAACAGACAGCAGGAGGCATAAACAGCTGTTCGGGGTAACACTGAGGGAACTCTGGGAAGAACCCCAGGATAGAATACGACCTCGACCGCTAAGGAATGCGAGATACAAAATCCGCTTACCGGAGAGGCAGAGGTGGGAGGAATGTAGACCCAAACACGGCGAAATCTGGTACACGGACGGGTCTAAGGCAAAAGAGGGAGTGGGAGCTGGTTTCTGTGGTCCCAGGCGGCAGGACAGCTTCTGCTTCAGGATGGCAAACTACAACACGGTTTTCCAGGCCGAGGTACTCGCGATTAAGCTATGCGCGGAGGAACTAACAAGGGCCGGCAAGACGGGCAAGACCATTTGGAGCTGCTCGGACAGCCAGGCGGCATTGAGAGCTATCGAGAAGACCGTTACTTGCTCTAAGTTGATAATGGAAACGAAGGCCTCGTTGAATGCACTGGATATGATCAACCTTCTGAACCTAACCTGGATCCCGGGTCACTCCGGCTGGAAAGGAAACGAGAGGGCGGATACTCTTGCTAAACAAGGGAGCTGCACCCACGGCCCCATTAAACAGCAAGCTGGCATGCCGGCGCAAGAAGGCCGTAACAGGATAGATGTGCACATCAAGAGCCTATGCGAGGCGGAGTGGCTCGCGACTGCGGGTTGCAGCAAAGCCAAGGACTTGTGGGGAGTAACGGGCGACCGATGGGGGGAGGAACTGCTCTCCCTCGGTAGGTGGAAACTCAGAAGGACAGTGGAACTGATAACGGGACACTGTGACCTTAGGGGGTTCCAATATAAAATAGGCAAGGCAAGCTCCCCATACTGCTCTAGGTGCGAGGAAGATTATGAGGAAACGCCAATTCATGTGATCTGTGAGTGCCCTGCAATGGCGGACTCCAGAAAGAAGTGGTTTGGCAGGGCGGTAGCCATACCAGAGGAGATCAGGGATCACAGCATTAGGAGAGCCCTTAAATACTGCTCTGCAGTTGGCCTCCCCTAATGTGGTTCCCCAGGTAGGTGGGGAATAGCGTACAAAGGCTAGCAAACTAAGGGCGCTACACCGTAATGGTCCCCGCGAGTTCTCAATCTAATCTAACCTAAATCTAAAGGTAATATAAATGCTTTATAACTTGTCATTCCTTTTGGTAATAGTATTGACGCAATACCAGTCCAAGCCATTGATAACATTTTTTTTTCTCTAGACAAAAAGTAAAAAATTAATGTTTTGTATAAAAATGTTTTACCTGAACCACCAGGACCGTCTATAAAATGAATCTTATGTTAATTATTTAATAATTTCTCAAAAATATACTTTTGTTCTAAATTTAGTTGAGTATACATGTTACTAAACATTTCTTCACAGAATAAAATTTCAGTCTTATTAACTTCATTACATTCAATTTTTAAGATTTTATTTGGTTCAGGCAATCCAAAATCTATACATGATTTTTCGTTTAATGATAATATTTCATTTATTTATATGAGGGCATTGTTTAATTTATCATCTTTAAAATCATCTATGAAAAAGTTATTAAATTCCTTCAAAATATTATTACCATTAATATTTTCAGATAGTAAATACCAAGCAAAAAATTGACGTAGTTGATATCCTAACATAACGTCACAAGCTTCTTTAAAAATATTTTTTATTTGTAAGTCATCATCAACTAAACCCATTTTTATTACAGTTTCTCTGTATGTGTTATATGTAATTTTTTCATACGTTCGTAAATCTTGAAACGAAATTGCACCTTTAATACGATTTAAAATTAATTTTAAATGAAATCATTCAAACTCCTTTGGAGAAACAATATTTAAACGACCTATTATATAATTTTCTTGATTTCGTTTTCGTTTGATCCAACATTTATTTTTAAAGTTGTAATATTTAGGTATATTAACATATTTTACATTCCTTGCATAATTATCTTTTTGATTTAAATCAAACCATGCTATTAATGTTGTTTTATAATTTTCTAAAGCTTCGGTCTCGTTATTTTCTTCAAAAATAATTCTTTGTTGATTTTCTGTATGAACTGATAGACTTATTACTGTATGTTTTCTACCACATAAAAGAAATTTTTCCAATCGCCAAGCTGCTTCCATTGGACTTAAAAAACTTCCATCAACAAATTGAGTAATTTCGTCATATGAGGCGTTTCACGTCAACTGTCCCAGCGCGGCGCGCGAGCGCCAAATCGTGTTATATCTAGCTCATGTTTACGATACTAAAACGTACTTAAAAAAATTTTATGATAAGCATTTCCGACGTATTTTTTCCTCAGCTTTCCAATGGTGTAGGCAGTTTCCCCGAAATTTTCCATTTTCGCCTTTAAAAAGTACAAAACGTGTTATATCTTAAAAAGTGTATTTTTAATATTTTTTTTTACCCTCTAGATCGAAAGCTGAGCATTTTTTACGTAGAAAAGGATAGTTTCAAAGAGTGCCCGAAAGATTTTCTGCGAGAAATAGAATGCGAAAGAGTAGACGCATCGCTTTTCCGGCGCGCGGGACTACGCGGTACAGCGCGCGGGCTGCGCTTGCCTCGTTGCCTAATAATAATCTTTTATAATCTTTAATTCTTTACCTGTTTTTTTTTTTATTCTTGAATAACGCATGGAATAATATTTTATTAATTATTTCATAAAAAAATAAAATTTTTAAATTAACGTTTGTTTTTCAGTGTAGATAATTTTTTTGTTTTTGGTTTCACAGCTTTCTTAGGGAAGATTTTATACTGTGAGAACTAAAAGAGGCTTTTTGAGCTTCAATGCACTTTCATCTATTGGAATAATAGCATGATACAGTAACGTGCCTGGTATAAATTTAGCCTTGTTCAGTCTTGGTTTTATTTTCAAACCCGTTTCTTCATACGATTCTTTACTGCTATAAAAAACTTTCGTTTCGTTGCAGTAATCTTTAGCCCAGTTATACAGCTCTTCTGGCGTTAAAATATGATTACTAGAAGAAACTTGTACACTCGCTCGTTTTGCACCTCTTCTTAGGTTCCCTCCTATACCATCGCACGCACATTTGCCATGTGCTGTGGCATGAAAATGCCACTCAGCTGTAACTCCAAAATCTTTCTCGTGAAAAAGAAGATTTTGAAAATTGAATTTATTTTTAAAATGTTGACCTGCTCCATCAGTCAAATAATAAACTTTCTTGACTGCAAAATTAGTTTTAAGATAAGATATTACTATTTTTTGATATTCATAAATGGCTAGGTATCATGATTTAAGTTGTCAGAAATCACAGCAATGCTTACATGTTTGAGTTCATCGTTTTGTTTATACTACACTACAACTGTAAAAGCTGTTGCTTGGTTGCTATTCCAGTCGAAGGATTGTGTAGAATTTTGTATAACGAAAGCATAATTTTCTGCAAAATCGCAACACACGAGAAATTCTCCTTCTTGAAGATTGCTTTTTACATTATTTACAAAAAGTGATTGTCTCTTAGCAAAAAAATCGTGAATTTTTAATTTCATTAATTTCTCCCCCAGTATGTCCATAATTCGTGCACATTTACAGTTCTGGAAGCTATTGTACACCTATCTGTTTGAAACCACGATTGATACTCGATTTGAAAAATATCATATTCATCAAAACATTTAAGTAAATGTTTTCGTAATATAGACGTATTGGGGCAACCCAAACAGTCACCCAAATAATATCTATCGTGTGAATCATTAAAAACAATTGCTTGGATGCAATAGTGATAGTTTTTCAGGGGCAATTGGGTGTCTTTAGTTAAATGTTCTATGTCCATAGCACTTAGCACGAGCTTCACATTTTCGTGATGCCCACACACGCATACATTATGTGTACCGCTACTCCCAGCTAAAACACAATATGGTGGCCTCAATTCTGTAAATTTCGTAAAACCAATGTTAACTTAATCATTTTCTTTTTTATATAAATTATACAATTCATTTAAATTACCAAGCATTAATCTTTTTTGAATATGTTCTCTTTTGCCATTACTCTGTTTAATAGATAGATAATCTTTTGAACCCGGTATGATTCGACTTACATCATCTCTCTCATAAAAAGGTTTGACAGAATTTACAGTATCAGCGGGAAGTAGTTTGCCACGTTTCTTAGCAGGTATTGAAAATATTCCGCTATTTGCTACCAAATCTTTCGCTTCACGAGCCTCTCGTTCACTGCAATTGAATTCTCGCATCAAGTTCTTACGAGACCAAAACTCCGGTGCAAGAGTTAATAGCTGAATTCTTTCTTGCTTATTTGTTAACTCTGAAAATTTTTTCTTAATTTCTTGGAGAACTGCAACACCAGCTTTATGATATTCATCGTCGCACACTATTTTAGCTTTATTAGCATCAGTTTGAGGTAAATTTGATTTCTGATTATAAATTTGGCGTCGACAGGTTAAACAAATTTTAGCATTTTCAGGTACTAAAGGAAATGCACTTCTTATAAGTGTTAGAAAATCAGTCAAATTCTTAGATGCAGAGTGATCATTTTTATTGAAAGGATTTATACATTTCAATTTCCAATGTGAATCCATTTTAATCGTTTATAACATAAATGGCAAGCTTTTTCTTTGCTATCAACGACAAATTCGAAAAAATTCGAGGAGGAAAAAGATAAAAGGTTATGGTAATTATATACTTTTGACGTGACAATTTGAATACAGAGTAAAAAGTGTGGACGCCACATACCGAATGAAAAATAAATGCTTCCGTGTCTCACGGCAAACCGCGCTGTACCGTGCGTAGCGTAGAATATGCTTTCGCCCTGCCGTGCATATAATCTTTCGCGTTTTATTTGCATAGCATAAACCATCTTGGACACTTTTTGGAAAATATCGTTTCCTATCTAAAAAGAGGATAGCTTTCAATATTATGGGTAAAACAAAATACTAAAAATATACTATTCGATATATAGCACGTAAAAAAAACAAAAAAATTATCTACACTGAAAAACAAACGTTAGTACAAGAGTTTGCACATATTGCTGTTAATATTGAAATTTTATTTTTTTATGAAATAATTAATAAAATATTACTCCATGCGTTATTCAAGAATAAAAAAAAAAAACAGGTAAAGAATTAAAGATTATAAAAGATTATTATTAGGCAACGAGGCGAGCGCAGTCCGCGCGCTGTACCGCGTAGTCCCGCGCGCTGGAAAGGCGATGCGTCTACTATTTCGCATTCTATTTTTCGCAGAAAACCTTTCGGGTACTCTTTGGAAACTATCCTTTCCTACGTAAAAAATGCTCAGCTTTCGATCTAGAGGGTAAAAAAAAATATTAAAAATACACTTTTTAAGATATAACACGTTTTGTACTTTTTGAAGGCGAAAATAGAAAACTTCGGGAAAACTGCCTACACCATTGAAAAGCTGAGGAAAAAATACGTCGGAAATGCTTATCATAAAATTTTTTTAAGTACGTTTTAGTATCGTAAACATGAGCTAGATATAACACGATTTGGCGCTCGCGCGCCGCGCTGGGACATTTGACGTGAAACGCCTCATATATATTACCATGATTGGTATCATTAACTTTTTTTAATTTACATAATGCTCTATCTCCACCTTTATGTGTGTAATCAAATATATATTTTATACTTTGAATATTGGCGCAATATTCTACATTAATGTGACACTTATATTTAATAAACAACTATTATAAGGTACTACCATAGAATTATCTACTGAGATTAATTGACTGTTATTTTTTGCTTTATATGTAAAATTTTCTGAGGTATTATTTCTTCTCTTATATTCTGGATAACCATTCTTTTTAAATTTTGTATAATTTGTAAATGATTTAGGAAAATTTTTTTTACATATACTTTTATCTTTTATATAACAAGGAGAACTATGTGTATGCGGTCCATGGAGCATGTGTTTAATTACTAATTTTTGTAAGTTTTCATCTTCATTTTTGTCTGTTATTTCTGCAGATACATATTTATCGTATAAATATTAATATATTTATTGTATAAATATATGATATAATATCTCCAAATATTTTATTTTCTTTTATGTCATCTAATAATGACATTAATTTTGTATGAAATAATCTAACTGCTATATTTAGAATATCATTTGATGTAGTCCTTACAGGAAATTTTTGCAAAACTTCTTTTAGTTCTTGCCACTTAGGGTTACATGTTACTGTTATAAATAAGTCAAGTCTCCCAGTATTTCTCATAATAGCCATTGCATCTTGATAATGCTGTTGCATATATCTCGGACTACCAATGTAAGTGGCTAGTAGTATAAAAATATTTCCTAATCTTCCTTTATTTTCAAAGTTATTAGAAATATTAGAAGCATTATTCATTACATGATCTAATAAACCTTGATAACGTTCGACTCTTAATTTTTTTTGATTATTTCGAAAAAAATTCATTCTATTACTTTCCATCATAACTTATGCATGTAAAAAAAAATTGTTGTGTTAATCTTCCACAATATAATAATGGACTAAATTTACCATTTGGTCGATAAGCTAATCTATATGAATAATATTGTAGGAGAGTAAGATGTTCCTTTTCTGGAGCGCTTGTTCTTTTAGTGTAACTAACATTCCAACCTAAATCTCCTAAAGGTAATAATATCGGGAAACCATAGGATCATTATGATGCGATAATTTATTAATATATGTATTTTTTTGTTCATTATCAGGAATGTTTCTAGGATATACACATACATCGTAATTTTCTGGAATTTCATTTTTCGATACTATTATTGCTCCACATTCAGATGTTACAGGAGCATTATATCTATGCTTTTGATTATTATTTTTACGGACGAAATACAATTTATAATTTGGGTAATTTTTTAAATTTGATATTTGATATAAATATTTATAATTTTTTGCGTATGCATTACGGTTTAATATTTCAATTAATATTCGTATATATTCATCACTTAAGTCTTGATTTTTTTTAACCTTCGTTCAAGTGCTGTTACATTATCATAAATATATAATTGTCCACAACAAGGTTCATCTTTACCGATAGGTAATACTCGTAAAGTGTTTGGCGCAATGTGACAAATTTGTCCTTAAATTTTTAAATTATAAATTCCTTTTTTCTTTTCATATTTGACGTTAGTATTAAAAGTAAAAAACAAAATAAATTATTATAATATCGTATTAAATATCTGAATGTTTGATCATGTAATAACATTTCTTTCAATGTTTTATCATAATCACTTAAAGGTGAAAGAATTATTGTACCATTATTACAACAATTAGATTTATATTTTTCTTCTTTCCAAAATGCTGCTAAACATTTTATTCTACTATCAACGACCTTCAAAATCGGTCTGCTATTAGACCTCTAAAATTGATTAACTTTCAAAAATTGGTCTGCTACCAGCGACCTCCAAAATCGGCCTGCTATCAGACCTCCAAAATTGATTAACTTCCAAAAATTGGTCTGCTCTCAGCGACCTTCAAAATCGGTCTGCTATCACGACCTTCAAAATCGGTCTGCTATCAGACTTCCAAAATTGATTAACTTTCAATAACCTTTATAAAATTAAACTGATCTTTTGCTTAACCTTCAAAATCGATCTACTTTCAGAGTTCAACAACGGTTTCGATTTAAGTTTTGGTCTGCTTTCAGCGACCTTCATAATTAATATTTTTAGCGTCATATTTTGAGCGACCTTTGAAATGAATATGAAGTTGAAAAGCTTTGAATGACTTTCAAGCTTAAAATTTATGTTAATTAAATAACTATAAAAATGTTTAAAAATATAACCTATGTTTATTTAATAGAACAAAAGTAATACTTGAAAATTTTACATTTCTTTTTAACAGAGGAATAGGCCATTTTTTACTAACTTTTTAATATGAAAAAACAATGAAATATTTAATGGAAAATGAATTCGAAGATAGTAAAAAAAGGGAAACCTCTATAAAAAAAGCGCGACTATCTATCTACCTCTTGGATGGCGTGGAAAAATAGACTTATTTGTGTTAAAAAAAAATATCAATGGTCCTCATTGTTTGGAGACAATATACAATTTTCCCACATACCTTACAGAAAGTTATTTGTGCTTAATCTTTAATTTCAGAGTCGAAAACGTCACATAACCTCATTCCTAGAAACTGCGAAGCCTATGCTCGTATGTCTATTTTTTTTCCGATGATTAGTGCCGTTTATAATTATTTACGGCCCGAGCGAAGCGAGACCCCTTACGTCAATGTGAAAACACAATACTTTACGCGTGGTGTGAGAAAAAAATATCTTTGTCGCATGTACACCGAGATGATAAATACGATTAAAGAAAAAAATGAATATGAGTGGGGTAAGAGGGGAGAACGGGGGGGGCTCAGAGGCTATTTTAATATAAAAAAACTCATAGAAATACGCTGATTTTTACGTTATTTTGAGGGAGGCTGAGTGGGGGGTGAGGGGGGCGGATGTTCAAAAACAAGACTAACATGTATTTAATATGGGTAGATATATCATATATATATATATATATATATATATATATATATATATATATATATATATATATAAATATATATATATATATATATATATATATTATATATATCTATTTTATAAAAATATTTCGCCGCTGCGCAGCCGCCGCCGTGTCGTATAATGAGAGTGAGGGGCGAGGAGGGAACGAGAGGGGGAAGCCACTTTATTCCCGCCGGGCGTAGAGACCCATTTTTACTTCCGCTCGGCGTAAAGAGCCATATTACTTCCGCCGAGCGTAAAGAACCATATTACTTCCGCCGGGCGCACTTTACTATTTTATAGTATAGGTAAAGGATGTCGACGTAGTCGTTAGTCATAGAAAATATAATTTCGAAAATTAAAAATGAAGCTTGAGAAAATCAGCTATCATTTGCTTTTTTTATAATTATAATATGTTTGTTCCTTCCAAAGTTATGAAAGTTCAAAATAGAACATCGAAAATACACTGATTAATCCCTAAAATTAAACTGTTTAATTTCCGACATACTTTTTATGCACTTTCAATATACACAGATTAATCCCTAAAATTAAACTGTTTAATTGCCGACATATTTTTTATGCACTTTCAATGATCTATTTTAAACATTTATAAGTTTCGAAGGAATCAACATTTTATTTATTATTTTTATCATTAAACAATATTACCTATGTCGACTGTAATCTAATATCAACTGATAAGAATTTTTTTGTCGGTATTACAGTCCAGGTTTTAAATAAGTTTCTGTTTCAGATTCTATGGGGCTGATTATAAACAAGGGCAATCTGACTGCCATTAATATTTATAATAACTTAATTTATAAGAATGTAAGACCGATAAAAAAATTCTTATCAGTTGATATTAGATTAAAGTTGATATTTTTTTTATAATCGAGAAGTATCCCACATAGCACATTTCGTTCTGGGAAGAACGTGCCGGCCAAAAGTTCTTAGGACGTTCCTGCGACGTTACTGGAACGTTAAAATGTCCGTAATTTGGTTGATGCATAACGTCCCTGTAACGTTCCTGAAACGAAATAATGGTTCGACGAGCAAATGAAAAATAATATCGCCACGTTGAGTAAACGATATTAGAACGTTGATAAAATAACGTTGTTTTTAGAACGTTCCAAGAACGTTTTTGTGACGAACACAACAGGTTTTCGGTACTTTCTTGGATGCTCTGTCTACTTCGGACCAACGTGCTCGCAACGTACGTGCAACAATGGGATCAATAAAAACGTTCTAGGAACGTCAACACGACGTCAAAGAAATATTTTAAAATATTTGTGGTACATTTTTCCACGTGATGGCAACGTTGCAACAACGTATGCCATACTGTTACCGATGGTGACATCGGTAACTTTGTAGGAACGTCGAAAGAACGTCATTAGTAACCATCCAACACATGACCCGACGAGGTAATATTAGTTGATGTTTAGCATGTGACCTGACACGGTACCAGGTATCTATCTTTTTGTTTCATTATTAAAATTATTTCACGCAGATATTGCGTAAAATTTTAAACCCCCTATGTAAAGGGGGATACCAAAAACAAGGCAAGCCTTGTAATTCGGACCCTTCGTAAAGAGTCATTTGAACGGTTTGGTTTAACACGTCTTATATACTCTCGGCCTTCCAATGTATCCGCAGGAGTTACAAACGATGCGCCGCGTAGCGGTCGCAAACAGAAACTTGTGATGAGCGGCTCTCAATAACCAAGCTTATGCTATTTGCCGCTACGCGGCGCACCGGTTGTGACTCCTGCGGATACATTGGAAGGCCGAGAGTATATAAGACGTGTTAAACCAAACCGTTCAAATGACTCTTTGTGAAGGGTCCGAATTACAAGGCTTGCCTTGTTTTTGGTATCCCCCTTTACATAGGGGGTTTAAAATTTTACGCAATATCTGCGTGAAATAATTTTAATAATGAAACAAAAAGATAGATACCTGGTATCGTGTCAGGTCACATGCTAAACATCCACTAATATTATCTCGTCGGATCATGGGTTGGATGGTTACTAATGACGTTCTTTCGACGTTCCTACAACGTTACCGATGTCACCATCAATAACTGTATGGCGTACGCCGTTGCAACGTTTCCTTCACGTGGAAAAATGTACCACAAATATTTTAAAATATTTCTTTGACGTCGTATTGACGTTCCTAGAACGTTTTTATTGATCCCATTGTTGCACGTACGTTGCGAGCACGTTGCTCCGACGTAGACAGAGCATCCAAGAAAGTACCGAAAAACCTATTGTGTTCGTCACAAAAACGTTCTTGGAACGTTCTAAAAACAACGTTATTTTATCAACGTTCTAATATCGTTTACTCAACGTGGCGATATTATTTTTCATTTGCTCGTCGAACCATTATTTCGTTTCAGGAACCTTACAGAAACGTTATGCATCAGCCAAATTGCGGACATTTTAACGTTCCAGTAACGTCGCAGGAACGTCCTAAGAACTTTCGGCCGGCACGTTCTTACGTACCTACAAAAACGTTCTTGGAACGTTCCCAGAACGAAATGTGCTATGTGGGATGCTCTTTTCCGTTATTTTACGCGATATTCCGACTAGATTTTTTATATTACGTTAATTTCACGTTATTTTTACGTTATATTATGATATTTTATATGAAATTAACGTTTAGTAATGAAAAAAATATCGTAGAATAACATAAAAATAACGTAAAAGTTAATTAAAAATTGTCTTTACGTTAATTTTATTTTATTTTACGATATTTTATGTAAAATTAATCGAAACTAATGTAAAACAATCTTGAAATATCGGAAAAGTTATGCTATGTTATGTAAAATTATGTCTTCAAGTATTCGAACAATATCTTAAAATATCGTAAAAGTACCTTATTGAAAAATATCGCGCGATTAATCGCGCGATATTTTGCAATAGGGTAACATAAGTTTTACGTTAATTTTCATTATTTGTAATATGTTATAGTAGTTCAATAATTTTTTAACTATTACTGTACATTAATTGAGCTTTTTTAAATGAAAAAAATATCATATAACAGATATTAACTAATAAAAAATTAATAAAACTAATAAAAAATTCATGAAAATTAATGCCAACAAGATCAATATGTACTTAGATAAAATATTTTAAATTATTTAATTCATTACAGTTTAGGTAAGTAACAATTTATTTCTTATTTCATATAATTTTCTTAAGTTGATTATATACCATCTGCAACGTAAGCCATGAACCGCATACCATGACAAAATAATAATTACAATAAATCAATTTATCGAATCCGATCCAAAAAAGACCAAAAGGGTTCTGCATTTATGTGAATTCTCGATTAGCTTAGCTTTATGAAGGAAAGTAAAAGGGAAAAAGAAAACCTTCCTTTATTACTATGATACCGGAATATGGGTGAAATTTTGTCGTAGTTAACATACAAAATAAAGCCTTATTTATAATGATTCTTCATAAGTGTTCCTTATTTCCTGTTCCCAATTCCCTAAAAAAAATGTTGTTGTCCACCGAGATCGGGAGATAGGATACAAGGATACCTATGTAAAATTAGCTTTAAGAAGGAACGGAAAAGGAAAAAAACGAATATTCTTCTATTATTGTGTTACCTTAATACCGGCGAAAATTTTGTGGTGGATAATCTATAGTATATATAAAACAAATGTATACAAACAGTAATGTTATTATATATTCCAAATATTGTTTGGAGTAATTAATTTCAAATGAATATATTATAAAAATAGTATAGATACTAAATTTATTATATCTCAGATAAGTAGACATATTTTCATCTGTTAACATTTCTGTATATTTTTTTTACATTCAATTATGTTAGAATACTTAAATAATAGAAAAAAAAATACTAGAATACTTTGTGTTTTTATTTTTTTCAGATTAAATAGTATACGAGAGTAAAAGTCAATGAGTATTTATTCTCCTAAAATTTATCTCGCATATATAATCGAAAAAAGAATTATAGTAATAACTATATATATATATGTGGATGTTTATCAATAATGTTGCTATGTTCAACTTATTGCAGTATTTTGGATATTATGAAGCTGTCATGCTCATTGTATCTTAATAAAATTTCTAAGTTTTTGAATTTTTTATTGTTTGGAAGCCGTAAAAACTTTTATTTAAAATTCTGATGACAGTTTGGAAGCTGTGAAAATTTTTTATTTAAAATTCTGGTGACAGTTTATTGGAAATTCCATTAACCAAACAACCAATTACCAAAGGCTTTGAAAAAGAGCTGGCAAAATTTGATGTGACTGGAGAGTGGCTATAAATAAGAAGTGGTCAATTTTTATTTGTTCCTCAAAAAGGTAAATTATTTTTATATTAATGAATTAATTGATTGCAACTTAATTGTAACTTTTTAAAAACAAATTACTTTAATTCCAAAATATTTAGAGTTACTAGAAAAATTTTTAAATATCTTTTTTGACAGTTAAATTTTCTAATTTAATTAAAATAAACAGTCAAATATCATTTGGTTTATCATATAAAACAAACTTGAAATACATCTACAATGTTTTTTTTTGTGTAATGTGTACTGTGTATATCAAAGGGCGCAGCAGCACCCTGCTTGGCGAGTGTAAGGAACGAAGTGACAGACGAGCAAGCGGGGCGTCGGCGCACCCTTTATTCTTTGGTGTGATGTTCTAACCCTACTTTTTTTTGTCATATTTACCTTATCATTTTTTATATACGGAGATACCGCGCATGAGGTACTCAATTAGAAAGCATTTTTCATTTACATTCTACCTGTAAAGTTTCTTCGTGAAAGATGCTTTCGTATTGAAGCTATCAAGCTATAAAGTTTTCGTCGCCGCGAAATCAAAATATTTTTTTCCTTCAGCCTCTAGTGAAAATTTTTCGCAGCCTGGGGGAAAGACAGCCTGGCTGTAGTTGATATCAAATCGTTTCAGAACATAGTTATATTTCAGTACTAACGGCGTACGAAGCGCAGAGCTACTGCGCTTGATTCTTGATCATGGGGAGATGGAGAGAGAGAGAGAGAGAGAGAGAGAGAGAGAGAGAGAGAGAGTCTGTGTCAGTGTGTGATTGCGGAGAGAGAGAGGGTTATGTTAACAAATTTTACTTTCGGAACTTTTCAAATCATAACTATCAACCATTTATACAAAGAATATAAACTTTGTCTCAAGAAAAGCCTTCACCCGACTGGTCATGTTGCAAACATAAAACATCGAAAATCCTTTATGATGAATGAAATAGGTTTTGGAGCTTCTCGCTTAACTTATATTATGGAAGATAATGTCCTTAATAACAAATGTAAAAATTGTTAATTTTACTTTTTCTCATATCTGGTAAAGCTTTTACCATTTAACAAATAACTTACTTGAAAAATTAATTCAAGTACAACTGTCTGAACCAGAACTATAAAATAAATACAAGGGGACTGTAGGCTGAGTTTAGTAAAGGACATTGTTTCCATTCTTGAATAGTGTATTATATATATTTACCAAACAGTAATGCTAACAAGTTAGAGGATTATAACAGTTTTTGATTTTATATCAAATAACCCCTTTATAAAAGAAGAAAATATTTAGAATTATTTTACAGTAATTTGTGACAAAGACATTATCTCTCATAATATAAGGTAAGCGAGAAGCTCTAAAATCTATTTTATTCATCGTAAAGGATTTTCAATTTTTTATGTTTGCAACATGACCACTCAGGTGATTCTTAAGACAAAGTTTATATTCTTTGTATAAATGATTTATAGTTATGATTTGAAAAGTATCAAACATAAATATTTTCTGATTTTAATTATTTTAAAAAACAAGTTATTTCACAATGCCATTTCACAATAAATTTTTATATTTTCTAACTTTTCAAATCATAGCTATAAACCATTTATACAAAGAACATAAACTTTGTCTCAAGAAAATCCTTATCACCTGATTGGTCATATTGCAAACATAAAACATTGAAAATCCTTTACGATCAATGAAATAGGTTTTGGAGCTTCTCACTTAGCTTACATTATGAGAGATAATGTCAAATGTGACAAATTACTTGCAATTAATTCTAACTATATATTTTCTTGATTCTTGAAGGGGATATCTGATGTAAAATCCAAAACTGTTAATATAACAGCTATAGATGTTAATTCTTGAAACCATATAATGTATCCGTAAGGTATTTTCAATATATGGCTTTTGGTATATAACTAATTGGGTGATGGATGTAAAATCCACACTGTTAATAAATATAACAGTTAGAGGAATACCTCTACTTGTTTGCATTACTGATTGAGGTAAATATATAATGATACACTATTTAAAAATGGAAATAAATAGTCCTTTATTTTAATCATATAGTTCTTTATAGTTCTTCATTTTAATCATAGGTTCGAAAAGTTGTACTAGAATGAATTATTTCCATAAGTCATTTGTTAAAAAGTAATCATTACAACGGATATGGAAAAAAATTCAAATTATTTTATTTTACTTACAATAATGAAGATAGCAATGTTTATTTTTATAACAAAACTTTCTACGAAAGTATAATATAAGGCAAGTATAAGGTGTTTCTGTAATATATAAAAATATGAATAAAAAACTTATACTCTATGAAAAGGAATTCTAATAATAAATAATTATTTTCATCTGACAATTTTATCTTACCAGTTCTATACAATAAATTAATTAAAAGAAGAGTATATATACTATTATTATATATAGCAAAAGGGATTTCTTGATACAATGAAAGTGTTATTCCATTTTTTTTTTACAAATACAGCAGCCTCACATGATGCAATTATCATCATGTACCCACACGAAAATTAAATCTATGAAATATGGTATCATCATCCTTTACCGTTATAAAACTTTGTAATTATTATTGAAGCTCTTAGAAACTTATGGAATCTCGCTAAAATAACACTTTTTAAAAAAAGTAAAACTTTGGCGAGTATAAGTGTATTTGTAATGTCTCTCTCCCCCCTCTCTCTCTCCCTCCCTCACTCTCTCCTCCTCTCTCTTTCCCTCCCTCTTTCTCTCCATCTCTCTCTTTCTCCCCCTCTCTCCCCCAAAAGAATATCATAGTTTAAAACAAACACATGAAAGAAGTGGAATCAATTATTATTTTATATAGACAAGTACATTTTTGTAACATAGAAATATGGAATTATTTTTATAACAAAAAATCGTAAGTACTACTAAAAGTAAACTCATGAAACTGGTGGAATCAATTAAGTGCAGGCAAGTCAATTATTATAATAAAGAGAATTTTTAAAATAAAGTTTGTTTAATATATATTTACTATAAAAATTTGTATAAAAAATAATTTCATCTAACAAAAAATATTACAAAAATACTAACATAATAACTGTAATAGAAACACAAAAAGTTAAAAAATTTTTGCGTAAACATTTTCGAAGTATAGATCATAGAAGTCACTACCCTGTAAAATAGTTTAACCATGAGCTGTTAGACATCATAAATTCATTTAAGTTTTTCTTACACAAGTCAATCTACCTATTATCTGCAAATATGAATTTTAATTAAACATCTTCTTAAACTGTTAATGTCATTTTTTAAATTTTGGAAAATTTTCTTTTAAAGACAGAAGATACTTGCCAGACGCATCGTTTTGTAGTATTTAGGTAATCTATCAAATATTTATTTTTATATCATTATTTTTTGGAATAAGATTTATATATTATATTTTATAAAAACTTTTCAATTATATTATATCTATCTATTATATCTACTAATTTTACAAAAATTTTATATCAGTCTTTATAATTTCTATAATTATAATTTCATTATAATTTCATTGTAATATCTTCATTGTACAAATTCATTATACAAATTGAATTATTATTAATTCTATAGTAAGATTTTTTTTTTTTTTTTTTTTTTTTTTTCAACCGTGTTTATTTACAATCTGTCTAGTTGACAATAAGTAAATAGTATACAAGTATTTACAATAACATGAGAGTATTAGACCCACTGGTTAATACTGTTACAAATCCTTTAAATATAGGCTTTTACAAGAGAACAATATTTATGATAATATAATATTATAATAATATAATGATACGTTAGTATACAGAACATTTTACAACTACACATTAATAATTTGATATTTTTTAAGTCTTGTACTGGATCGGATTACATCAATTAAATTTGCTGCCAGATGGTTCGGATGTTCTGTTAGTCTCTCCTTGTACCTACTATAGTGTGCTTCTATTTCTTGTTTGACTGTTCGTATGTTCAAGTCATTCCTAATGATTTCATTTGTGACACCCCAAGGAGCATGCACTATGTTTCTAAGTATTTTGGATTGAAATCTTTCGAGTATTTCAATATTAGAAGTTGCTGCAGATCCCCAGAGTTGAATTCCGTAAGTCCACACTGGTTTAAGAATAGTTTTGTATATAAGTATTTTATTTTCAAGTTTTAACTCAGATTTATTTCCTAGTATCCAGTACATTTTTCTTAGTTTGAGATTTAGTTGTTTTCGTTTTGTCCATATATGTTTTCTCCAAGTGAGGCGACGATCCAGATGTATTCCCAAATATTTAACGTTGTCACTTTGCGGTATGGGTTTATCATTTAGCAGGAGTGGGGGGCAAGTCTTTTTACAAAGTGTGAATGTAACATGAGTTGATTTTGTTTCATTGACTTTAATTCTCCATTGTTTAAACCATATATTGATCAGATCTAAATATTTTTGTAGTTTTTCGGATGCTATTTCAGGACTTGAATGACTTGTGAGAATTGCTGTATCATCTGCATATGTTGCTGTAGTGATTTCTTGCATTGTAGGTAGATCAGAAGTATACAGCAGATACAAAGTAGGGCCTAGCACGCTTCCTTGAGGTACTCCGGCGTTTATAGGGAACAGTTTTGTTACGGTTTGGTTAATTTTTACTTGAAATGTTCTGTCTGTTAAATATGATTTTAATAGTTTATATAAATTTTTTGGAAAGTACTTCTTTAGTTTATAGAGTAATCCCTTGTGCCATACTTTGTCAAAGGCTTGGGCAACGTCTAGAAAAGCTCCAGAGCAGTACTGTTTATTTTCGAAGGTCTCTTGTATTTTTACAGTTAATCGGTTAACTTGTTCAATTGTAGCATGACAGTTGCGGAAGCCAAATTGGTGATCAGGAATCAACTTCTTGGAATGAATAATTGGATTGAGTCTGTTGAGAATAAGTTTTTCGCAGATTTTTGAAATAGCTGGCAGTAAACTGATAGGTCTATATGACGTAACGAGGTCTGGACATTTGCCTAATTTTTCTATTAATATTATTTGTGCAACTTTCCATTGGCTTGGAAAATAACACAAACGAAAGACTGCATTTAATATAATAGTAAGAAATCGGATCGCTTTCTGTGGTAACTCCTTGATTATTTTGCCATTTATTCCGTCGTATCCAGGTGATTTTTTGTTCTTAAGGGCTTTGATTATCTTTTGCACTTCTTTAATTTTGATGTTTATTGAAGGACTAACTTGGGCATGGTGATCTTCTTGTTTAAACAATTCTTCTTCTTGTGGTTCGGTAATTTCTCGATTTATTGGCTTGAAAACTTCACTGAGATAGTTTGCAAACGTATCAGCTTTTTCCGTTTCGCTTCTGGCCCAATCTCCATTAGATTTCCTGATTGGTGGTATATGTTGCAGTGGACGTTTAAGTTTTTTAGTGGCTTTCCAGAGGGAATATTCAGTTGCTTCATTTGCAGTTAAGTTTTGTAAGTAATTTTGGATGCCGACATTTTTTTCTTCTATAAGCAAGGTTTTTAATTCTTTAATTGATTTATTTAATTTAGTTTTTATATGTTTGGATCTATAAATTTGCCAAGTTTTTCTTAACTGTCTCTTTTCACGTATTTTTCAAGTATGTGTTTAGCAATGTGCTGTTGTTTTTCCGGATGTTCAAATAATGTGATAGCTTCTTTAGCGGCGTTGTGTATTTGTATGTTGAATTCTTCTATTGCATTTTCGAGTTCATCTATAGATTTAAGTGAGATGTTGCAGTTTAGATTATTATTTAGATATTCTTTGTATTTTCCCCAGTTAGTATTTTTATTGTACAAATGTGGTGTTTTTTGGTTCATTTTAAGTTGTTGTTGTTTAAAAGAAATAATGATCGGTGAGTGGTCTGACGAAAGATCTAAGCAGGATGTAGCTGTGAGACAGTCGGGGTTGATACCTTTTACTACGGCAAAATCAAGGAGGTCCGGCGTCTTATTTTTATCAGTAGGCCAGTAGGTGGGTTCTCCGGTTGAAATCGGGAATAAATTCTGTGACTGCATAGTTGCATAAAGCTGTCTACCTCGTGGAGTTCCAGCCGAAGATCTAGACCCCCACCATGGGTGCTTAGCATTGTAATCTCCGGCAGCAATGAAACGGTGTCCAAGACTTACGAAGAATTTTGAAAACATCTCTGTTTTGATAATGTGCTTAGGTGGGCAATATATTGCTGATAGAGTGATTGATCCTTTTACATCTTCCAGAGTTACGCTGGTTGCTTGCAGATAATCATCCATGTGTTTTACATTTTCATAATGCTTAATATTAGATTTAATGATAATTGCAGTTCCGCCGCGCGCTTTCCCAGTAGGACATTTTGTATCATATATGAAATAGTTTGGAATTTTCAAGTAGTTTTTATATGTAAAATGAGTTTCTGATATTAACATTACGTCAATATTATGTTCGATTAGAAACTTCTTTAATTCAAGACTTCTTTGTGCTAAACCGTTCGCATTCCAGACTGCTATTTTTATTTCATTATTGAATTTTATTTATCAAACTTGTAAGAAGGTTTAACATTGTATCTATTCTTGTCATCATTTGAAGCATCATTTCTTCGAGTTTATTTGTGTTTGATTTTTCTGCTATTTTTGTTATTATTTGGGATTCTGTCTCTGTTTGTATAGATTCTGTTATGATGTTTTTTGGTTGACTGCTTGTGGCTTGAGCGAAAGATATATTAGATTTAATAAAATTATTTAAATTTGGAGGATAACTTTGTGAGTTTTGCACTACGGTTTTTTCTCTGAGTTTAGGAAATAATTTTTGTTGCAGTTGCTTACGAACAATGCATCCTTTATAACTAGCAGGATGATTACCGTCACAGTTTGCACATTTAACGTCTTGTATTTTTTCTTTTATCGAGCAGTCTTTTGTTAAATGTTTTTCAGCACATTTAACGCATACCGCACTCCTGTAGCAGTAGTTTTTGGTGTGACCAAATCCTTGACATTTAATACTCTGACGTATATCTCTTTTTTATATGGTGGTTCAAATTTAACGATTGTATTCAATAATCTATCTATATTGTATATTTCCTTATTGTTATCATTGGGTTGAATTTCTACAAAGAACAAGGGTAACGGTTTTTGCGTGTATCGATCTCGTATATTTGTTACTCTTAATACTTTATGGTCGTGTTCCTCTATTGCCTGTTGTATTTCTCCAGTATCAGCTGACGGGTGTATGTGTCTTAAAACAGTTTTATAACTTTTGTCTTGCTTCCTCTGGTATGTGTAAAATTCAGTTTTTTTCTTCTTGAGCTCTTCTACTATTGGAAGATATTTTTCTGAGGAGTTTGGTAGAATTTTCACCTCGTTATTAGAAAGTATTTTCAAAGTGTAGTTATTCTCAGCTATTTTATCGAGAAGGGTTTTCAAAGGTGCTATATTCTCCACTCCGCTTACGAAGATTGGTGGTGATTTTTGAGCACTCGCTTTACTAGAATTCTCATTATTTTCTCCTGCAGGAACTACATCCTCTGCGAGTTCTAGTTTTTCATAATTGTTTTGAGTCACCACTGGATTACTTAGCCAGTAGTCTCTGATTTGCGTTTGACGTTTTTTAAAATTAGCTTTTATTTCATCTGGGCTGTTTCTTTGTCGTTTTTTATAAACTGAGTTCCACTTTTCGTTATTATCGGTATTTATCGGCGAAGCCAAAGTGACTTTTTCAGTAGCGGCCATGTTAGCCGATTGACTTTTATTAAAAAGATAAAATTTTGAATTTTGGTTAACAGTTTATGTCTATTTATATTCAAAATTGAGAAAATCAGTGATTTTAACGTTCGCACTTATACACAGTAACACACTTGAACTAGTATTTACATACTTGGCTGGAGCTCGATGTAAACACGTCTACTCTTATCGAGAGCACAATTAGAACTGTCTATAGTAAGATAATAATATTTTTTTCTTACATTGCGTATGTACATCTATATATTACGTATGCTTGTTCCTAACATTATATAAGGCCGAATCCATTTCAAATCAGGTGGACCGCGTATGCCTATGTCACCGATCATTTTGGAATTAAAGTATTCATGTTCTTCTTAAAAAATGATTTGACCCGTATATTTTTATTTTTTTGTTGCATCAAAATTTCATGCGTTCAGCAATGGCAAAACATTCCGAGAAAAACCTTACTTAGAAAAAAATTTTTCAATGTAATTTTCACTGCTTCACCAGTTTTTTAAGTTTTTTAGCGCGCAACACATAATTTCACTAAGGTTTGAGCCATCTTTCACGTTCTTTATGTTATTTAAAAAAAAAATAAAAAATGCACGAGTTATGTACTTTTTACTGAAAAATGCAATTTTTAGAAAAGTGCGTTTTTCTCAAAAACACCATTTTTTTGCTCAATTTTTTTTTGTCCTGATAGAGGACCTAAATACCTATTCTAGACGTATTTGTGAAATTCCCGACCCGTGCCCAGGAATAGCGATCATTAATGAGATAATACACAAACAAATTTTTCACGCTTAACCCTTACATATAGTCAATGGTATAACAGTCAATATAAAGGTTTTTATCTTTGTGCGTAAGCAATATACAAGTACACATAGTATCTGTTGTATTTTTTATTTATGTCTTTTAGATTTTTATTTTTATATCTACCTTTCTTTTTCTGCTTCATTGTTCTTACTTCAGTAAGGGGACAATCAGTGGTCTTTGCTGTTAAACAATGTACTTTATCATTGCACGTTTCTTTAATCAATAAATGAGTTTTTTGAATTCCAGGATACTTAGAAGTAGCAAGCCAATCAACATTTTTTACTTTTCTAAACTCTTCTACGTCAACGTCTTGTAAATGTATTATTTTAATTGCATCTGTATATTTTTGAACGTGCTATACAAAATCATTAGCATTTTGAATGGATTTTTCATGGGGATCTCGAAGATTATGCAAAGTAGCATAATGCTTTATAAGTCCACCGACACCATTTACAGCTCCTTTGCCGTGCCCAGTAGCAGAGAACAACCACTTTATATCAAACGGTGCTCGTTTTAATTCGTATAACTGAAAGCGATTTTTAAAGTGGCTATAGTGGCACCGTCTGATACAATGGTAATTTTTGTTATTGAATGACAACAATTGTCTTTCAAGTAGGTTATAATGTTTTCTACTGATAGCAAAGTATACGTTCAAATCATTGAGTTAATGATCAAATTTCTATTTTCACAGCAGTGTCTTTTCAAGGGAATTCGACACGAAGTTACACAGTCTTAAGCAATGACTGAAAACATGATTCAGCGTATGCTTTGCTCGCAGTAGCAAACATTATAACCTACCTGAAAGACAATTGTTGTCATTCAATAACAAAAATTACCATTGTATCAGAAGGCCCTGCTATAGCCACTTTAAAATTGGCTTTGAATTATACGAATTAAAACGAGCACCATTTGATATAAAATGGTTGTTCTCTGCTACTGAACATGGCAAAGGAGCTGTAGATGGTGTGAGTGGATTTATAAAGCATTATGCTACTTCGCATAATCTTCGAGAGTCCCATGAAAAATCCATTCAAAATGCTAATGATTTTATAGAGCACGTTCAAAAATATACAGATGCAATTAAAATAATACATTTACAAGACGTTGACGTAGAAGAGTTTATAAAAGTAAAAAATGTTGATTGGCTTGCTACTCCTAAGTATCCTGGAATTCAAGAAACTCATTTATGGATTAAAGAAACGTGCAATGATAAAATACATTGTTTAACAGCAAAGATCGCTGATTGTCCCCTTACTGAAGTAAGAACAATGAAGCAGAAAAAGAAAGGTAGATATAAAAATAAAAAATCTAAAAGACAAAAATAAAAAATACAACAGATACTATGTGTACTTGTATATTGCTTACGCACAAAGATAAAAACCTTTATATTGACTGTTATACCATTGACTATATGTAAGGGTTAAGCGTGAAAAATTTGTTTGTGTATTATCTCATTATGATCGCTATTCCTGGGCACGGGTCGGAAATTTCACAAATACGTCTAGATAGGTATTTAGGTCCTCTATCAGGACAAAAAAAAAATTGAGCAAAAAAAAATGGTGTTTTTGAGAAAAATGCACTTTTCTAAAAATTGCATTTTTCAGTAAAAAGTACATAACTCGTGCATTTTTTATTTTTTTTTAAAATAACATAAAGAACGTGAAAGAGGGCTCAAACCTTAGTGAAATTATGTGTTACACGCTAAAAAGCTTAAAAATTGGTGAAGCAGTAGCGGTTTGAAAATTACATTGAAAAAATTTTTTTCTAAGTAAGGTTTTTCTCGGAATTTTTTGCCATTGCTGAACGCATGAAATTTTGATGCAACTAAAAAATAAAAATATACGGGTCAAATAATTTTTGGAGAAGAACATGAATACTTTAATTCCAAAATGATCGGTGACAGGTATACGCGGTCCACCTGATTTGAAATGGATTCGGCCATAACGAGCAAGTTTTGTGTAAGTTTTGCTCTATTCAAATATCGAAATATACTTATTTTCTTGAACTGTTATCACCATTTTATTATAATTATTTACATACTACGTGATCAATAACTAAATACATAGAAGGTTGCGATTCCCGTCCTACGCACCTTGAACTACAAAACGATGCGTCCGGCAAGTATCTTCTGTCTTTAAAAGAAAATTTCCCAAAATTTTAAAAATTACATTAACAGTTTAAGAAGATGTTTAATTAAAATTCATATTTGCAAATAATAGGTAGATTGACTTGTGTAAGAAAAACTTAAATGAATTTATGATGTATAACAGCTCATGATTAAACTATTTTACAGGGTGGTGACTTCTATGATCTATACTTCGAAAATGTTTACGCAAAAATTTTTTAACTTTTTGTGTTTCAATTACAGTTATTATGTTAGTATTTTTGTAATATTTTTTGTTAGACGTAATTATTTTTTATACAAATTTTTATAGTAAATATATATAAAACAAATTTTATTTTAAAAATTCTCTTTATTATAATAATTGACTTGACTGCACTTAATTGATTCCACCCGTTTCATGAGTTTATTTTTAGTAGTACTTACGGTTTTTTGTTATAAAAATAATTCCATATTTCTATGTTACAGAAATGTACTTGTCTATATAAAATAATAATTGATTCCACTTCTTTCATGTGTTTGTTTTAAACTATGATATTCTTTTGGGGGAGAGAGGGGGAGAAAGAGAGAGATGGAGAGAAAGAGGGAGAGAAAGAGAGAGGAGGAGAGAGAGAGAGTGAGGGAGAGAGAGAGGGGGGGGAGAGAGACATTACAAATACACTTATACTCGCCAAAGTTTTACTTTTTTTAAAAAGTGTTATTTTAGGTTACATATAATAAAAGGCTTTTCCAGTGTCATTTTTGCGTTGTGTACAACAGTGATAGTACTGTTAAATATTTTCTTTTATATGTTCAAACATTATAAAAGATGTTTGCCATTAAATTTCAAGAATGACGGTACTCACCAATTTATACTAATTAAATAGTTGCCATTTTTTTGCAAATGACCCATCTATATGAAATAAAGTAATTGATTGTAGTTATATATCAAAGAAAATTATGATCAATATAATACCATTAATAATTTTCTGTTTCCTTGGTTAGATTTTTTATAAATTTATATATTCATACATAATAAACGATGTTTGCCATTAGAATTTAGGAATTTTAATGTTTTAAAAAAATAAATTAATGTATTGTTATAGGTCAGTATTTAAAAATATTTAGAAAATTTTTAGAAAATTTTTTAGAAATCTTTTTTGTGGGTTTTTAATTGTTTTTCTGCAATGTGTATATGTGCATTGAGTGGTTTTAGAAGTGTTGTTTTTGCATTGTGTAAAACCAACTTGATAGTATTGTTAGATATATTTTCAAATAATTATAAGCAATATAAAAGTTTTTTGTAATTGTAACTTTTAAAAAAAAATAATTTTAGTTTAAAAATATTTAGAGTTTTTATATTTAATCAATTGAAGGAAATGCCCGTCGATTTTATGTTAATTTTAATAATTAATCTAACGGCTATTAGGGCAAAGTTAAGGAAGGTAACTAACTTATCAAACACTTTCTTTATATGTGTTTCAGTACATCTTTAAATTTTAGAAGCTATTTGAAACATTAGTGCAGTCAAGAATTTTTTTAGAAAGGAGAATATATGGAAAGGGAAGGTGGTAAAAGTAAAGGTATAGGATAAAAAACGAAAACGAAAAAAATATCATTTTTTATGAGATGTATTGAAACACATATAAAGAAAGTGCTTGATAAGTTAGTTACCTTCCTTATCTTTGCCCGAATAGCCGTTAGATTCATTATTTAAAAAAAAAAAAAAAAAAAAAAAAAAAAAAATTTAGAGTTTTAGAAAAATTTTTAGAAATCTTTTTTGAAAGTTAAATTTTCAAATTAATCAAAATATAAAAATAAAGATCTTTGGATTAATCATATAAAATAAACTTGAAATACATCTACAATGTTTTTTTAATGTAATTTGTACATATGCAGTAAAAGGCTTTTCTTTCATATGTTCATACATAATACATGATGTTTACCATTAAATTTCAAGAATGACAGTACTCATTGAAATAAACTAATTAAATAGTTTCCATCTTTTGCAAATGCCCCATGTATATGAAATAAAGTAATTGATTGCAGTTACATAGCAAAGAAAAAAATTATGATGAATATAATACCATTAATAATTTTCTGTTCCTTTGGTTAGATTTTTTATAAATTTATATGTTCATACATAATAAAAGATGTTTGCCTTTAGAATTTAGGAATAAGTAAGAAGTGTTAAATTAATTAATTAATGAAAATGACAAGTCAAGGCAATGAAGAAATGGAAAATTATTCTTTAAAATTAGAAATTTTTATACATAAATTTAAATGTAAATAAGCAGTCATAGATTACATTGAATATGAAGAAAAATTTGTTAAATATATGAGTCTTTTGGAACCATGTAATATGGAGCAATTAAATAATAATTTCAAGAAATTAAATTTACGTTCTGTTAATATAAAAAAAACGGACAAAACAAAAAGTAAAAAAGTATAAAAAATATTATAATATGTAATTGAAGATCAAGAATAATTATATTATTTCAATTGAGATATAAGTATAGATAGTATAAACGAATATCGATCGCTTAATTTATATTAAGAACAATAATAAATAAGTAAGAGCAATAAGTATAACTTTTAATAAATAATCAACATTATAACGTTACTCAACATCAAATTGTCAAAAAAGAAGAAATTAAAAACATTTTTTATACTATTACATATAGTTATGTATATTTTGCGTACCTTTATTTAACCAGTTTGAAATGCGGTCTTTCTATTGAGAAGCAAAAATACATACTAATATATTATAATATATACACTTTGTCAATGATATATACTTTTTAATTTAAAAGTAACTAAATATTCTTGAGTTATTTTATCATACTAAAATTATTAATATAGAAAAATAATTTTTAGAAAAATGTACATTCTAAAAAATTTATATTCTATTATTCTGTTCATTGATAGTAACTAATTTATTGCATCGGTTGCATAAGGTGCAGCGCAACCAAACCGGTGGATAAGAAATTTCACCCTTCATCGTGCAACAAATATAAGGAAACTAAACGTGCATGTATAAGCATTTGAGGCCCGCGGATCTATTATCTCGCACACTAGTAATTTGAATAGCGCACGCCACAAAAAGAAAAAAAAAGAGAAACCAAGCGATGAGAGCGAGATAATAGATACGCGCAAGCCAATAACAATTGCGGTAAGAGCACACACATGGGGACGGTGCGCATGTATACTATGGGGTACATGACATACATAGGCAGCACGTCATATAGGTGTGCTTACTCATCTTCCTAGATGTATCTTTGGAAATATCCGCGAAGGTGGGGAGAGCGAGCGAGGAGCAGGAGCAGGCACTCTTTAAGGGACGCCCGGAGCGCACGCATGCGAGGCACCGAGCCCTCAGTAAGCACAGAATTTTCTCACGCGTTTTTTTCTTTCCGTTCGCGGATGCCCCAGATTGGATTAGGTGAAGGACGAGAGAACAGTAAACGACGACCAGCAGAGCCAGTATTACACGATCGAAGAAAAAAAGAGAATTTGGTAAGGAAAAGGCTGGATCCGGGATTAACCCTACGGGAGAAACCAGATCAAGTTGGTCAGTTCACACTGACCGGCGCCGCCCATCATTTTTCAGCGTTTCATTTTGCACCTCGCCTGGTGGGTCCACGGCGGAAAACAGGGGACCTTTGTCTCCCCCCTCGTGCCACGGCGTGTGGGTTGTCTGGGCACACATCCGATGAGGTGCAAACAGGTGCGGCGGTATTGCGAGTACGTGCCTGACTTTAGGAGTTTATGTAGTAGAAGTAATTGTTTGTCCGTGTCTTCACGCGCGGGATCACATAAATTAACGAATTTAGTTTAAATCCTTGTTTAGAGCCAATTTTAAAGCTGCATTTAGTCGACTTTTTTTTAGATAGAACAAATTTGAATAGTAGTAGAGAGCGTGCGATGACGTGGTAGCCGATAATCGGTCGCAGAAGATTTTTGTTAAATTAAAATAAATTTGAATTTAAGAAATCAATCCTTCGTGGATTTAAATATCAGACACATTAAGTCCCCCTTTTTTTTAGTTTAGTCCAGTCTAATCGCATATTTTATGACCTGCGAGTCAATTATAATTTTTTTTTCTTTGGTTTAAAATTCTTTTAAAAAAAATAAGATTTTGCGCTTCATTAAAAACATTACGAGATAGGGCATAACCATTAGGTTTAATAAATTCTTTTCGCGATAAATTCTTATGTTACGTGTGCGATGAAAGATAAAAAAAAATGAAAATTTAACGACGATGTAATTTAAATGTATTAAATTTAAGTTATCAAATAAAAAATACAAATATCCAATAGGATAAAATATTTTATTATTTCTTTGCGTCCGTCAATCCCCGTTCCTCACCTGAGTCTTCATATATATAAACACATATATAGTAAATGAGCGAACGTTACATTATATTAAATAGGATTGTGTCAGCCTTTAAAAGATAAGGTGATATTTTATAGCTGATTTGTGGCAATCAACTTTGAAAGGCCAATCAAGAAATATTTTTGTATCTTTTAAAGTGTAAGGTTTTTTCAATAAGTAATATTTTTCTTTTTCATATAATACATTAAATTTCATGTATTTTTATATAGATATTCTACAATTCCTCATATTTGATATAATAAAATGAATGAGATATCAAAAAGAGTTATAAAACATAAAATGAAACCAGATGGTAACTGTCTTTTCCGAGCATTTGCAGAATTTTTATTTAGTGATCAAGAGCAACATAGACAAATTCGATTGAAATTAGTGAATAAAATTATAAGTGATTGGATAGTTTATCAATCTTTTATATTAGGAGACAATTCTTACAACACAATAATTACTGATTCAAATTCTTACAAACTACATATGTCTACAAATGGTAGTTTTGGTGGAGAAGTTGAGATAGCTGCTTTTGTCAGTATTTACAATGTAAAAGTTATAGTACATCAAGGATATTATAATGCAAGGGAATTCGCTCCGTACAATAGCAGAAATAAATTAGTTCTTTTATTATCTGGAAGCTTGGATAGTGGACATTATAATATTCTTGATATTGAAAATATTTTTTTGTCTGGAAACGATCGAAATTATTATCAGCGTTTATATTATACCAAACATGAAGATGAAATTAACGCATGTAGAAAAAATCGGTATCTTGATGCTGATAAATTAGAGAAGAAACGCAAATGTTATCGTATTTGTAATATGAATGAAGAAAGAGTAAAGCAAAAACAACAAGAAGATGGGATTATTACTATGAAGGAAAATATAACAAAGAGCAAGAGAGAAAAAGATAAAGTAGCCAATATGAAGGAGGATGAAGTACAGAGTAAGAGGGAACCGGATAGAGTCATGAATATGAGTGAAGGAAGGATGGAAAATGAGAGACAAAAGGATAGAATCACGAACATCAGTAAAAGAAGGTTGGAAAATAATCGGGAAAAAGATAAAGTTGTTAATATAAATGAAAGGGTGAAAAATAAGATAGAAAAGAATATAGTTGTTAATATCAATGAGGAAAGGGTGGAAAATAAGGGGGAAAACGATACAGTTGTTAATAGTAATGAAGGGTGAACAATGAGAGAGAAAAAGATTTTATGAACATGAATGAAGAAATGAATGAAATCTTAAAAAGAGATGTAAAACATGAAATGAAACCGGATGGTAATTGTCTTTTCCGCACATTTGTAGAATTTGTATTCAATGATTAAGAGAAACATAGACAAATTCGATTGAAATTAGTAAATAAAATTAGTAAATAAAATTATAAGTGATTGGATAATTTATGAATCTTTTATATTAGGAGACAGTTCTTACAACACAACAATTACTGATCCAAATTCATACAAACTAAATATGTCTAAAAATGGTAGTTTTGGTGAAGAAGTTGAGATTGCCGCTTTTGTCAGTATTTACAATGTAAAAGTTACAGTACATCAAGGATATTGTAAAGCAAGAGAATTCGGTCCGTGCAATAGTAAAAATAAATTAGTTCTTTTATTATCTGGAAACTTGGATAGTGGACATTATGATGTTCTTGATATCCAAAATACTTTTTTTTCTGAAGACTATCGAAATCATTATCGTCGGTTACATTATGCCAAACATAAAGATGAAATTAACGCATGTAGAAAAACTCGGTATCTTGATAGTGATAAATTAGAAAAGAAACGAAAACTTGATCGTTTTTGTAATATGAATGAAGAAAGAGTAAACAGAAAGCGACAAAAAGATAGAATCACTACTATGAAAGAAGATAGAATAGAGAGCAAGAGAGCAAAAGATAGAGTAGCCAATATGAAGGAGGATAGAGTACAGATTAAGAGAGAAAAGGATCGAGTCATGAATATGAGTGAAGGAAGAAGGGGCAATAAAAGAAAAAGGATAGAGTTGTTAATATGATTGAGGAAAGGCTGCAGAATAAGAAGGAAAAAGATAGATTTACGAACATGAGTAAAGGAAGGATGGAAAATAAGAGGGAAAAAGATCGAGTCATGAATATGAGTGAAGAAAGAATGGGCAATGGGAGAAAAAAGGATAGAGTTGTTAATATGATTGAGGAAAGGCTGCAGAATAAGAGGGAAAAAGATAGAGTTACGAACATGAGTGAAGGAAGGATGGAAAATAAGAGGGAAAAAGATCGAGTCACGAACATGAATGAAGGAAGAGTGGAAAATAAAAGACAAAACGATCGGATTGTCAACATGAATGAAGGACGAATGAATAAGAAAAGATGTATAAATGTTGTAAGCAATAAGAATGAAAAACGGTTGGCTAAGAAACGTAAGCTTGATATTGCAAGTAATATGTCTTCAAATCGAATTTATAAGAGAAGAGAGATACAAAAAATTAGAAAAATGTGCCCTCCAAACTTAAATTATGTAGATTGAGGAAATATGGATTATGTATGCTGTAATTGTTCTGCAGTTTTTTGGGAAACAGAATTTTCAAAAAAAAGTTGTTGTCATAACGGAAAAATTATTTTACCTCCTTTATCAGAGTATACCGAAGATTTGAAAGAACTTCTGTATGACAAAAAATTTAAAGAACTAATCCGTTATTACAATAATAAATACTCATTTGCGAGTTTCAATGCTACAGTAATCAACAATAAGAATAAAGGAGTTTATAATTTGAAAATCCAAGGCCAAGTTTATCAGACATCTCCAAAATCTGTTATCGTTGAACCTAATCAACATCCTCAAAATGGTCAAATTGACATTTATGATGAATATACAACAAATCAGTTAAGATTGAAAAATAATAAAGCATTATTAGAAGAACATTTCACAATATTAAATAGAATATTAAATGACAACCCATATGCAAAAAAATACAAGCATTTATATGAATTATCAAAACATACTCAAATTCCTCAATACAAGTTATATTTTGTTCGAAATTTAAAATTGAACCAAAATGTTTAAAATGAACCAAAAACTGCGGAATGTGACGCTTTAATTATTTCACGAGAAGGAGAAATTCCATCATCTTTTGATTTGTGTATTTATCCAAGAAATCCGGATAACAGTCCATCACAGATTTTTATACATAAGTTATCTCATCATTTGGATCCCATGGTATTTCCTATTTTATTTCCTTCAGGAGACTTAGGGTGGAATCCCGATTTAAATAAAAATTCAGAAAGTAATAAAAGATTGACTACTTTGCAATATTATTCAAACCGAATTGCTTATCGGCCAGGACCAATTTTCAATCCAATTTTATATAGTGGACGATTGACTCAACAACACATAATACATGCATATATAGTCATAGAAAGTACAAGACTGGATTATTTTAGACAAAATCAAGGAAAATTAAGATTTGCATGTTATCAAGGGTTATTAGATCATGTTGGAAAAAATGCTTCAAATAAATAAAAAAATTTCGAGAACAAAGAACATTTAGGACATCTTTTTATTTTACCATCAACTCATATTGGTAGTCCTAGACATATGCATCAAATATATCAAGATGCAATGGCTATAAATGGAGCTGTTGGAAGAACTGATTTATTTGTTACTGTAATGTGTAGTCTAAATTGGCCGGAACATAAGAGAGTACTTTTAAACTTCCCTCAAGGAACCACATGTAATGATATTCCTAATATAACAGCAAGATTATTTAATACCAAATTACGAGCAATTTTAGCAGATATTTTAAATGGAAATATTTTTGGCGAAATACTGGCATACATTTACACAATTGAATTTCGAAAAAGAGGATTACCTCATGCCCATTTATTATTTGTCTTAAGTTACGAAAACAAATTATTGAATCCACAAGACATTGATAAATATGTGAGTGCTGAAATTCCAAATGATGATAAAGAATTACAAGCATTAGTTATCAAACATATGTTGCACGGTCCCCATACTGAAAATTTCCTTTGTTATAACAAGGAGAAAGATGTTTGTTCGAAAAAGTATCCAAAAGAATTCAGTGATTTTACATATTTTGACAAACATGGATTTCCCCAATATAAACGAAGAAATAATTTAAATAGTTATTCGTACAATTCAAAAGTAAATGACGAAATAGTGAAAGTAGATAATTCAATGGTAGTTCCTTACAATTCTATACTTTTGAAAAAATATCAAGGTCACATAAATTGCGAAATATCTTATTCGGGCATGTCTATCAAATATCTTTATAAATATATTCATAAATGTTTTGACAAAGCATATGTAAGTGTATCGAATAAAAAATTCTGGTACAGATCAATGTGAAATATATGATGAAATAACTGATTATCTTAATGGGAGATATGTTAGTCCAATAGAAGCAGCATGGAGGATAGAAGAATTACCATTGTCACGAAGGTCACACACAATTGTTCGTTTAGCTCTTCACACGGAAAATCAACAGTATATATATTTTGAAGAAAATAAAGAAGATGAAGTTTTAAATAAAAACAATAATACAACTCTAACGGCGTGGTTTCAATTAAATTTAGAAGATGAAGAAGCGAGAAAAATTAAATACTCTAATATACCAAAGTATTATTTATTCAATTCATCAAAAAAAGTATGGCAAAAAAGAAAAATATTTTCAAAATCTATTGGTAGAATGAATAGTGTCAGTCCTAAGGATATAGAACGATTCCATTTAAAGTTGATATTAAATCGTGTAAAAGGAGCAATATGTTTTGCAGATTTAAAAAATTTCGAAAATGTATCCTACAAAACTTTTAAAGAAACAGCAATTGCAATGGGATTAGTAAAAAATGATAAGGAAATTTTCAATATTTTTGGAGAAGCAAGTTTCATTATGATGCCAAAAGAATTTAGAAAATTTTTTGCTTGATTTCTTATTAATGAGAATATTTCTTTTGCTTGTGAACTTTGGAAATCTTTCAAAAAATATTTTTGTGAAGATTTCAAAAATAATCAAGTGCATCAAGCATTAAGAGAAATTGATGAAATTTTAAAAGGTGAAAATTTGTCATGCTCTGAATTCGGATTACCAACTTTTAATGATTTGACTTATGAACTATCGGCTCATGAAAAACAAATAATAATTGATAAACAGAAACAGTTATTTCAAGAACATAAAAATCAATTAAATAATGAACAAAATGATATTTTCAATTTCATAATATAAACTAATGATCGTATGATTTTTATAGAGGGTCCCGGAGGTACTGGGAAAACATTTCTTTACAAAACACTAATTCATTATTATTTAGGAGAAAGACAAAAAGTTGTTTCCATGGCATGGCCTGGAATTGCTTCTATACTACTTCCGGAAGGGATGACAAGTCACAGAACTTTTAACCTGCCATTAGATTTATCAAATATTGAAACAACATTTTTAAAATTGGATTCAGATAAAAGAAGGTTGCGTGAATGTAATGAATCGGGATGAAGCATCAATGATTCCTAAAAAAGCACTAGAAGTTGTTGATAAAACTTTAAGAGATTGTTGCCAAGTCGATTCAATACATTTTGCTGGAAAATTATTAATTTTAGGAGGAGATTTCAGATAAATTTTGCCAGTATTAAAAAATGGATGTAGAATCAGTATAATTAATGAATCTATCAAACGTTCTAATTTGTGGCCAAAATTTAAAATATTAAAGTTAACTAAAAATATGAGATCCCATAAAGTAAAATTTTCAAAATTCTTGTTAAAAATCGATGACGGACATGTATCGTCTTTATCAATATCTGAAAAATGGAAAGTCGACAATATATGTGAAAAAATTTATAGTTCCACTATAACTGACAAGGGAGATTTATCAGATAGGGCAATTTTATCCGGTCATAATCAAGATATTTATCAATTGAATAATGAAGTACTTACAAGAATAGATTCAACAGAGAAAATTTATTATAGTATTGATTATGCTAAACCAAAAGTAGTAGATCAAAGTGATGAAGATGTTCAATTAAATTATTCAATAGAATATTTAAATTCTTTAAAATTTCCAGGGCTACCATTTCATAAATTAGTATTAAAGCCCAATGCCATTGTTATGCTCATAAGGAACATTAGTATTAACGATGGATTGTGTATTGGTACAAGATTAAAAATTTTAGAATTGTACAAGTATAATATAAAAGTCATGATTGTAACTGGTTACAACAAAGGACAAATAGCTTACATACCTAAAATAACTTTAAATTCAGGAGAATCATCGTCTTTATCTTTTATATTATATCGAAAACAATTTTCTATCGTCTTAGCCTTCGCGATAACTATTAACAAGTCACAAGGTCAAATCTTCAATAAACTTGGAATATATTTTAGGCGGCCTTTATTCTCTCATGGCCAATTGTATATTGCTTTGTCAAGATGTGCAAACCCAGAAAATTTATTTATTGAAAATGATTCGAATCATACTGATGAAATTGAAAATATAGTATGGAAGGAAATTTTTGAATGATGTATAACGATTTTTTCGAAGTATAAAATAGAGATTTAAACTAAAAACGAAGACACCAATTCGCAGGTCGATTTAGCCACGGCCACTGACATCAATTGCCTTTTTGCCAATCGTCGTCATATACACATCGTGGATATACTACAACCATTCAATATCTGTGGAACACTCCGACAATTTAGGCACGGCCGTCGAAAATAACATTTCAGTTAATTTTTGTCATGTAACTATACTACTACCATTATTCTTTTATGTGTAAATGAATAAGTTCTATCAGTGACAGAATTATAAATTAAAAGAATCGAACAATTATTAAAATTTTGAATATTTTTAATTTCTTCTTTTTAAAACGTTATGTTATACAATTTCAATATGAAAATGAATATTCGAAATCGATTAATATAAAACATATATAAAATTAATATCTTTTACAGATACCAAAATGACGAAACGCCAAAAATCAAATAGTATTGATGAAACACCAGGAAAGAAAAAATCAAAAATTTCATATACGTACACACCATCTGATTTTTTGAAAAATAAAATTCATATTGACGACAAGAATGTGTAAATTATTTAAATTCTATTCTTAAAAAATTAATAAATTTAATAAACTTTGAAAAAATATTTATTAAATTTATATATTTTAAAAGCATGGCTATTGGATATATTGAATCAATAGAAAATCCACCTACTATAATTTCTAAGGCTACCGGAAAACCCTACGAAATATTTAAATTTATTTTAAACAATAATGACGGATGCAAAATTCAATGTAATATATGGAATAAGGATATCGAAATATTTGAAGATAAAATCAAGTGTAAAAAGGTAATTTTAATATAATTTGTCACGGGGTGGATTTTCTGGTTGAGACACGTTTCCTCTCTCTGTCTCAACGGTTCAACTCCTTATCTCTCGATTCAACTCCCGCAGATTGGGTAACCAGATTAAACAACAGAGGCTACAACGTCGTGTAATGTTAATCCAATCTGGTGACTTACCGTACAACACGAAAGTCGGTGACTTGCGCTTTATTTCTCATCAGTGACTCGAACTCACCTCTAGTCACTGGTTCGTGTGTCGGCTGCTCAGATGAAACGATACGATCTCCTTATGTATCGACCGCGGAGGCGGCGGGGAGCGGGGAATGACACGGTCGCGAAATAATAACTCGAGCAGTTAAAGTTAATAATAAAAGTCTATGGTTTATTAAGTTAACGGTTAAATAAGCTGATTGAATAATAATGAGTTAGTCAGTTGAAATGTCGCAATGAAATAGGTTAATTACCTACCTAACGGTGCGCCACCACGTTATTTCAGACGTCAGCTGTCTCGGAGGCTGACGTCACGCTCGCTGTAATTTACGCCGCGCACGTGAGGTATAATACGCCGCACGTGTACGGTATCCTACGCGCGCGCTCGTCGAGTAAAGCGGCGAAGTGAGAGAGCGGTCGCGATCGCCGCGCGACGCACACACGTATAAGTGTGAGAGAGAGGGTAATAGCGGGGCTGCACGTGTGTACACCTGTTGTGCGCACTCACCGACTTTGAAATAGCCGGTCATTCGACCTTGATAACGTGCGAACCCGAAGTCCACACTCTCTGCTCACACGTGCTCTCTCCGCACTAGAGCGCCTACTCGAAACCGTTGTCCAGGTACGACGAGCCTGACGAAATTTGACTCGGTGGCCTAGCATCCTCGCATGCATCCTCTCGACTCATCTGGCATCGTAGCTCGGTCCTTCATGATCTCTCGAACTGTAGCAACGCCAGGCGATTAGCTCTTCTGCGCGCTGAAGTCACTTTTATTCACAGTACGGCAGGTAGAATCAGCCTGCCGTACAGTCTCGGTACACTTCACGTACTTCCCACTTAAGTACGTGAAGTCACACTTTTCCGGCAGAGTAAATGGCCTCAGTAAAGTACACTACTTGCAAAACTCATTGTCATTCGTGAAATTCGCGATAAGAAAACCCGCGAACTCGCACGCGTGTATCTTTAGCGAGCGGTAACCACAAGATGGATGCCGGGCTCTCTCGAGCCGGCTCGCTCCTAGTCTCGTCGATGCAGCTCCAATTCTGCATCGATGCGCCCTCTAGCGTTCGCTACCACGAACTGACTAATTACCGACGTTGGTACGGCAAGCCATGACACCCCCTACCCAGACGTCGCTTATCTTCAGATGGGCGACTCCCCTGTTGGAAGAAGTTGATAGAAGTCGATAAGATTTCTTATCGACTTGAATGGGGAATCTTAATTCCTTTTTCTGTATTAGAAATTGATAAGATGCGATAAAATCGATATAAGTCAATATAAGCCGATAAAACTATACGAAAAATCACAATTGAAATCGATGGAATTTCAAGATGATCTTTTTATTGCTTTCAATTGTAATTATATTTATTGATTTCAATTGTAATTTTTCTTGTAGATTTTTATCGACTTATATTGATTTATATCGATTTTATCGCATTTTATCGAGTTCTAATGCAGAAAATGGAATTAAGATTCACGATTCAAGTCGATAAGTGATTTTATCGACTTCAATGGCGAGTCTTATCGATTTCTATTGATTTCTATCAACTTTTTCCGGCAGGGTCTGTACACCAATCCGACGTCGGTTGTACCGGGAAAGTCTGAGACAGATTTGTCTCCGACTATCGTTGTCAGCTCTCGAGGTTTTGAGGTTTACCTCGAGGCTGCGTCAAACTATCACCAGGTAAAAACTTTCTTCACTCTTCAGTAACTGAAGATTTAGCTTCGGTAGAAGCTTCCTCTTTCTCTAGCTCTACAGGCTGATCTACTTGTAGAGCTAGCAATGCGTGTTTCGCTTTGCTGTCTTGGTTGTCTACCAAGACAGTAATTTTCGCCTCTTCGCGTTGGCGGCCTCTCGTTGGCCACTACTTCATGTATAAACAGCTAATCGGCACCTGGTACGTTCCAGCCAGGCGACGATGGGGAAAGCTGTATCGTCTTCGTTATTTTCCTAATAATGACCAGCAAGCAGATGATGTAGGCTCTCGCTAGATTGTCTTCACCTTGCATCCTGGCTGTGAATTCATCTGTCTAGACCTAATCGGGCCCAGCGCCTGGCGGCTGGATTTTCGCAGACAGCGGGTCGCTCATCGCCGTAACTTTAAACTCCCTCGGTGGTCGGGCGTTGTCGTCATCCTCTTCCGACTTCGCAGGCTGATTTACCTGTGAAGTTAATGATGCGTGGTTCACCTCGCTGCTTTGGTTGTCTACCAAGACAGTCAGGTTTGCTTCCTCCGTAGCCTTCGCAGCTTTATCTTCTTCTTCTTCTTCTTCTCTTAAAATCCGTTGTAAGTCAATTCTTGCCCTCGGAGATTCTTCGGATTCTCGAAACTCAGAATCAAACTTCCGTGGCCATAGTGCTGGACAGGCGAAACGACCTGTCGAGCTACCAATTGCACTTATCACTCCCGGCTGGTGTCAGTCAGCGCATTTCGGGCTGGCCTTCCCCTGGGGTATGCTCGAATCTAGGTCGTTTCTACGGTCACCGCCTGTTATCTGGAGTTAAACTCACTCCGTACCAGGCATCGTTACTGTCGAGTTGCCAAGAAAATCGGGAACGAGATACCTGACGGCGCATGGCGGGTGCGGAAGCTAAGCTTCAACGCACTCACGGCACTTGGCGAAATCCCTAATCACTTTAATCAGCCACTGGTGTGACTGGCCGGGAAGTGACCTGTCGTATGGCGTAATTTTTGGCAAAATTAGCTGGCCCACGATGCCACCTGAGAGGATCTCCTGATCTAGCCCAGAGGCATTCGGCTTCCGGTCGAGGGGTCCCTCCGAGGGTCTTCATCTCTCTTCCCTTCTCATCTGAACGTCGACAGCTTGGTGGATGTCCTTTCCACCATGCATCGAACGTTTTCGGCGTTACGATGTTTTCGGCACCGAAGTTTGTTACCTACCGTGCTAAAAGCTACCGTTGACCTGTCCCGCTCGTCACTTGATGTGAGGCTCTCTGGGCGAACGATGTGTCTCGCTGTCTTTGCTTCAGCGACGGCAGGCTGCGGCTCTCTCAGCTTCTCGTTGTCCCTAGTACAACAGGGACAGAATGAGATGCAATTCATCTTACCACAGCCATAGCAGCAAATGAGACCTGAGGGCTGTCCTTGACCTCGTTGACGGTCATCCTTGCACCTGTATCAAGGTCCTCCAATGAGTCCTCAGGGCTGTCCTTGACCTTTCTCGGTGGTCATCCTTGCCCTTTAAGGTACTCGACCTGAGGGCTGTCCTTGACCTTGTCGACGGTCTTCCTTGCCCTCGCAATGAGGACTTTGCTTCTCCTTCCAACAATTCTTTGGAGAATTCTCCAAATGACTCCTGACGTGGCGGTCTTTGTTCGTCTTCTTTGTCTTCCGAAAACAATCGTCACTCTCTTCTTCGTCGTCACTGCTGAGTTCTATTCATCATTCATTCTTCTCTTAGCAGTGATTTTCCATCATCTGGTGTCACCTTCTTTCTTCGTCGTCCTCTTCATCGATTATTGCGGCATATTCTCTCTCTTTCTGGTGCCGTAATTCACCATGGTTTCAACTTGCCTTGGTGAGTCTCCCTCCTTCCCAGGCTCTACCGCGGCTATTAGGCAGCGGTTGAGTTCTGCTTACCAGCGGCACCTAGGAAGAGGACTGTACCTTTCATGAAGGTTGCCCCTAAATCTTTTTGTTTCACGTAAAGGGCTTGTACTTCTTCTGGTACAAATTCTCCCGCGTTTTGTACCAGTTTTATCTTGGTTGTCGTTCGCCATTTCCTTTAAGCGTATGTTGGTGATTCAGAGCGTGTTCGTGTGTGCGTTTTCAAAAGGGGATCGTTCCGTAAGGCGCACCTTCTTTATATAAATAAATAATGAAATATATAAATAATTTATAATATTGGTTTTGTCTACCTAACCTACACGCTCTGAATTGCACTTCGAGTCGCAGACGGTTTGATACCAGTTGCTCGATTTCAAAACGCACTGGCTGGTTTTTCTCTTAAATGGCCAGTAATTGGTACTTCGATCCCGATTTAACACCAATTACTGGTGTGTTACTGTCTTCCGCTTTATTATACTTTTCACAAAAAAAAAAAATTATGCGATTACAATATTATATTTTTCGCAAAAAAAATATAAAACGCAAAAAAAAAATTTTCTACCAGCCAGTTCACCGCGGGTTCGAATCTATCCCTCAGTTCGATTCTTGTTCACCGGTTCAATTCTTTTGAGGGTATCGCATCTACTAGCCTTCACTAGGCTAGCAACTGGCATCGATTGAACGCTCGTCACAAACTTTGTCGAGTGTTCAAACCCGTGATGCTTCTCTTCACAATTTCTTAACATCACAAAAACAATAAAAATCTCGCTCGCAAACTAATTTCGCCTAGGCGTACCGTATCTAAGTATTTGTCACGATCTCCTTATGTGCCGACCGCGGAGGCGGCGGGGAGCGGGGAATGACTAGGTCGCGAAATAATAACTCGAGCAGTTAAATTTAATAATAAAAGACTATGGTTTATTAAGTTAAAGGTTAAATAAGCTGATTGAATAATAATGAGTTAGTCAGTTGAAATGTCGCGTTGAAATAGGTTAATTACCTACCTAACGGTGTGCCAGCACGTTATCTCAGACGTCAGCTGTCTCGGAGGCTGACGTCACGCTCGCGGTAATTTACGCCGCTCGTCGAGTAAAGCGGCGAAGTGAGAGAGCGGTCGCGATTGCCGCGTGACGCACACACGTATAAGTGTGAGAGAGAGGGTAGATAGCGGGGCTGCACGTGTGCCCACCTGTTGTGCGCACTCACCGGCTTTGAAATAGCCGATGATTCGACCTTGAGTCCAACCTTGATAACGTGCGAACCCGGAGTCCACACTCTCTCCTCACACGTGCTCTCTCCGCACTAGAGCGCCTACTTGAAACCGTTGTCCAGGTACGACGAGCCTGGACAAGCGGTTACGCGTTATTACTCGCGTTGCGGATGATGCGTGCACGCTTACCATGTTAGGTCTTTGGCAAATTTGACTCGGCGGCCTAACATCCTCGCGTACATCCTCTCGACTCATATGGCATCGTAGGTCGGTCATTGGCTCAGTCGATTGGCTCTTCTGCGCGCGGAAGTCGCTTTTATTCACAGTACGGCAGGTAGAGTCAGCCTTCCGTACAGTCCCGGTACACTTCACGTACTTCCCATGTAAGTACGTGAAGTCACACTTTTCCGGCATAGTAAATGGCCTCAGTAAAGTACACTACTTCTTTACTGAGGTTGAGCGAATGACAAGACTTATTGTCATTCGTGAAATTCGTGATAAGAAAACCCGCGAACTCGCATGCGTGTATCTCTCGCGAGTGGTAACCACAAGATGGATGCCGGGCTCTCTCGCGCCGGCTTGCTCCTCGTCTCGTCGATGCAGTTCCAATTCTGCATCGACGCGCCCTCTAGCGTTCGCTACCACGAACCTACTAATTACCGACGTCGGTACGGCAGGCCGTGACAAATTTCATAGAAATAATATAACAAATATTATTAATTAACATTATTTCTAGATCGTTCTATTACAAACAGTAGTTTCCAAAGAAAGTTCTAATTTTAATAGCGGCAATATGCAATATGAATTTCACTTGAAAAATTATTCCAAAATTACTACGTTAGCAAATCGCGATGCATCGGAAGACATTACATCCTTAACAATTAAAAATTTTAAAGAAGTGAAACAATCAAATGGACTTATTAGTAATATTTATTACATATGTATATATATTAGAAATTAATTAAGAATTTAACATGCTTAATTACGATGACAGAAACTGAAGGATATTTAATGAGTGAATTTGTTATTTCGAATACAAATTTAAGTAAATTATCTGGTGCTATCACAGATAAAACCCATTAATTACAAATAGTTGTTGTAAATGGTAGTGGAGAACGAGACAAATTTACACAAGGATCAAAATTGAGAATAATAGGGGAAATATATATAGAAGGTAAAAAAATGTTTGAATTAATACCTTAAATTACAGTACTTAAATTACATTCATTGTAAAATTACTATATATTTATTGTTTTACAGAAAATGGACACATCTATTTAGAAATCCAAAATTTAACCTATATTGAAACACTAAATGAAGAAAAATTATCAATGACTGAATTAATATTGGGAGGAGAGATTTTGAAACGGGACTGAGAATAGCAAAACGAAAAAGGATACCGATTCAGATTAAACAAAGCTAAGTATTTCGTTATAATTAATTAAATTGGATTCATTAAATATTCTACATTTTTATTCCAGATTTTAAGAATATACTACATAATCATACTTTTTATGATTCGTTATCAAATTAATTTCAGTAGCTTCTTTACATATCTTTTTTCCCGAAATACGTCATTTCAGTATGATGAAATCATTATTTGAAAATCGACAAAACAAAATTATTTTAAAATTCGTACGAAGTGTTTTTTTAAAATAAATATGAAAATACGGTTATTTGGGAATTCGATAAATAAAATAGGACTACTTCATGTGTATTCTCAAATGACAATTTTTTACAAAGGCTCTACAATCTTTCTAGAATTTTTTTTAATACAATATCTCGAATAAAGTATTCTTCATGTAAAATACTGAATAAAAATATTCAGAAAAATATATTTAATGATGCAAAAATTACATTCGCCGATAATGAGAAAAAAGGATCTTATATACCGAAAGAATATTCAACCTTAAGTAATATTATCTTTTCCAAATATTGTTATTCATTATTTCGCATAAATAATACTTGATTTGAGATATTTCGTTAAAAAAATTTCATAGTAGAATTTTTACCAAGAAAATCTCATGTAAGTATAACACTTTAAAAAGTCCTAATTTGTGAATCGAATGTCCAAATAACCCCATTTTTATTTTAAAAATACGCTTTCTTCATTAGAATTCTGAAATAATAACTTTTATTTCGTTGACTTTCAAATAACGTGCAAATTGCACATTAAGAAGGAAGTTAGCTCAACTGCTTCGAAAGAGAAATATAAAATTAATTGAATAATAAAAAAAAGGTTAACTCTCTTTTTACCGCGCAAACAAGTCGACCCTTTCTGTAAAACACAGTCAAGTTGACTCCTTTTTTAACGTGTAGCAAAATTAACCTCCTTTGTACCGTGCATTATTTATTTAAATTATTTTCAAATTCAAAGTATTTATTTTATAGGCAATTAGATCTTTCTGCAATAAATCGTATTCCCAATTTACTCATTTACTATTCCTTTATATGATTCTCAAATTCAAAGGGTTAATAGGGAATAGGTTTAATAAGTAAGGTAAGTTTAATAAGGAATTAGGTCTTTCTGCAATAAATTTACGTATTCCCAATTTACTTATTTTACTATCCCTTATATGATTCTTAAAATTCAAAGTGTTTAACAGGGGATTAGGCCTTTCTGTAATAAATTTTTTTTAAATAATTAATAAATAAATTTAATTACAACATAAATTAAAATTTATTACAGAATGGGATACATCTATAAAAAAAACGCGCCTATATATCGACCTCATGTGTGGTGTGGAAAAGATAGAAAAAAATATTAAAATTTTAGCACTTTTGAAGATTAGATATAGATATATAAGAATAAGAAATTAGTTTTAGTGATGTTTCTTTATACAGGTACTTATTACTAATATACAGTAGCATTTTACTTTTCACTAATGCGACTTCTCAAATAAAATAATTTTTATTTTTTTTCTAAAATTACTATTTTTTAAAAATGTAACGTAATATTAAAATTTGGGGGGTTGGTGCGCGAAGCGCGCAGGGGGCGAAGCCCCTAATATATATATATATATATATATATATATATATATATATATATATATATATATATATATATATATATATATATATATATATATATATATATATATATATATAACTTAGTACACCGCTACCTTTCAGGACACCTACAGGTTTTCTGCTGTTAGGTATAAAACGTTAAACAGTATATAAGTGACTAAAGAAATAATATCCCTCAGGGTGTTGACTAACACCACGACGCCTGCGGCATCCCCTTTCAGTTCCGCAGTATTTTACGTTGATTTCGGAAAAATTTTACGGAAAAAAACGTTGTGAAAGAAACCCTAAATGTCCTGAATAATACAAAAATGTCCTGAGAAGTAGCGGTAAACATATTCCTAATTCAGTACAGTCCTGAAAACATGCAAATGTCCTGAAACATAGCGGTGAACAGAAATATATATATATATATATATATTTATGTTTTATGTTAGTTTCCAGGACATTCCAGATGTTTAACGTTGGTTTCGGGGACATTTGTTAGTTTTGGGGACAGTCCCTGAATCTACATATGTTTAACGTCAGTTTTGAGGACATCGGCCCCCATAAGAGACATTATTTCTTTAGTCACGTATAGGTATACAGTAACATGGGATCCTGGGAACTAAAGTTATACAAGTTTATATATATATATATATATATGTATATATATATATGTATATATATATATATATATATACACACACACTTATCGGGGTTTATGTAGCCCAAGACTGTATATTAGTACCTACAGCCCAGAGTACCCTATGGCAAGTGATTAAAGAAATAATGGACCCTGGGATTATAGACTCTAGTTAGGGCCGCATAAACCCCTATATTTAGAAATATTATGAAGCCCGGGCTAATATATATATTATATACTATAATATATATATTATATTACATATATTATATATATATATTTATATATACATATATTATACATTACTCGAAATTTCGGGGTTTATGAAGCCCGTTTTTTATATATAGGTGTCTATCGAGCCCGCTTTTGATTATGCAGCCCGGGCTTCATAATATTTCTAAATATAGTGGTTTATGCGGCCCGTCCTAGAGTCTATAACCCCAGGGTCCATTATTTCTCTCTGGAGAACTCTGGGCTGTATGTACTAACATACAGTCTTGGGCTACATAAACCCCGATAAGTGTATATATTAAGTGTCTATAATCCCAGGGTCCATTATTTCTTTAGTCACTTGCCATAGGGTACTCTGGGCTGTAGGTACTAATATATATATATATATATATATATATATATATATATATATATATATATATATATATATATATATATATATATATATATATATATATATATATATATATATATATTTCTTTACCAGATTTATGGAGCCCTTTTATACACATGAGCATATTTATGGAGCCCGTTTTCTTTTATGGAGCCCGGGTCCATTAAAATATACTTATACAGCGTTTATGGAGCCCGATCTAGAGTTTCTATACCCAGAGAGGGATTATTTCTTTAGTCACTTGTATACGGGAACTCTGGGCGTAGGTACTAATATACAGGGATGGGCTCCATAAAGGGGTTAAGTGATAATTATATATATATATATATATATATATATATATACAAGTGACTAAAGAAACAATCCCTCTCTGGGTATAGAAACTCTATATATATATATATATATATATTTATATATATATATATATATATATATATATATATATATATATATATATATATAATTATCACTTAACCCCTTTATGGAGCCCATCGCTGTATATTAGTACCTACGCCCAGAGTTCCCGTATACAAGTGACTAAAGAAATAATCCCTCTCTGGGTATAGAAACTCTAGATCGGGCTCCATAAACGCCGTATAAGAATATTTTATGGGACCTGGGCTCCATAAAAGAAAACGGGCTCCATAAATAAGGTAAAAGAAATATATATATATATATATATATATATATATATATATATATATATATATATATATATATATATATATATATATATATATATATACACATATATTTATCTCAAAGGTAACTTATGCGGACGCATCCTTAATAGAAACGGTACTTATGCGGACTTTCATCGACTTGTGCAGACATTTTTTAGTGTCTACATAGAGAGAGAATTATTCTTTAGCCAAGCGTAACTTGTGCAGACACGGGTCTAATGGAAACGATACTTATGCGGACAACATACGTAAACGGATCGGGACTTATGCGGACGAGTCTACATATGTACCTATACATCTGTTTATATATATATATATATATATATATATATATATATATATATATATTTCTGTTTACCGCTATGTTTCAGGACATTTGCATGTTTCCAGGACTGTACTGAATTAGGAATATGTTTACCGCTACCTTTCAGGACATTTTTGTATTATTCAGGACATTGAGGGTTTCTTTCACAACGTTTTTTTCCGTAAAATTTTTCCGAAATCAACGTAGAATA